>VWZZ01003496.1:502921-550349 GCA_013399095.1 Psophia crepitans | reverse complement strand
AGTAAAGCAGGAAATACTTGTGAATATCATGCGTCTGAAGACCTCAGAAAAATAGTTTGAAGAGACTAAATGTTGTTATTGTCAACAAAAATGCCAGCACCAGCCTCGGCCAAGCTTTTAAAACAGACCCTTTCCTTCCAGAATTGCAGTCTGAAAGGCAAGCAGGGTTTTGTTTTCATGTGTAAAAACTGAAGTACAATGGAGAACAAGGAAACTTCATTCTTCAGAATGTACCAAACTCCAGGAACCACAATGAACAGCTTCTTTGTAAAAAGGTCAGCGCTTGCAGTGATTACATCCTCTATTCCTGCTATAGGAATCTTTGAATATTAAATGATTTTTAGGCCATTCCTTGCAAACAGATTATTAATGAGTTATGGCTGCAAGTGGATTAGGAAATGACATGCAGGACCTTGCTAGTGCATGGATTACACAGGTATACCCACCAATGCCTTTCCACAGTACTGTCTTTAGTTTAATGTTCAGATATACAAATATAATTCACCAAGCTATCATTTTTTGGTAAACTGCACTTTGCAGACAGTGCAGAGCGATTTGATGTCTCTCAAGGTGCATGAATAATTCATTAAGCTCACTGAAGTTAATGTTGTTGTACTCAAGGTTAAGTATTCCCCCATCTCCATATAAGGAATTACTTGATTGCTTACCTTAAAAATGAACTTTCTTTTAAAAAGCCATTGTATAAATAATAGGATACGTCTGACCACCATAATTTGTAAGCTAATCCATCAAGGTAGCAGCAAATAATGATACACTGAATAAGCTTGCATTTTTTCAGCTATCTTACAACTCTTTATAACGAACACACCCATTTAGTGAAAATATCTTTGTTCTGAGACATTTTTTACTCCTTGCAGTACCTCTGCCAACGATGAAGGTGATTTTATTTATTAAGGACTATAATAAAAAATAAAAGCCAAATCAAGGGACTATGTCCAGATTGGTTATGAGCTTAATGAAGATTAATAAAACTACCAAGAGTAAAGCAATGTGCTGCTTAGTCAAAATCACAAATAAACTGCAGCATTCAGATTATCCTTGGACAAACTGGGGGGAAAAAAAAAGCCCTCTAAGAAACAAGGCCATGGAAACAAGCCAAGTTGTTTGGCTGGTGGTCGATTTAATTAAAAGCAGCAGCCAGACAGCTAGCTACGTTCAACTGCTGCTCAGTAAATGGTTTCACCGTGTCCTCTACGAGCAAGTGCTTCTGCATGGCAAGATCAAATCCTGCAGAGCAAAAAGTACTTTCTGACAAGTGCAGCCTTCACCTCTAGCTAATAACTCCCTGATCAAACTCCCATTGAACCCAGTAGGAAACAAGGACTGTTGAACCACTCTGAAGGGACTCGGCATCTTAAAGAGAGGTACCCTGGCCTCTCCAAGTGATAGCGTAACGCAGATTATTTGGAAGAGAACGTTTCCACAGGACACCGTAAGAGACTCACTTCAATATCCAACGCACACTAGTCACCTCAGGGTCTCAGATTCTTCAGAAACTCCCAGTCTGGAGCACATATTAAAAAATCATTTATGCATGCGTTTAATTACTTGACTGGCTACAAAAGCTTGTTCAGATGCGCCGTTAAGTGGATGATGAAACTCCTGCTCCTTCTGCTGCAAGACCAGGCTCCGCACGCGTGCCTGTACCACAGCATGCTCCATTTCAGGATACGGATGCTCTCCCTAATCACACTGACAGAACAAACAGAACCTGATAGCACCGCTGAATGTTTATCTATTACTAATGCACTGAAGGTGGTAAACAATTGTGAGAAACTATTTCCGTCTTATTGCATTCTACCTGTATATTTTGAGGGTTGGCTATAAGTGATATTTACTGGGTTTCTACCATTGCAGTGGTCCTGCCTGCTTAGCTGACTTTCAGCTCTCTTATTTCTTGCTTCAACAAATGGTAACAAATTATTAATTTGTCTGCAGATGACACTTACTCACAGCATAAAGCTGAAAGCTACACCAAAGAAAACGGTAATACAATAGCTTAAACAAGCCTAAGTGCCGGCTACCCGGCACTGCCATCACTAAAATAAATTAGCGAGATTTCTGTTCTGCTGATGGAATAACAGTTCATGCTATGAAAACTGTACTCATAAAGAGATACTGAACTCCGAAAAAATCTTCACTTAACAAGTCTAGGGAGCTGAAAACATAAGCAATCACCAATTATCCTTTATTCACATTTAACAAATAGTAAATTCCTTGTGGGGAACTGGAGCGAGAGAGTGTTCCTAGCACTACCAAAGGCTCAGGACACATACCTGACTGGGGATTTAATGGAATACAGATGAAAGAGAAAAGCTATGCAAAATTTTTTTATTACAGAACATAGATATTGGCTTTTCTAAAAACTGTTAACCAATGAAGCTGGGAACTCCTCCTTTTCAACGCGGGTATGCAGAGATTCTCCCCCGCGCCCCCCAAAACATGCAGGTGGTCTGAACACTGCTGAAAGTTTGCAAGAATCTAACTTGAAATTACAGATACCAGTTTCAGAATGCCAGCAGGCGGACTTAAAAATAATAGGTTGTATTTGTTTAATCTGGAATCACAAATATAAAGTAACAACCGCAGATTAACTTAAATCCTTATTTACGTACCTAACACATCAACTGTTGCAAGGACACAAAACCCATTAGAGGAGACAACCAGTTTGTGTCTCCTGACTTCCATTCAGAGACCTTACCTAGAATTTCTTCTAACGAAAACTAATTACCTATGCTGAACGACTAACAGCATTTTTTCATACTGAAATAACAAGAATACATATCTGTGATTTCCACATTATTTCAGGACCATTTTAATTGCAAGTATAAGGAGACAGAGTACAGCATCATGCGCTTGTCTCTGTGAGCTTACTGCAGAAAATTTCACTCTAATTTCACAAGTAAGAAGGTATTTGCATGCCGTAATAAAGCAGCCAAAACCAAACTGAGAAAATTAAGATTTATAGAACAACAGTGGGTATGGGTCCCTGGCAAGCCGTATAGATCTCCCCTCCAATTTCCATTGTCACCTTTACTACTCCGACTGCACAGTAAATGATTTTATAATGCTGGCAGTAATGTTGTGTCTAGCTAACATTTGCAGTTGGACACTAAGTTCAGTCAATCACTATTGTCTGTCTCTTGCCAACCCCCCTGAAAACGTTCTCCATGGCTGTTATTCCAGAAATTTCTTGAACCATTTCGGATGAGTGGGTTTTATGATTTTTTGTGAATAAATTTTCATGAAACATGTCTTTTCCACCTATAAATCTTACATACATCACTTTTTCTTAAAATTATTCTCATCTCAGACATCAGTGACGGCATAGAGCAATCCCGCCAGGAAGTTTATGAAGGCAGAGATGCCATTGCTGGATTAATGTTTCAGAATAATGAGAATGACTGATGTCAAACAACAGATTGGCAAAATGAAAAACGTCAGCACAGCTTTGAAAAATACATGTGAAGAATTATTTCTTTACTCGTTTCTATTTGTAGGACTATTCTCAGCTTTTTCTTACGTTCTACTATTGGAATTGAAGGTTTAATCTTACTTTAAATCACTTTCTTTTCCATAATTTCATTTGAAAATTTAGTTATTGAGTGTAGGCTGGCAGAAGGGTAGGTGTTTTTATTAATTAATTACTTAAAACTTGCTTCTAAAGCAAAATGTCCCTTGAAAAAATATGTTCTCTTTTCATAACTGCTAGGAAAATTCCAATTCTTAAATATGTCAACAACAGAAATTGAACAAAAGTCCTTAAAATTTAATAGCCTTTTCTTACATCACCTTGATTTAAACATGATTTGAGGTTGGCTATTTAGGAAATTATTTAATTATAATTATCATCTATGATGAACACATTAAACTATTTTTAAATTCCTGAGCAAAGGCAGTGGGATTTTTTATCATTTGAGACAGTATAGAAAAAAAAAAAATCTGAAACTGCATCAAGGACAAAACAGCGACACTATTTTTCCTTACCTGCCTCATCTTGAAAAAGAGATCTTGTTTCAAGTTATCATTCATATTGATGAATATCTTCTGGGAGGCTATGTATCCTGCCAACAGACTGAGAAGGCAGGGAAGTGTCTACTCTATTTTCCAGTACAAACCCCAACATATCTCTCTGCATTACATCAAGAGACATGGCTAAATGGACATTAACAATAAAGCAAAACCACACTATCAAACTCCATGTAATGGGGAAAACTTTCATATATCCTTCCATAATAACCTTATTTGTAAATATAGATCGGAGATGAAGGACATGGGCTAAATAAAGTTCTCAGAGATGCTGACAGGATGTCACCCTGCCCATTTTTGCAGTCTAGTTTATTTTCTGGAAAAATAAATAATTCTGCACTTCCTTGCCTAATCCTGCTGAAAACCATTTCATTGTCACATTATGCAGGATTTATGATTATTTCTAATATGACAAGACTACACATTCTTTCATTACTGCTTTTTAGCTATCTGGAAGGCTTGTCACAGTCCTGCCAGGTTTTCAGATGCTGTTCTTCATTTAGCATGTGTAGCCTGTTTATCATATTTGTCAGCCACAATGTTGCCTGTTTCTCTGTTGGGTGACAACAACTGGCAGATAATACATACACACTTCTACTATTTTTAAGTGGAAGTATCTCACTTGTATCAACACATCTCGTTTCTATCAACACCTTAGTATTTCCTTTAATATAGATTATTATCCTTATCTAATATCTATCTTCCAGTTTGTGCACAGACAAGTTTTACATTTCCAGTTCTCACGAGATCAATAGTTATTCACTCAGCTTCATACTGAAACAGTTTTATCCACATCCCTCCTAATACCTTCCCTCATTTGGCCTATTAGTGTTTCCTAATCTTTAAAGAAACACAAAATCATCCCTGCCCCAAAACCTCCAACAATTTAAATTTCCTAAAAACATTATATATTTTCAGAGAAAACAAACTGAAAATGCAAAGCAGCACAAGGAACAGAGAGAGATCACTTTCACCTCCACATTAGAGACATACGCACAGTATCTATTGCGCTTACTGCACAGTAATACCTCCATATGAATAAATGAAATCTCTGCAATGATTATGTGTTATTCATAAGCACATCATTTATAACATTCCACAGAGATACTGTGAAAGTTCTTCACGTTGATGGTCTCTAATCTCAGTCTCCTTTCCTTCTCTTCTTATTTCATGGATCTTACAGAACCAGAAGAGGTGGCCTGGGAAATCATCTTTCTCCATGGACTGGTTTTAAAGTGTCAGACAACCCCAAGCCAGCACTTGCCAAAAGCAGCAGAGACCTGGAGAGGTGACAGTGCTGCTACGGGAGTAAGCCAGCCTCAGAGAAACCGCTGCTCTGATCTATCGCCTGGAACACCTATGGCTACTATTAAGGCCTCTTAGAGTAGATGTACTATGAAACATTTTGAAAATCTTGATATATAATTTTGCAATACTTATTTTTCAAGACAACTCAACCTCCGTATATTCCTTAATACAGACATACTTATAAACTTAAGTGTAGGTATAGTAGAAAAATAGAATTTAAGTTTAATCCATTAAGTTTAATTTAAATTTGTGAAATGTATTCTACAGAGATTGAGAAACCATTATATATTACTAGTGCAAAAAAAGAAAAAACCTTGAGTGCAGGTCAGAAGAGATGAAAAGTTTTTGTTTTTCATATCTTTAATCCATCTGCTGCTCTCTGGCAGACAACCATATTTAATCAAATATAACAAGACTGTTAAAGTTTGTTGCAGAGAGAACTAAACTCAGTAGCTCCACACTGAAATGTCCTATATTGGACTGGTAAGATAGCTACTGAGTTTATAAATTACTGGTATCAGAACCAAAAGAGAAAAGGTTCTTTAAAAACAAAATTTAAATTTTAACCTGGAATTTTCCTCTTAATTTTGTTCTTGGTATTCCTGTTACAGAGTTGCTACATTTTTAACAAACTTCTCTATTTAAAAAAAACAAGCAAACTTCCTTTCTTGTGGCTTTACACTTGTTACTTTGGGGTTTTTGCACTTAGAAGTGCAATTAAAATATCAAGACTTCCTGTGCCAGTTCTGCATGTGGTGGTGTCAAAAGATTCATTTCCAACACAAGTCTTCTAATTTTTTCATCAGTTGCTGAACCTGTTTCTCTTTGTCTTATGCTGAAAAGTATTACACTGCGTTATTAGACTGGGAAATATGCACAAACTATATATAATGGATGTTTACGATACACTTCTTTTCAGCTCTTCTATCTTGAAAGCTGTGCAGTCTCAAGTGAAACGTATATCTTCCAAGTGAAGCACTGAGATTACATTTATTATTAACCACCTTTTCCTTCAGGTTTTCAGTATTTTTATCAGACGTTTCATTGTTGCAATGTTTGATTGTTATTTTATGACTAGACTTAAAAATTGCACAATTCAAATTTTTGTCTTGTATTTTTAAATACATCAGAAAAAGTGACATCTTTTTTTCTCATATGAAGTTATTTATATAGCGGCAAAGATGTGATTTGACCGCATGATCAAAAACCAAGGGGCAATGGATCATGCCCTGTCAACCCCACACAGGAAAAGTTATCTTCTTCCTGCATAACCCCACGCAGAAGTCTCACCTCATTAAGTCTGGCAAGGCAGAATACCCGAACAGGTGCTTTCTTCCCTGTTTTGAAAGAAGTCATGCAAAAATATCCACTCCTGAGGTGCATAAATTTTTCATCATTACAGCGTGTGGACAGGGATGCCAGGATCAGTCCTGTGTCTGGGACAGAGTGCCCAGCCACTCTGGATGAGCGGCCCTCATTCATTAGGCAGAGAAAAGGGATTCCAGTTCTTGGCATTTAATGAAAAAACACGCTGGGTCACTTTTAGCCTTCCTTGCTGGAGGTGCTCGCCAAGATATTTGAACTGAAGGAGCCATTCACTGAATGAGGGAGGGTGTGAGAGTGCTGTAAAAACTAGAATGGCTGTAACAGAAACGCCTCAAATGTTTTGTCACAAAAATGAACAGCTTGCTTACAATTATCTTCTGGGCTCTCTTTTCCCCTTCAATGAAAAAGAACAGAAATTATGAATGGAATAATCTGAAGAAGAATTCACCAAATTCTTAGAAATGACCCCTCAAAGTAATGATTTAATTTATGAAAGACTGGTGGAAATGATTGCAGGCCTAGGACGGCTGTCAGAGTTGCTAACATTTGGGGTCCTTAACAGTATCTGGTATAAGGAAAGGAGGGAAAACAATTAGCAGAGTATCAGGCTTTCTCCTATGATAATAATTAAGCCAAAGACAGTATTATGAGTATATTCTACCTAGTCTAACCGGACTTACTGCAGAACAGTGTGCTACTCTAGTAATAGAAACGGGATGTACTCAGCTTTTGAGCTATAAAGCCAGCTTGAAGTTCCGCAGATTTTTTGAGGGTATTTTCATAGTTTTTACACAAGAGGAACAAAATCAGATAAAAAGCCATAGGTCTTATAAAAGGACTTCATGCTATTCAGAGCAGGCCGTGAAAGTGTCTTGCTAAGTGCTACAATTTTCAGTGACTTTTTGCTACAAATGAAGAATAAACAACATATCAGTTTCAGGGAATACAATTAAAATTCCACTAATTAATGGGGAGAGAACTTTGCAGGACGCTTAATCCCAAGAATCACCAAAAAAGCAGATGTTGCAAGCTGATACCGTCCCAGAGCTACCAGCCCGTGCTACCAGGATGGCAGCTCCGTGGCACCCTCTCACTCCTTGCTCTGCTCTGCTGCTGCAAAGCCAAATCACGGTGCAAGCTCCACGTAGCCTCTACGTACATGTCAGCCTGGCATTGCAGCTAGCTTCTCTGAATATTCACTCTTGCATTATGCAGAGTATTCTAACGATATTTTTATAGCTGCCGGAGAGGCATGGATAAGAGTTTCTGCAAGATTGCTTTCCCATTTGTATACAGAAAAATATCACAACTACACAGTTAAAAATAGTTCAATTATAAAGATCTAGCAAACAAAGGTTCTTGGTTAAACACTTACAAACAAGCAATACAATTCAGTGTAACAGAGGTTGTTTACAGAACTTATTTTAAAAAGGTGTTAGGGAACTGGGATTTCAGGTCAGTGAAAAAGCAATGTGCGTAACTGCAATGAGACGACTTCTGCTTTTTAAACTTTTTTTCAGACTGGATTTCAATCATCATTTCAATGAAATTCAGTGACTAAAACCAGAGCAACCAACCATTTGTATTTACACCTTCTTTATGGATGTTTATACTGGGAAAATTAAGTCTCACAAAAGAGGCTCGAAAACGTGACTCTGGTGTTTGTTCTGCTAGATATTATCTGTGGACAAAGCTTTGCTTATCTCCAGGTCTCCTCTCCTCATCTGATTGCAATCTCATTTCACTTGTCCTTGGGATCTCATGTCTGCTACGACCTCCAGCTTGTTAAATATTCAGCAGAAAGTTTATGGACTTTCCCATAACCTTGATTAAAAGCCTATGGGGAACCTGAATGCTGAAAAAAAACCCTTTATTTGAAAAGAAACTTGAGTACACTGTGCTGATTTCTGGTTCACTAATAGTATTTATAATCAGCAGCCACTGGCACAGAGTCGAGGTCAGAGGAAAAAATGATGATTCAATCTTACCTGTTTAATAATTACTGTATTATCATGCCAAATTGGGATTTTATAGTGGAGCTTAATTTAACTAAGTGGAATTTGTAGGAGCAACGCTGAGAGGGAGTGGAAAGTACATACTATAAAAAAATTGGTCTTTCAAAGACAGAGAAACATTATTTACAGAACTAGGTTTTTTTCTGCCTTTGCCCTCCTTCAAGAAGGAACCCTATCACCATATGTGAGTTTCTGTGGTTTTGGGCAAGTCCACTCTTAACCCAACGGATTGCTGCAGCCCTGCTCTCCTGGGCACTCCAGGCCAGCCCTCGGGCTGGTGGCCGGGCAGTGTCTTGGATGTTTCTAACATCAAATTGCAGGCGCTCTAGGTCCACCACTTCGTTCTTTCATTACAGGAAACAAGCAGACACCCCAGTTTTCTGGGGGCTTTTCAGTATTGTCTTTCTGTTCGAGCAATTAAAATACAAAGCCAGATGAAAAGAAGCTCAACGTACCCAAGGAAATGTCTGAGCCTCCCCATTACTGTGGAGCATCTTCAGGCACTGATAGGGGTTTTTAGATAGTACAGGAGACCCCCACCCCCTCAATAACTTAGTCTGTCGTTGTCTCTATTTCTATTCTTGGTCTTTTGTTCCTCTTTCAGTAATGGACAGAGATCTTTTCTTTTAAATTGTCGGGTGATTAAAGACCCATGAGGTAATTTTGTGCTTAACTATTATATCCTTCCTGCTTTAGGCTTCAAAATAATTTGTTCTGAGTGATAGTCCTATTTCTGATCAAGACACACTTGCTAAATGGAAGATGTCAAATTTTATTGTGCCTTTACAACTATATCGGTACAAGATGCAGTAATTTTCTTCATCAGCGTTTGGAAATTATCTCAATATGGGAGAAAAAGACAGCATAAAAGGCAAGTGGTGTCAAAAATTAAAACTGTGTTTAAGCCTTAAGTAGAGCTGCTACGAGGAATCCTATACTGTCAATTCTCAAGCATACATCAGATGATTTGCTACATGATACTAAGATGGTTTCATGAAGGCAGGAGACTATATCATATAACACGTACAGTAGAACAAAAAATCAGAACAGCCTTTTGAAAATAAATTAGAACATAATGCTTAACATTTCACTAAGTCCTTTTGTTCATAAAAACATTTTACAGCTATTAATCAGTGTTTTATTTTTAATTCTCCCTCAATTATACAATAACAGAAGGATGAGTGAGATATAAATTCTAACTCTGGCCCAAGGCTAAAGAAGGAAATAAGAGTAATATTACTAGCTTCAGAAAATCCTGCCTCTTCATCATATTTGATTACCACAGATCACAATACTTGCAAGAAACTCTATAATAAAATGGAAAACATATGTTGTCTTTCATTACCACTATCTTTTATTTAATTATCCTTGAACTGAAGTGACTTCTTATAAAGTTATGTTTGTTATATACCACTCCAAAGATGTATACAGATTGTATTAAACTATAATCATACCAACACAGCATCGCCTTCTGAGTGGATTATCCATGTGTTGCATTGATTGGGATCCTTGAATAAGATGCAAACCACTAGAGAGGTTTAAACAGCTATATTCTTTCTAAAGTACTCTTTAATTAATGTTGTCTATAGCACTAATTATGAAAGCTTGTAAAGCCTAAAGCCTGAAAACACTTATGCACCTACTTAACTTTGCTCATTCAGGGTAGACCCATTGAATTCATTGGAACTGCTCAGAGTATGTAATTTAACTAACGAATGCACGTAGGCAGTTGCAGGTTAAGAGCTAAGCAGCCAACACAGCTTGGCACGTTATACCCACAGTGGACTTTGCAGCATTCTGCTCTTTGTTACTTCCAATTACAAGACTCTCTTCCATGGGCATATTTGTCTTTCCCCAACAAAGTATGGGATTGCTCCCTGATAGTCTTTTCATAAAGTCTTGAAGTACACAAAATTGAGCCATGAGTCCGTGGGGTACGAGATGTATGCATCTGTATATATGTACGTTTAGATGCACACATAATTTGTCTACGTTATGAAGGCAGATAAATATGTGTATATGTGCAGATAAACAAGCGTATCTCCTACACAGTGGAAAAATACTGAAATTATTGTCTCTTGTCAATGGAAAACTCCTAAATCTCTTTTAAAATAGAACAGTCTTGTTTCTAGTTCATTTATTTTGACATTATAAAAAATTTTTACTTTCCTAAACAGATTTCTATTTGTTTAATTAACAGTTACAAAAGAGAAAAGTTGAAAAGGATTACCAAGCTTCTCGTTTACAAGCAGCCATTCACCTTTTGCTATTTCCCCCTCCACTTTAGCTATGAATTTTACAGTGTCATTGGAAAGTTCTGACACATACATGCTTTGAAACTGGGACTAACAATCATGTAAAGAACTCCCACTAACATTGCTGCTCCTTTTATAAAAGATGTTTACTAGATTTCCACATCTTATTTAAAAGAAGACATCCTGACTTTTAAATAAGAAGAGAACCTGACTAGAGAAAGGAAGTGGGCCACTACGTACTTAATTATATTTCAGTTATATATTCCAGCCTCCTCATGTTCTCAGCAATCCTTTCTCATCTCTTTGTGCACAACCTCTGGTGCACACTTGCTGGTTGGTCAGCCAGTTGGCAAAGATCAAACATACTTTCCTGTCTCAGCTGCTGGCAGGTCCAGCAGTGGCTTTGGAGGCACTGCTTGGCCAAATGGGCATACAGGTCCCCTTTGGAGACTTGTTAGAAATATGTAGCTAAATTCCATCAACATATCCCAGTCCCATTCCTCTGCCCAGCAAAACTAGATGGTCTGTGCATTATCCCAGAGACCACCAACTGCCAACTGGGCTAGTGCCAACTGGAGCATTTATCTCTAGAAATATCTCCACTGTGCTCCCCGGCTCTCTTTGTTAGAGCCAAGGAAGCGTTGAGGAGCAATAGGAACACCAGTCTTTATTCAGACTAGTCTTTAAATAAGGGTCAGAAACTGCAGTATCTATTAAAGATTTTAAATAAAAATTGAGAGGCTGCTCATTCAAACACCTCTGTCCATCCTATGACTAAATAAGCAAAATGTTTTGTAGAAAAATAAGATTCGATTCGAAGATCAACTGATCATGCAGTACATGCAAAATACACCATATTAGGACTACGTAACAAGTCTTGATTCTCGTTTTACTCTCTTCTGCATGTTTGGCTTTGAAACCTTAATGGACTCTAAATGTAAATCATGGGCATGCTGATAATTATCGTATAATTCAGGCTTAATATGGAACCCCTGTAAACCCTTCCATCTTTGTGAAATGAACAACTACATAACGAAAAGCCAAACTAAACAACTTTAGTAAGTCAAAAAGTAACATTTTTCACATTTAAAAGCACACTGGAAGAAGGGCATCTGACTCAGCAGAGAATTTATCCACCACCCACTCAACATACTGTGTCATTTATGGAACTATGCCATTAGCTAAATAACAGCGTACAGTGCAAAGGCATCACTGGTTCAGACCGATACATTTTCCTTCCCCTGCATCACATTACTTATGCCTACTACATGAATGCAAGAAATCAAGTTCTTCAATGGAAATTTTGCATATGCTCATAGATCTAAGCTAGCATAAGACACCATGGTGTAGTACGTTATAGATTGATTTGAGCAGTTTCCACAACAAGGAACACTTTTGCCTCAGCTTTGGCTTTAATCATAGAGGGTTCTCACTGACAGGAGACCCTGAAAACCACGTAACAGCAGTACAAAGTCCAGGAAGCAACACAATTACACAGACTTCCTATTATGTATGCCATATAATTTCTAGATCATATGGGGCTTTTTCACACAGTTTTTGGGGAATGCTAGGGACTAAAGTCACACTGTCAACTGCTGGTGTCAGCTGTACTGTGATGGATCCATAATATAACCCTACGGATGCAGATAAACACTCTTCACTCTCAAGGGAGAGACACCAAAAAGCAGCTGCTGCAAGATGAAAGAAGCAACTTCAAACTTCAATACCCAACTGCACTAAATATGTGCAAACTCTTGGAGCAGAATATAACATTATGAAATAAATTTATCCTACTGCGACAGACTACCTTATCCACGTGATCCACAAGGGACACAGTTTGAGCCTCCAGGAAAAACATACTTTTTTATCATTTTAACATGCACCCATGACTCACCCATAGTGTGTTTCTCAAGGCATAGTGTACTTAAGGTAATTTAAAAAAATAATAAAATATTCCATCGCATAAACAGAATATTTAATTGCTCCCAGTGACGTTTTGTCTGTACAGTATATTCATTAATCCATCTCATGCACTCTGGTCTTCCGTACAAAGGAGTCATTATTAAACACATGATAACATAAGAACTTGTGCTGCCGTTATGACAACAGCATAAATACAAGGCCCTTCAATGTTCTTAACGGTAAGACCTTTAAAAACTAACTGGTGTGGATTTGATAACAAGACAATCCACAAAATCTTACCTTGATCTGGCAGTCCTAGTCTAAAGCCTGTATTGCTTGCTCACTGTCATGGGCTGAACGATGCTATTTCGCTAACATACACTGGCAAAATACAGAGAAAATTCAGATGAGGTCATCTGAATTTTATGGAAAGCTAGAGACAGGCTGTATGGTGTGGTACAAGCGGAACGATAGATAAAGGTTAGCCTATACAACAGTTTGCCTGTGAAGATGTGGCCAAGTCACACTGGGAGAGAGCCCAGAAGAATCTGTAGGGCAAATGTTTTTTTTTCTTGAGCAACAAATGTGATTTAGTATGCTGATATGCCTAAAGTTTGCAAGACAAAAACAGCTCTGTAGACTCTGACGAACCCAAATACTCTTCCTCTGGATACAACACAATCAGCTAGACTCGTTTACATGCATAGATTCAGTTGATGGCTGGAAATACACACAAATCTGGGGCCTCTGTTCAATCTAAGCTTTTCCATGTTTGTGTCAACCTTTCAGTTACTCCCCCAGCAGGGTAGGATGGAATCTTGTGACATTAGTAACAAGAAAAATACTTTTCCTCCATCTACACGTTCATTTGGAGAGCATCCGTGGGGCCCTGACACAAGGAAAATAGCCACGTCTGCTGTCCAGTGGCCCATTACATCCGGGCTGAAACCCGATTAACGTGTAGCTACAGTTATGAATCTGTCTTACACAACTGATGCTGGAGATGGTGTGAACACCCTTCACTACCTAGAGTGGAAGCAGACACTTTTGTTCAAGTTCACAGTTCATAGATACATCCCATATATCACATGGCCCCAAACCCCAGACTAGAAAGGGGACACTCCAAAACGAGTTTTCCAGCACACTGCTGCTACACCAAAGGTCTCACTGAGTCCTCCGACGAGAGAGATGGATGACAAAAATTACACTATATGTCCACATAGTCACACAGAGCTAACAGTTTTATGTTTATCACTGAAGACCTTAGAGTGGTGCACTTCTAGACAGGATTGACAACATATTTCATA
This sequence comes from Psophia crepitans, assembly GCA_013399095.1. NCBI lineage: Eukaryota > Metazoa > Chordata > Aves > Gruiformes > Psophiidae > Psophia > Psophia crepitans. The sequence goes on along the minus strand of VWZZ01003496.1, from coordinate 536,186 downwards.
CAACATGTGATTTGCTTGGAACAGTATCATCTGATACTGTAAGGTGTGCGAAAGAGATTATTGGTACTATTTAAGGATCATTGAGCCTTTCTTCATCTCACACAAAAATGATGCATATTTGCAATCCATTTCTGTAGTTGCTTTATGAAGTGCAATACTGACTAGGGAACTGAGAGAATACAAATGAAACATTATCATTTGATCTACAGCCTTTCCTTAAAATTCCAAATCCTGCTACAGGAGCTCTCATGCATGCTGAACACTATCGTCATTAGATAATTACTCATTATACATGAGCACACGCTAAAGCCAGACGTACTGTTCAGCTTTCTGAGCACATACAAGTTTTGATGTTAATGAAAATAAAATATACTTCAAAACGATTTTTACTGATCAAATGTGCTGGATTTACATCTAGAAGGAGTTTGTTCTTCTGGTGACTTGAAAAAATCTGTCTCTGTAGTACTCAGTGACTTGCAGAATCTCAATGTACAAGGTTATTTGAAACTTAGATTGATATTTATTTTTTTTTTTTCACCTTTCTGACTTCCAGAACATAGACCTTTGGAGAAACTGGTCTATAGGACACTGCTAGGTTGATATCACGTTTGTACGTGATGTGCACTGCATGCCCAGCATGTGATATCTGCTGGATGCTTTGAAAACTACCCTGATAGTTTCACTTAAGTTTCCAACAGGAAACTGGGGAGATGCCCATCTTTGAAGAGCCCATGAAAGTACGTTTGCCAACATTCAAAGGTCTGAAGCCAAAGTGTGATACATCGCTTGGGAAAACAGCCTAGGATCAGTGTTGAGTTACTATAATTTTGTGTGTTGTGGATGAACAATTCAATCTTCAGGTGTGTCAGTACGTCACAGCCCGCATCTCTCAGTAATATAGCCAATTTTTAGATGCGGTTGTATGTTGGTAGTGGTTTTTCGTCTATTTCCTTCACTGCTGAAAAACTCAGTAATCTCCACCACCACCCCAAATCTAAATTACATGTCTAATTTATTTGCATTCATTCATAGATGATGTCTTTCCTCCAGATCTATCACTTTATTTATTTATTTAACTTCATAGTGAAGTTTGGCAGTGGTTTTGCCTGTTACACTGGTGCCCAGAGTTTCCTAATTTATGCCTTAGCATTCATAATTGCAAATAGTACCTGTAATGATTTATGGATTGATAGTTCTTGTTATTAACAAATCCGCAGTTTCACTGCTTTTTGAGGCAGAAAGCATCTGTCCCACAAGCCTGTATCACACATAACTTCTATCCTGATGCCACTATATGGACCCCAAAGGACTTTCAACTTCGTGCTTCCATCAACAAGCAGAGCAGGACTAACCAAAATCACACTAATACCAAAGACTCACTCAGTGGTAGACATATTTTTAGGTAAGATCCTGGGTGGCAAACAGAGGCCTTGCTGAAAGGCAGGGCTAAGTTCAGTATGTTTGGGGAAAAGTCTATTACAACCTTATTGTTTTGTTGCTGAATAGGTGACCAAGCTGAAACACATGAAAAGAAAAAGAGAAAAGCTGTACTGCCTGAGTGAACTACCGTGCCTGTCGTTTCAGAGCTCTTTTTTCTTCTCGTCATTCATCTGTCTGCTCTATTTAATCAAGGCTGCAAATTGTCTAGTTCAGCCAGGGTTGCTTATTTTTTCCCAAACAAACCTAGGACAATCAATGTAACATTATTGTTACATATTGTATATCTTACACATGAAACTAGAATTATTTTCACATCAAATAAACCAGGTCTTTCAGTTCAAGATTCTCAAAGAGTAATTTACGAATACATTTTACAACTGAGACTTTTCTGACACGAACAGAAGTTAGATAAATTCCTGACACAATGGGAATAAAAATGAAAGTTCCATCAAGGACTCCAGAGAAAGCTCTCTTACTCTGATAAACCTTGAAAGAAAAGGGGCATCCCACTTTTCAGCTGAAGTTCTCCTCTGGAAAACAGGAATTTGTTGAAGTAGAACTACAAATTTTGGGCTTTATCTTACTCATTTTACAGTGAAGCCTGCTAAATACAGTGCTGCGCTTTCTGACTGATAGCTTCACGTACCTATCTGCTTAGTCTGGGTTTATTTTTACTTTTCTCTCTTGGGAACCTGAAACCATTCCTTGTACGTTACCAAGGGTCAGAGAGACAGTGAACAACCCAAAGGTAAGCTTTGAGCAGATGGATGGCTTGTACAGTCCTCAGTGAGAGCTACAGAGATATTTGAGGACTTAACATCTTGCCAGATTTTTCCAGTTGTATCAGTAATCTACCAAATCATATTATTTCTCTCAACAAAATGAAATCAAAAGTCACCCACAGAATTCAACTAAATTCTTACGATTTCTTACATTCACACCTATATATATATATATATACACACACATACACAGATATATGATGCCTTTTTTGCAGCTCATGTCATGTCATCAATCAACGTTTTTTTAATTTCCCTCCAGGAAGAGCTCACTCCCACGCTAAGCAGGAAAGACGTGTGTTTACGAAAGGGATTGGTTCAGAGCAGAATCACAACAGAAGCTCTGACACAGTGTGTAACATTCAAATACAGAATCATAGAATGGTTTGGGTTGGAAGGGACCACAAGGACCATCTAGTTCCAACACCCCTGCCATGGGCAGGGACACCCCCCACAGTCCAGGTTGCCCAAAGCCCCATCCAGCCTGGCCTTGGGCACTGCCAGGGATCCAGGGGCACCCACAGCTTCTCGGGGCACCCTGTGCCAGGGCCTCAGCACCCTCACAAGGAAGGATTTCTGCCTAACAACTAATCTCAATCCCACCTCTTCTAGTTCAAACCCATTATCCCTTGTCCTGTCACTATACTCTGTAATAACCAGCTCCTCTCTGGCTTTCCTGTAGGCCCCTTTAGGTATTGGAAGGCCACAGTTAGGTCTTCCTGGAGCCTTCTCTTCTCCAGGCTGAACAACTCCAGCTCCCGCAGCCTGTCCTCATAGGAGAGGTGCTCCAGCCCTTTGATCAGCTTTGTGGGCTCCTCTGGACTCGCTCCAGCAGCTCCACGTCTTTCCTGTACTGAGGATTCCAGAGCTGGACACAGTACTTCAGGTGAGGTCTCACAAGAGCGTAGAAGAGGGGCAGAATCCCCTCCCTCACCCTGCTGGTCACACTGTTTTTGATGCAGTCCGGGACGTGGGTGGCTTTCTGGGCTGCCAGCGCACACTGCACATGTTCCAGAAATGCCACTGATACTTGAGTAAGAAAACCATTTGGCTTCAAAGGGATTTCTGTTGAGAAAAAAGCTTGTTTATTTTCCTCTTTTTGTTACTATGGACATCTGAATAAAGATAGCATAGTTTTACTGGAATCATCTTCTACTGCTGTGGGAAAAAAAAAGTTGCCATCTGCATTAAAATATGTCCCTGTGCAAGTAGTTATACATGCAGCAAAGACGATGATAATTTGAAGCAAGTACATATGGAGCAAAACCTGAGAAAGATCTTGCTTCCATACAAATATTTTAACAATAGAAGACAAATATGTCTTAGTTAGATACATATACACTAAGACCCGATTTTTAAAATCTTTTAATGATGTATTTTGATGCATTCACAGCTTTTTTTTTTCCTTTTTTTTTTCCTTTTTTCCTTTTTTTTTTTTTAATCTCTTTCTTCCTTTACAGCAGCTGAGGTTGAAGGAGGAATGCCATCTTTAACCTTGAGATCCCTGTTCTTGCTGGTTTGTGTCATAAACTTATTATTTAAGAGCCATTCTTTGTATTTAACATCTCACCTCAGCATGCAAAATTGTTATGGATTAGAGTACATTTGCTAGGGGGGAAAGGATAGAGCAACTGTGAATTAGAAATGCTGGCTGCCTGNAGTTTATCTCAGTCACTGTAAATAGTATGATACAGTTACAGTACATGCTTAGAGTGTTATCGATTTTTAAAGCATAAATGCAACATAGAACCGTACTATATAACCTGGAGCTTCATCAAGGTTGCAGGTAAGAAGCTATCTTCTTGCTGTCCAGTGCAGGAAGACATCTGGATCTGGTTTCTAAATTCATAGATTGGACCATCTGTAACTCAGCTTACCAATCACCTGACTAAAGAGCCAAGATCTTTTCTGACGTACAGTCTATACTAACCAAATAACCTCGAAAACTACTTAGCTAATGCCAGTTCCAGTTGAGTAACACAGGGAGTAACCTGTGTCTGCACGTCAGTGGCAATCACCGGCACTGTCTGCAGTGCTGCCCAGCGTGCCAAGCACCGGACGAGGGCACGCGAACACCCCGGGCTGCATTCCTGGCGCTTCCACTGGGAAATGGGGCAACGACTGTAAGATAACCTTGGGGGGAAAAAAAAAAAAGTAAAAATAACTGATAGCCTGAGCGTTAGAAAAGCATTATTATTTTGCGTCCACATTTTTTGAAAGATTCTCAGGGAACATTAAGATGACGGTGGTGTGGCTGGCGGCATTAAAAATACCCTGCAACCACAGTGTGATGCTGCAGAGAATCCTGCTATGAGGGAAATGGCAGCTCCATCAAAGAGTTAAACATCTCTTCTTCCATGGCCATGAAACAAGAGCAAACCAACCCCCCATTTCACAGACTTGCTAACCTTACGTCGTGATGAAAATTAGCAGCTACAGTTCCTTTTAAATAAATTCTGAAATTTTTACTGGGTAAAGCATTCCTCTATTCCTGTCAGAGTTGTGCAGCACAGCTGTTTTTAACAAATTCCTATTTTTACTCCCTGACTTTTGACCATCATTATGTATATGAGTTTCTTCAGCCTGCAAAGCACGTTTTCACAAGAAATATTAATGTTCCTCTACATGTATCATCTTTTCCCCTTATTCAGCAAGAATAGGTGTTATACAAAATAGAAAACATCTGCTTACTTGCATTATAATTTCTCCTGAACTCATTAGATGAGAAATACAAAGTTGATAGCAGAGGTTAATGACGAATGTACAAAACAGAGCCACGTTTCTTTGTAAGCGTGTTTCAAAGGAAAAAAAACACCCCTACATTTCAGTGTTTATTAAAAAAAAAGCATAAAGAAATAATTATGAGGATTTTTTTACAAAGACATCCTCCATGGCTATATTAATATCTGAAGTTTTGTAATCGTTACAATGATTCCCTCCTAATGCAGGCGCTAGAATATGGTCAGGGCATTGTCTCTTTCCCTGCTCCTAAACACCTTGCCTCTTTTGGGATTTGTGGTCTATCCAGGATATTTTTATGTCAGTGCGTTGAACTATCACGATGTGGACAGTCTCCTTGGCGATTTTAATCTTGTGATGTGAATCCCTCTTCTCTCTTTGCTGTCAGCTGCTGGGGCTCTGTGCGAAGAGCTCTGATTGCAAGATGCCTGTCACAGCACGGTCTCTGCCAGAAACAAACACTCCAAGGAAATGCTCCTTAAAGGCCTTGCCTGAGCTCAAAGACAGAAAATCTCCTACTGCACGGAGATTTAGTGAGTCAGCTTTCGTGTTACAGAGGCAGGCAGTTTCACATAAACCAAGTGCACTCATTAGGTTTATCGAGTGGTTAAGTGTTAATGTCAGAGCCCTGCTAACTACAATATTAGCTGGTACCAGTAGCAGAGGGAGTCCTGCTGACGCCAGGGCTCCTTCCTTGGTGCTTTCTTCTGTTGTGCCAGTTCTAGGATGGCAGGGAGAATAACATTTCAGAAGCTGTGACACGCATTTGGCAATCCGCTGCATTCTGACACAAATTAAGGGCCAGGAGTCTTAAATGATCCAGATGCAAACTCCCTCTGCAGAAATGGCCCCGCTGTATCAAAAAATCAGAAGATTTCAGGGAGAAGAAGAAAAAAAAATAAAATTGCCCTTTTCCAACTCCAGAATAATGCACAGCACTGCACTTCTGAAATCGCTCTGTAGCTTAGCAGATATATACACGAATGTTAAGAAAAAAATCAGGAGAAAGTACCCTATCCTATTCCCAACAGCTAAACATCTTATAATTATGAATCCGGAAAACCAGATCATTTGATATCCAAACTGATTATGTATCTCTTAATATTCTTTACAAAACACACAAACCATACTTTAATCATCAAAGGTAAAGGACCCATTTCATTCACAGATCTCCTCTGGCATGCATCTTTGTCACAGTGCTATGAAAACGTTCCACTATTGGAGTAGGTGAGAGTAATGCTGACTGATACTGGATCGATGCAAAGAGATTCTTGTGATCTTCACAAAAAAGAGAAATAAGGAGATAATTTTAGATACAGATGTATGAGAGCTCCATCCCAGCAGAATCTGTAATCAGTGATATTTGACCTCCAGTGAAAAAAATGAGCATGTACATAAAGAAAAGCTTTAATATCGGTTGTAATAAGATAAAACAATTTTTGCTTTTATAGTTTTCAAAGTGCTTTCTCTCACCATTCCTATTTCCCTTTATTGCCACTGTTTTTCTTATACATGTACTACTCCTGAGGAGGAGAGACAGAGGTTGTCTTTCTTTTCTAAACAGTTCTTTGGTGTATGATTAGTATGTGACATGAGTAAAGCCTTTCTCAGCAGAGAAATGCTTGCTTTCTTTTAAAGTATTAGGTGAGGGCTAGACTTTATAACGTCTCATCCTATAGAGGACACATCTTCTGGGACACTGGTTTTGGAACATCAGTCAAGATAACCAGATAAAAGAACAGCTATTGAAATAGTGTCATTGTTCTTCCTGATATTTCAAAGAAACGGAGTTATTTTAGATGAGAGGAATTTAAGTACAGTAGACCATACAGAATCGGCTAGCCATGTCCTTATCCTCAAAAACAACCTTTTAGCTGGATCAGTTGTTGCTTCTTCTTCTTATTTAGAGAGAATTTTAATTTGATGCACCAAGGCTTTAAGTAGAGCTTTAACCATTGCAAGGACAAGCACTGCAACAGTGCTGCTTGGCAGCAAGGCATGTCAGAAAGCAACATTTTTTTTCAAAGCACAAAGCAGAAAAAAGGGAAGATGCTGTTAACTACTGTTCCAGCTCAGTATCCCACCCTACTATCCCATCTAAGCCAAGCTATTCTGGATGCAACAGTATTGCTCACCCTGACAGCAGTAACACGAATCTGAGGAACACAAACGCATTTGTTAAGCACATTCAGCAAATTAGTGTTATTAACACGCAGAGATGCAGGTGAGTGTTTGTCGGACACCTTACACAGTCAGGTTACGCTACCTTGCTATTGCAAGAAGCTCCGTGAAACGGTAGATCTGGCAGTCAGGTGAGACTGCAAATTAAAACAGCATGATGCTGGCTCACCCCAGTACTGTCCAGCAGCATCAGCACATCTCCTCGCTCGCACACGGGGCCTGCCTTTTCATGACATGTCTTACCCAACTCACATCATCATTAACAGTGTGACTGAACTGTGGGAATCCAATACAAGACAAGCCAGCTTTTACAGGACGAAATGAAAACAAAAAGACCTGATATGCAGTTAGAAGCACTGCTCATACAGCATATGTTATTGGTATAGATCAGTTCCACTTCTATTATACAAGTATTAGTGAACATTTTTACTGCAGTTGTACGGGCAGCATAAAATGAGTGTAACAGCCACCTTGTGCTCGGGGCCCCACAGATACATAGCAAAATTTGTCCCTAATCCAGGGAGTTTACAATCTAATTCAAACTGAAACATGGGAATGTACAAATAATGAAGACAGCACCAGGGCAGGATGAGAATTATGAAAGGGATGTGTGAGACAGGAGCTTGTGGCATTGCTGGAATCAGCCACATACAGAGGTAAATCTGAAAATGTTTACAAACAATTAGAATGTCACTTGGTTTCTTAACAAAAGTACTGAATCACACAGCATTCCGAGTAAAATACAACCCAGGTGAAATCCTGCCACTAACTAGAAAGCAGCAACATTATTTACTGGTATTAAATACAAAGGCGAGAGTCTCAACCTCTGATGTCATGTAAATCCAAAAGTATCGTTATAAATACTTTGCCTATGTCTTTCCAGCTCAAGCCAGACAAACGTATTTTATTTTTCAGAATTTCTATGTAATACCACTGGCCAGTAGGTTTCATGGAAACCTGGTGTTATAATAGCTGGATCAACAGCATGTACTAAGGACACCAGCCCTCCGCTCCCAACACAGAGCCTGTGCAAGGGTTTCCAAGCCTTCCCTTGACTTTACCATAGCACAGCCAAGTTTTGAAAAGTAGCCAGAAAAGGATCACAATGCAGATTATAGACCCTCAAAAAAATACAGAAGCAGCAGTCTATTAAAAACACACTATTTTTCCAGAAGACTGAAAGATATTCGGAGAGTAAAGGCAAAAACATCTCCCCTATTCAGGAATATATGGATATGCACGAGCCCTTTGGAACAAAAATTTTAGATGTTCCTAACAAATACTTCAATATTGGATCCTATTTCCCTATCCAAAGTCCAGTTGAAAGGAAAGGATCAGATTAAAGCATGCCTACAGTTCTACATAAATAAAGACAACAATTGCTAGATTTATTGAGTTGATCAAATTTGACTCAGCAAATGTTGTGACTTTAAGTGCACTGTCAGTTGGGAATTTTCTTTGTTCAATAAATACAATCCTCCTGTTAATTTAAGACAGATTGGTAGCTGCAGACATTCATTAAATATATTTCCTGATTTACTTTTCATTAATCACAGTGAATCAAGTAATAAATTATGATGCTTCAAATGAAATGATAATCATGCATTTTTTCATATGGTTTAAATGATATAAAATAAAAAGTGGTATTTTTTTCCCTATATTTCTGTTTTCAAAGCAGGAACTAGATGCTAACAAACATCTTAATATTTCATATTGCTAAAAGCTCCTCCTAGTACCACTGATTAGCTTGACTTAGGAAAAAAAAAAAGAAAACAAATTGCATCATCGGTGTTTCCCTATTCTTAAAACTAAGAATGAAGTGAAAGTTTGAGACAAAAGACAAGAAGGAGATAAAATGAATTGCTTTGTGGCTCGTAAGTAACAGAAACACAAACATCGTATGAACTTTACCTTGTTGTGTGGGTGGCCTAATAAAAATCAGAAGCAGAGAAAGGCTTATTGTCCAGGGCGGGCCACCGCCCCCCTCCGCTGGAAGCCGTGCGGGAGCGGGGGCACAGCCACCCCGGACTCCCGCTGCCGTCCGGCACTTGGGCCCCGTCCTGACACTCATCATCTGCAAACCGTGCGGACAAGATAAGGGACTGCTTTGCTCGCAGAGGTCTGCTTCCCCGTGATAAACTCCTATCTCATCCATAACTAGATTTCAGATACGCAGGATACACTCGTCTTCAAAGCTGTCACCAGGAGGGAACTCTATCAATGACTTCAGCTTTCGTACGCTCCAGATAAACTTCCCGTTTTAATCTGTGCCCTTTGTGACTTTTTGAGCTATCGTAACCATCAAAGCCCGAATGCACTCCTGGATACAGGGTGCTCCAAATTAGATTCCATTTACCCAGCCAAACTTCAGGGCCTCTATTTACTGCCAACATGACAGCTAGTCGGATCTAAAAAGAGTTTGAAAAACTAGAGGGAAGAAATTTGTTCTCTCTCCACCTCTGCCCCACCAGGCTCCTTGCTAGAGCGATATATTTTAAAACTTTCATAAACCTCAAAAAAAAATAAAAAATAGGATTATCCAGTACCGTGTCAGCTTAAGTGATAACATAAATATATATCACAGAACATCTGCCACTAAATCACTGTTTATAGATGTCAGATCTCATTTATTATTAAAACACCCCAAAAACAAACACTTTAAAGCCTTCCTTATTATTTCACAAGAAATGACTGATTTCCAAACTGCAAGGCGGAGCTATTCTTTCTAATCTTTTTATACTGAGTAACTTATTATTGCCTTAATTACTTCATATCAGTATAGTCGAGAAAATCCAACAGATTTTCCCCATTGATTTTCCTCATCAATCTTCACTGATTTTGCATGACAGAATATGGAGCATCTCTGAAAACTTGCTTTTACCTTTTTTTTTTTCTAACAGTAGAAAGTATGCATCAATGCATTATATTCTAATATCAACAATAAAATATCTTATATTTATTTTTAGAATAATATATAGAAAGTGCTTGTTATTGACAGAAAGAATAACATTTTAAAAATCAGAGTCTGTGTTTATAGTGCTGTGTTTGACTGACAGGGTCCGAGCGGTACAATCTTTTTGCTTTTGCATTTCTTCATTTAATTGGCTTTGTCCATTTTTTTCCATTTTCTGTCAGCTGCTTTAATAACTCTTAAGTCAGGCACTTGGGGATCAAATTACCAAATCGTGGAATTATTTCTGAATATGCAATCAGTATCCTCTTAGGTACAAGCGAAAATCCGCTTGCAAAAGCCACTCATCTGCATGACTGTAAATTCACCTCCCCAGTCTGACCTCTTCCCCCCTCTTCGATCTCCAGTCATCAACAAATCAAGAATACGATAATTTTTTGTTTTGCAGGAGTTTCTGTTGGCTTGCTTCATTGTATGCGATTATGACTAGACAGTAATTTCATTTTAGAAACAGATAGCTAAAACATCTGGAAAATCCACACAGTTGTCAGCCCGGTGACATTGGATGCCCTCAAACATATGCCATGCAGATATAAAGCTGCACTTCTAAAGGAGGCATACTTTAAAATGTGAATCTTGATTTTGATCTCTGCCAGTTCCTCATCTTTTAAATCAAACAGCCACTTAATGATTGCTGTGGTGGTTTATATATATGTGATTCATGGGCGTGCTCTCCGGAGGTCACTGGAAAGGTTGGCATTTCACCAAGTGGTACAGTACCGTAGTCAGCCATTACATTCTCCCACCTACGTACAAGCTAATTTGATTAAAGGTAGAAGATCAATCAAACCTCATTGCCTCAGAAAGATTAATTACCTCAGCACTTTCTGAATTAATTATTAGTGTTCAGCCGTGGGGATAGAGAAACCCAGTAGGGTAGAAGTAAAGGGACCCAACAGGCAGATGTGGTAGACTGGGATGTATTTAAGCCCAAGATTTATTATCTTTAACTAATGACAATCTCTTCCTTTTTTACTCAAATTAGACCTAAGCGTTATAGTGTGTTTATAACTCAGCCACAACCGAATTAAAACATTACTGTTACATTTCAATCTTACTGTGGAACAAAAAGCACTTAAGAGAACAAAAAAATATTAAAACACCATAAAAAAAATAACCTTATCTACTGGCAAGAACTCCTAAGCCCCAGATTTTGGACAGGGAACGAGATACTTAAAACTTCGTAGTTCTATTTTTTCTTATTTCCCAGCATGAGGTCTGAAGCCCAGCTGCCAGAGCACTATTACTGATGATGTTTAAAGAGTATATTTCAGCCACTGCAGCGTTTCTGATTATCAGACAAGTCAGCATGGCAAAAAATGCAGCCATTTTCCCTAGGGAAAGCGAGCTTCCTGCCTTCGGCGGCCTGCCGTCGGCGTGCAGCACTGACCCTTCCTTCTTCGTGACGCCATCCATGACACTTTGTGTTACCAACACAGAAAAGGGACCTCTTGGATCACACACCAGATTTGCTGCTATTTCGGAGGATGATCTATTTGCCCCTCTCATAAATTTATCAAGCTTCTCCTTAAAGCCAGTTGGCATTCTCATTCCCTGCTTCTGTATTTCCCCACTGCTCTTGGCTGAAATTCCCACATTTCTGGCCTTGGCTGTTCCTCTGCCTGTGAAGCAACCCAGCGCGTTCTCTGCTATTACTTGAGAGCAGCCCTAATCCCCAGCCAGCCGGGGGGTTTTAACTCCCCTTGCAGTTTAAACAAAGCAATATTAATTCCTTTCTCTGTGTATAGGCATTCCATTCCCTTGTTATTAATAATATTTCTTTACACCTGTTTCTCAAGTGAGTTCACCTTTCTTTAACGTGGGAAGCCAATGCCACTCATGATAGGCCAGCCGTGGTATCATCAATGCCTTGGGGTTTTTTCCTCCTTCTTTTTTTTTCTCCTGTACTAAGAGTAAACCAGGATTTTTTTTCACAATCACATAAAGTACTGGCGATTTATAGTTTATCTTTGTAATACTCAGTTGTTTTTTTTCTTTATGTCATTTTGAGCTGGTGATTTATATACTAGTTACATACACTCGTTCCTATGAGAAACACTCTCAACTATTAGATTTCATCCCACTCCTATTACTCCAAATCCTTAGCAAAATCCAATTCTTGTGTCATACACACCTCCTCCACTGTATTTTCAGTGATGCTTGGCTTTGAGATAGCAGAATATTTCATTGACACGCTCCTGCTTTTTAATGTCAAACTCATTAATGAAGATAATGATGGAGATTTTTCCAATCTTATATTAATCTGTGTCTTTTTCTTCTTAATTACTAATGCTCCACCTCGATGTCATAATAATAGTTAATAGTCCTTAAATCTATATAGACTAACTATATATATACATTCCCCAGTATTAAAAATGCATGTTATTGAAGTGGGATAATAGAGCTAATCTAGTACTACTCTTGGGAAACCTATGACACCATTTATTGTTTTGTGTTAACTTATATCTTCATTTCTTTCTTGTAAATGTCTTCCAGTAGCGAAGCTTGATTCAGTACTTTTTTTTTTCTTGACACCTTGTCTCTTAGAATTATGGAAAAATAAGGAAAACACTATCAGTTTTGATATCTCGGGAGGGAGATTATCTCCTCTCCTCCACATGAATGCACTGAACCTGCTCTGACTTTTAGTTCCATTATCATCATTCTTCATTAGCCTGTCTTTGCTCTCATCAACATCATCCTTATCAAAAATTAAGGCAAGGTGAAAGTGTTCTTTTAATTTTGGGGAAGAAATGTATGCTATCGTTAATCATGAACAGATGTCATCCTTGCTGCAAACCTCCTTCTTATGTGGCTAAATACCATAGATTACAGTCTTAATTCTTCTCAAGACTAACTCTCTCGAAGTCTGATGATCACTTAAAGCCAACATAAGCTTTGCCCAAGCTACTCACTCACTAGTTTGCTGCCCACAAGTAGTGCCTCATGCAACGAATGGATCTGTTTAAAAAGAACTCCTCCCCCCTGCCTAGATCAGGTTGAACCCAGATGAATTCTACCCAGTTCACCCAAGCAGATCTACAAATGCTGCTGCTGCCACAGGAGGAGGTGCTCTTAGGAGATACAAACAAGCAGCCATGGGCACCTCTGGCAACATGGCCTCCAAGTGACCATGAAGTTACAGCACACTCCGCTCGCCTTTTAGGCTATCCTTTCCTTAGCGATACACCTTCTGGTTTCCAAAACAACTCTTTTGGCTTATTAGTCACTAACTCATGTTAAATATCCTCCTGGAGACCCCCTCGCCTTAAGACACCAGTTTTCTTCTATTCAAAACCCTGAAATCCCAGTGTGATTTACCTCATTAACTAGTCTTTTAATTTTCAACTAGCTGTATTTATACTCCCATTTTGTTTATACAAAATATTACAATTATTTGATTGCAGATTACTTCCAATTTTTTTCTGGTGCTTTTTTTTTTACCTCCAAAGCTGCAATCACATTCCTCTTACTCTGCCCAATTTCTTAGATACTGGGCGTATTCTACCTTCTCCAACTAAAAAAATATGATTTTATTCTCTAGAAGGGGAAAAAAAACAAACAGATTGTTTTGATAAGGCTATAAAAACAGGCAAAAATGTGAAAATTTGTCATTAATATGTTACCCGTGTTAAATAACCAAGTATAACTGGGGTTAACATGTACCTTTCAGCCTCTTCAGGCACCATCACTGCTTACAGTCACTGAGTGGGCACCGTTGCAAGTCAGTTTGCTAGGGAAGTTTATTCAAGGAGAATTTGTTACTTTTTGTGTATGTTTGTGGTGTGGTGTGTGTTTAAACATAATACAGGAGGAAAACGAGAAAAAGATGAAAAAAATAAAAGTGGTATGGTTAAAATCCTTAGCATAGGGAGTTACTGGAGCATCCTTGTTAGTCTGAGCAATTTATGAGCAGAAAATATATGAAGACTGCATACATTAGTGCTGTTACTTAAGGATAACATTCTCCACAAACCTACAAGCATTTTTACATTACTATTTACTTAGCGTGACAGTTTATTGGCATCTCTTCCTTATGACACATCTACCACACTGCACATTACGCTTCTTTGAGGAGACGACTAGAGTCAGAGAAGATGAATCATTTTAAATAGCCTATTTCTAATTTTAATTAGTATAGTCAATTAAATTTAAAGGTGTACACAGAAATCGCTCATAATTTTCTAACCACTCCATTCTTAGTTATTCTTTCCCCTCTGCTTCAGTACTATATTGGAGGTGAATTTGTAAGGCTTCTTCTCAGCAATATTTCTCAGCTTTTGTTATTTTAAGTTATGCACACCTTTTTCAGTGTTTGTAATAAATGCTTTGCTACTGCTAATGAAGGGAAAGTTTCCAAAATGCAATCAATATTAGAGAAACAAATAAAACCTGAGGATTGTATTTGGGAAAAAAAAGAGGGAGATAACGCTTTTGAATATATCCCTGTGTGATGTGGCATCTGTCATCAGCTTTCAAATGTCACTTACCTTTTCGGTTAGCTCTAGACATTATCGAAGTTGTTTCACCCCAACTCTAAGTCTCCTTGATAGGCAAAGTTGAACTAAATCACCATCAGATGATTAATCAGGCTTGATGTTTTAGACAATGTTTCAGATTAAAACAGGTCAGATATTAAAGATCTTGAGACACAATGAAGGCCAGGCTTATTCTGTTGCATGAATACTCAGATTATCTGACCATATATTCCATTCTCTTTTCAAATTAACATTTTGGTACGTGATACAAGAACAGAAATAGTTCGAATATATCATGCCACTCCAAATTAGATGAAAAGCACAACAATCAAAAAAATCTAGCAGTATGTTTGCAGAGGAAACCATCAATTCAGAACAGTTTTCGCTATTTCACTACTGACTCAATGTGTCATGGATGCACAAGCGAACGAAATGAACCTTGGGCTGAAAGCTTTCATTGACCAGCACACAAGAGAGTTTGGTCGCTCTTACTGACTTTGCAGGAGTAGACTGAATAAAAACATGCTGTGGGTCTTCCCCTTCTTCTTTACATAGATGTCTGAGAGCACCCAACAGACATCTACTTATATCTGCTTTTTTTCCTGCCACTAGATGCTGCCATTAATGTAAGCATAAAACACTAAAAGGGACTGCAAACTGCGCTTTCTGCACTGTAAGCATCACGCTGTATTGTGTCAATTAAATTGTCTCAATAAGATACGAGTTAGAAGGGCAAAAAACCTTCACATAACATAAATGCTAATTAAACTGTGATTTCAAGTTTAAAACTGAACTGTCAGGTAATTAGACAGGTGATTAAACTTTCTTCAACTTCACACTTGAAAAGACATCAGATGCCTGCTTAGTCTCCACACAGTGATATGTGCCGAAGGTATTCAGATGTCAAAGCTGTTTTACTTTTAGGGCCACATTATACGAGACTCATGATCCATATTTCTTCTGAAACTGCAAAATCTGGGCTCAAAGAGCACTGGTAAGTCCAAACCCTGAGCCTCCTTGTACTGGGCAAGACAAGAGCCACGTGCCTGTTCTAACAGCTCCTCACACACCAGGTCCTGTCCCACGCTCTCTCCATGAAAGGATGCAAGCACTGATTTTATGTACTTCGTGCTCACTTCAGTCAACATCAGAGTTACAAACAGAGAGAGCTGGAAAACAAGTTCAGATGATGACAATGCATAGCAAAAGCAGCAAACAATATATAACTTGATATTTTCTTTCTTTGGGTGTATATTTCTAGCCCTTTAAAGCCTCATTCTGTGAAGAATTCCGTTTGCCTAGAATATTCTTAAGGGTATATTACAGCCTCAAATATATAAACACAAACAAAAGCAAATGATGAATAATGTTTTCAATGCAATACCCAAAACCTCTGATGGTTCTTGTCAGCTGTCTATCAGCTCAGAAAAGAATGATATTCTGGCATTATTTCAGGAACTACATAACTTCACAAATTTTAAAAAGTCTGAAATTGAGGTTCCCCAGGTAATACTTCATGAACCAGAGGAAAAAGAGAGAACAGACCTCATCTGTGCAGACAAGCCCCTCAGACTCCCGTCTCGGGCGGCACAAGGCAAAGGCAGGAGTGTGATTTCCAAAAGCCAGGCTGAATTTGTCAGAGTCGGCTTGGAGTCGGAGGTAATGCTCTCTGCTGGATGCTGTATTGCCAGTGCAGAGATGTAACCACCTTCTCACAGAGCTATTTCAAGTGCATAGGACTTACTAATTCATTCCTCATGATACACTAAAGCAGCTGAAATACACCTTTCGGGCCAAGTTTTGCCCAGAACAGATGTATTTTCAAATCACTTATTAGGCCGCTAACAAGGCCTTAGAGGCTTACACACATTCAGGTGTCTCTTTCTCAATGGCACGGTTCAATCTAATCCAGATAAAGAGCCCCTGGACAATTAACAATTGACTAAAGTACAGTGGAGTCTCTAACTGGCTATCACATCACGGCAGAGAAAGCGGCACCAGTATCCATCGCTCTCGTGTGGTCCTGAGCTCACCTTGATCTTGTCAGTGATAACAGCAGAAGCAAGATGACAAACTCTTTTGAGATTATTACTACATACTGTAGCTGCTCTCAAAAGACAAATCAAGAAACCCTTATTTCTGGATGCTGCGGTGTCTTCACAGACCTACTCATCATCCAGAAGTTCCTCCTGTTAAAACAAACTACAACGTGCAGTGCTGTTGAGTAGGGAACCACATTAAAGAGCGTAAATGCCCTCAGCACAGTATTTATGACCGCGAGGGCAACGGTGTTAACCTCATCAGAAAGCTCCTCTGCGTATAGCACAGCAGATCTATAAAAATACCAGGTCATCCATAAACCCTTAACAGCTCAAGAGAGTTTTATTTCCAACGGTCAGACTTCATGTTTTCAGAAATATAGGGCTTCTTTGACCACATTAAAATCAGTTTTAATAATCGCCTGAAAAAAGAAGCCTACTTTTGACACTCAAATGATTTAATAACTAAGATGACCAGAGTTCATCACTTACTGGACTCCGGGTCCGAGTTGCCGTCTCCTTCTGTCCGGCTGTTGGGTGAAGCTTGCTCATAGTACTCCTCCTGGGGGAAGCCGAGGGGCAGAGGGTGCGATGTGCCAGCACCGCTCGGGGGTTCGTGGTCCCCAAGCCCACTGTCGCTGCAGCTTTCCTGGGAGCCATCTGGTAGGTGAAACGTGACACGGCGCTGAGGCTACAAAGAAGAAAGAAAATTATATGGTTTCCACTACAGTATCAGTAATTGCTTAATGCAACCAATTTAGGAAATGTATTATTTCAGTTATCTGCCGAAGACGCATTATCTAGAGTTGTGCACAATTTCAGGCTTTCGTGAACAGGCAGCCTGCTTTCAAACCCGCTTCACCTGACAGCACTGCTTTCTTCTGTTTTTTAAAAATGTAAGCCCTGATGCAAAATGAAAGACACCTCAAACTAAAGAGATTCTGTCAGACTTCACAAGTCTTTGGATGCCTTTTGTATATTGACTTGGAGATTTCAATCACTTTTTGAGGCTCAATTTATTTCACTGCTCAGGTTTCTAGTTTTCAAAAAACATTTTCTTTCCCATTAAAACCTGTTCCACACTTTCGGGCCTAAAAAATGTGACACACTTCTAACGTTGGGTTCTTCTAAGGCAGAGAAAGAGCAAACAATAACAAGCCTTACGTATTGAAAAGAATTTTAATAGACTTTTCAGGGAGAAGAAGACTAACGAATTGAAAGTGGATTCCACTACTCTCCTTCCGACATTTCATTACGACCCCTTTGATTTCTTTCTTGCCACAGACCCGGATCTTAACTGTAAAAGGCTGGAAGCTGGGAAAGGGAGGGCTGCGGAAGGGAAGCGGCACAGCACAGCTACTGAAGGAAGGGCCAGGTAAATGAAACATCTGATGCATCAGGCTCAGCACAACATTTTCATTACCTAAGTGATTCTGCCTGATTTAGGCGTTGAATAACTGAAATATAAATCCATCCCAGTATTAGAAGAAAATATGAACAAAGAAATAAGCAGCTCTTCTGCTTATTTCCACACCTTGAAAATGTGAAACATGAAGATTGAAAAAAAGCCCAACCCCAAAATAACAATTTAACAGGTACTTAGCTTGATGTCAGTCAAAATCCCATTTGAAAGGCCACATGAAGCTTTCCAGCTCAATTGCTGGGATTAGTAATGTTGGAGATCAGATTTTTGATGTGATTATGCAAAAAACCTCCATATACACTGTGTTTATAATACAGAAGATGTAGTCAGGGGCCTCTACATATTTGATCCCTATAGGTGATGGTGTTAAACACAATCAGTTATGCTTTTGCTAAAAAGTTAAGTTATTCTATTTTTAAAAATCTTTTTATCTCTGTGACACTATTACGTATGCCCACAGACAGCTACTGCACGGTGTGGCGCAGCCAAGAAAATGGCAGGATCAACCTTACCTATGCAACTCCTGACAGATGTGCATGAAAACTCTTCTTAAAAGCTACCAGCATGAATTTCATGATTTTCCCAGTGAATCTGTTCTAGTGCTTCAGCATTACAAATGGAGAGGTTTTCTTCTAATGTCTAACCTGCCTCTTTATTGTTACAAAATAAACCACTTCCACAATCCCATCCATCATGGTCTGGTTATTCCCACTCATCTTTCTGGCATGTGGCACTTCAGTCTACTTCAGAATAAACAGACTTTATTATTTCAATCTGTCGTGTGCTTTCTGATACCTCTTGCTGCTCCACCTGCACACGTGCTCGCACATGCTTCTCTGTGCAGCGCTCAAAACCCGTAACACAGCTTCAGCTGAGATCTTCAAAGCGTGGAGTAGAGCAGAAGGATCATCTCACGTCTCCCGCAGGCTCCACTACTGCTTTGCCTTTTTCATGGCAATATAGCATATTTTCCTTGCCAACCACCATAGTGCCCAGCCCTTTTCTAAAGAACTTTCGCTAGTTGTCCTCTTTCTGGTTGGTGCCATTGACTGCTGGAGCCTAAGAGTGGCACTTTGCATTTATTCTTCCTGCCATTCTGTTTTTCTGGATGATTTTGTCTGTTTATCACCAAGTACACTTTGCCTCCCAGTCCTGCTTTCCTGTTTATCGAAACTGCAGGTTTTAGATTCCCCTTCATTAGGCAGATCTTTAAAAAAAAACTGGAACAGATCAAGCCAAGAAATCAGTTGAGGAGCTCTGCATACAGAACGACTTCCCATCACACAGGATGGAAAGGGGAGAAGACATCCCTCCTGTGACTGCAGGAAAAGCCTTACAGCCCACTGGAAAAAAAAAAGCTGACGGTGAAAGGGTTACAGCTAACATCCCCACTGCTGCATTCCTGGTGTCACCAGAAAAATCTTATTATTTAACCCTAAAGTGAGCTGTCTGCAGCTGCTGCCAGGGCTCCCTGGAAGGAGGCTGGCACAGTGGTCACAGGTCTCTGCACAGATGGATCCACAGAAATTACTGATACAACTTATCCTACTCTACTTCTTAATTGCCAGGTGCCTCTCAGAGCCCTACTCATACCAGCAGCCTCAGTCAACTCTTATCTAAAAGCCCAAATAACTAAAGATTTGTTGAGTTGATGCAGCAAAAATATTCCTGTGATGTTTCTGATTTGCTCCCCGCATACAAAACTGCGCCCAGCTTGCAGAGTCATACAGCTATGGCATGTGGAAACAAAATATGCTGGTTCTTTTGTCTTAAATGAGTTTGCTATTCACAGGATCTACGAAAAATCAACCTTCATTGCATGAACTGTTTGTTCAGATATATTCGTGAGGTTTACTGCCTTCTTGCCGTCTCCCCTTGTGCATGTGTTGTTTGGTACTCACGCCAGGTTGTATCTTCTTATCTCCAAGCTACCAGTGAATCTTAAGAATGAGGTATTCTTAAAACATTATTAGCCTGAGTTTTAGTGTTGGATACCAGTATTCTCTTTTGCAAATGGCTGAGAATGCAACAGCTACTATTATGTGCAACTGGGATTCACTAAATTTAAACAAAAGAATATTTCTGTTCTTAGTTTGTCGTCAAAGTACAGCAAAAGCTCTTCAGCAGGTGACAGTAAAGGAGACAAGAAAAGTCACCCAAGTCTTTTCTTTTTTTTAATTGCCTAGCCCAGTGAGAAGAAACAAGTTATACCCCAAGCAAAATTGAAAATCTCACATTCAGTAAAAAAAATGTAAATATTTAGTTGCATAATTTGAGATGTTATTAGTAGGAAAGATAAATCCCATGCAATTTCAAGTAAACTGGCATCAGCTAAAGGCTCATGATTTTTAATTTGATAGTGTCCCAGAGCATGTCACACCTGATAACGTTGATGACAGAGCACTTTCAGAAGAATCTATCAAGATGAAAAAAAAACCACCAGCTATTTCACTACATGGCAGTGCTACCATTTTCGTAATTCATGCAGGCATCAGACATTGATCTGGAACAAGTAATTCTAATAAAATTTTGCCAAAAGCTGGGACTTATCTTCTGTCACAATTATTTTGGAAATTTCCTCCTTGAGGCATTTAAATTTCAATTTATAAGATTACAAAATATCCTCAGACTCCAGCTGCTTTTCTATTTATCTCCAAAGGGAGTTAGCACCGATAGTAATAGAATAACAAGGATTATGGTTTGTTTTATTTATTTGACTGACAGTCAGAATATCTTTTCAGAAAGAGAGAAACGCAAGCAAATCCATTATGTATTCTTAGTGGATTCTGAAAACGCTGATGTAGGAACTTGTAATACAGACAATTAGACTGATGGGGAAAAATGAAGTGAAAATTTAAGGAAAAATGTACAGTAGAACGTAGTTTCTCTGACATATTTAACAACATTAAATTACTCTTTATTGATATGAAAAAAGAATTTTGCTTCCAGAGATGTCACGAAGCCAGGCACAAATTCTGTCAGAGGTCTCATACGGCATCCAAAAAAGAAACACATCTTGTAATAGCAATGTGTGTCTGGAGGGATCAAATTATCTCAGAAAACCGCAAACCTTTTATTCTCATTATTGAAATTTATATGAAGACTGATCAAAGCCCCAAACTATTCTGTGTTCAATCTTTCACTACAATAATTAGACTGTGGCAGTGGGAATAATAAAAGATGAGTCTAAGTAAATAGCTTTGGCTACATTGAAGGGATGATTTCTCGAATTATACACCAGGGGTTAGCCAATTTATAATCAAAAACTGAAAAAAGGTAATAGAAAAAACAGCAGATATCAACTGAGGAACATTAAACTATTAACCTTATTATCTTCATTCATTGAAGCAAATTAATATCCTTTTAAAAGGATATCATAAAGAAAAAATATTACTGTTTAATTCATGTTGAATTAATTATATTATTTAGACGATAATTCTGATTTAAAACAGACCTTATTTAGGAGATGCTGTAAAACAGCATGAAAGTAAAAAAACAGGACTACTTCAATATTTTTGTCCACTATTAGCACTCAGTGAATAAAGAAGTAGTTAAATTTTTGGTTTTTTAATTGAAACTCTCGTTTTGCCACTAATATTCATTTTCTCAGTTGCTTGTGTCTTTCAAATGCTAGGAAGGTATGAAATACATGCCTTAAACAACCAGACAACAACTACCTTCAGTTATGACCAGTACTTCTCCTCGGCTGTTAAAGAAAATCCCTAATCAAACTACAATTTCCAGCTCAAACCTTTTTATACTCAGCTACCTCCTTTTGTTCCAAACCCACAATCTTTTGTTCCATATGCTTTGATAGACGCACACAGGACCCAGCTACTATCAATGTAAAAGTCTCAGAATAACATGAAAACAGCTTAAAAGGATCCAACCACAAACCCAAAGGGAATCATGTCTTTGTGTTGAAACTCAAGAAAGAAAAGCCAGTACTTTTATTTTTTATTTCCCTAAACTTTGTATTGTACAGCATAACTATCATGGCCCAAAGAGTATCTATCAGTTGCTCTGTAGGTCTGTATTGCATATACTTATTGCAGCTCAGAGCACTGAAGACCTTACTATGTTATCCTGAGGACACTGTAATGGACAGAATACATAATTTTTCACTCAAACTAGAATAACTTCTGAATTTTTACCAACAAGAGTGCTGAACACTCTTGGTCACAATTATTACACACAACTAGAAACACTTCACTAATAACGAAACACTATTGTAATCATCTTTTATGATTTAGCAGTTGTTTCTGGGTTGTTGTTTTAAAAATTTCCTCAATATGGCCTGCAGTGATCCCACACAGGATTGAGTTTTTTTAAAAAAAGAGCAAAGTGAAGGGCCTGTGTTTGGGGAGGGAAGGGGAGAGGTAGTGTGTGCCAATACTCAGCTGATTTGATCTGTCCAAGCTTAGCAGACATTAAAATCTATATTCTCCTCATCTCACGTGAAAAAGTAACACCCCCAAACTGCTGCCAATGTCATTAGCCTTAATTGTCATCTTGCACAGATCAAGCTTGTTGAACAAGCCCTTCTTATTGAACAAATTCAGCTGTACCAGTTACTGTCCTAACTTTATTGATTGCATCCCTTTCAGCTTCTGATATGTTTATCAAAGCAAACAGACCTACTGTTTTCCCAGTTTAGCATATTTACCCTTTTAAATATTGGCAAAGCATTACATTTTCAGATAACTAAAACTTCAGAAATTCAATATAATCCTTTTGACACTCTGGTTATAAATTTATCCAGTCCTCCTGATTTAATGTCATTAATGTTAATAACTGGTATCTTTCATCCTCACTAATTACTAATGGAAAATAGAGCATCTGGCTACCTTCAAAAGAAGAGAAAGCTTTGATAAATACTTTTACCTTTCCTCACTGTGATTAAGGGTCTAACCGTTCCCCAGTAGTATATGTAAATAGTTTTAGGCTTTCACTCATTATTGATTTAAATAACTCCTCCCACTTTATTAATTTATTTAGAAGCAGCATGCATAATCTGTTCATTTCAAAAAGACAAGTGAAAGCTTGGTTGACTGCCCAGACAAATGCAAATTCGATACGGATGATTATCCTAGACAGATCTGTATTTTTTCAATAAAAGAACTACTACCTCCACAACAAAACCGTGGAACAGACGGTGCCCCTTTACCTGCTCTAAAGGAAATTACTATAAATTGTCAGAGCTTGTAGCTGGATTCACTCACACAGAGTTGGCTCGAGTGATGAGAAGTAATATTGCAGGACTCACTTACTCAGGGTGCCTTATTAAAATCATACTTACCTGCCACTACAGGCATTTCTTGCTGGCATGTCAAACTGCGCCTGACTGATAAGCAAAAATATATATATATTTCAGCTATTAACTATTGCAAAAGAAAAATTCTGTGGAACCCTTTTTCATATGGGTAAGCAACAGGTTTTTCAACACCACCTGCTTTAAGAAGCAAATTTTCAGTGATGCCATTTCCCACTGCAGTAGCTGGAAGCTAAGCCGATACTCCCACCTTCCTCTCGCGGCACAGAGGTCACCCAACAAACTCATTAACCAAACCATCACTGAACGAAAACGTTATAAACCTAGAACTTCACAAATTTCTGATTAACAACCTCCATGGGTATTTATTTTCAGACTCTAATCTTTGTTGTACCAAAGAGCATATCTCCTATGACATTTCTCAGCAACATTTAACAATTAAATTCTATTTTCTGAGCTTCTTGAAATAACAACAAAGAACTGAAATAAAAAAGAAAATAAAACTGAAAATAACATTTAAAGCATGTCAAACATTTTATTTAGCTTTTGAAAGGCAGTTATTGTATGCTAACTAGATGTCAAAATGATAGCTGAAAGCATGCTTTTTAAAGTTTAATTCATGTAAGTCTTCAATTTGATATGTGATTAAATAAAAATCACACATGAAAGTTGCGCTATGGCTGTGCTGTTGCTAAGGCTGAGAAATAGGAAAGTCTCAATTCTGATTTTATTTTTATATGCTCTTCACTTCCCAGGTTACCACCTATGATGTTATTACCTTGAATGCTTGATTTCTGATAGGCAAAGACATTTCAGTTAAAAGAACATAATCATAAACAATAATACAGAAATTGGTAATATTTGACATCACTTCTGACTGCTGGTCCAACAACATGGATCTTTTTTAGCAGAAATATTGATCGGGTTGTGAATATTTCTTTTAAAAGCAACACTACTGCTTACCTAGTATTTTCTCTGTGTTATTAGAGAAATAGAGAATTTATACTTTCAATAAATGTACATAGCACTCCAGCTCTAATTTCATCCTGTTAATTTATACATTTCAATTGTAGCTCGGATAAATATATATGAGTAAGGTACAGATCTATGGAATAATAAATGTTGTTCCAGTGAATTACTCACTGACCTCTAGCCCCTACTTTTGCATCACAGCAGTCAAGGCTAAGCCATTAAGTTCAAGCATGATGAGGTTATTAGATATATAGAGACCTGGAAGAAATCTCAAAAACCTGATTCGATTTCCATTTGCCCTTTTTTTCCGCCCCCCCCCTCTATTCAGTTCTTCATTTAAAGGTCAAATCTTTCTGAAGCAATACACATGCATGTAACTTCACAAGCCATCACAAGCATTCACTTAAAGAGGCTTGAAAATCTGCTTTCATCATTTCTGACCAATAAATGGAGCTATTCTTCTTAGCATTTCCCAGAAAAAGGGACTTTTCTCTAAATTTGGTTCTTTGGATCGAAAGCGTACTGATGTCAGAAGGAAAACAGAGACACATACTTTCAGTAAGACATGCTCAAGGAGTATTCTCAAATACTCTAGCACAAGTAGCTGTGTATCACTTGAGCTGTATTTCACTCTATAAAATAAATCTTGGCTCCACAGAACATTTTCTTGCAGTTGTGAATAGGATATTTGAGTGAGAAGAATATCAAGCAGTTCATGTGTAACACAGACGTGGAATAACCTTATGTTTGATATTTACATACGTAGTTGGCGAATGTGAACTCATTTTGCTATAGTTAAAAAAAAGGTGCACAAATTATGGCTGAAAGCAAGGAAGAAAGGTCTTCTCAATTTCTTCTAGAAAAAAAGCTCGATATTTTTGGATCCAAAGGCTTCCAGACTACTTTTCCACCAGTTTTGGTATCATTCACAATAGCCCTCAACATTCACGGAGACCACCCGTTGCTCTCACTCCCCAGCCCTTGCTGCACTCAGACACAGTGAAGCAGCAGGTTTTCTGCGGTATCTCCCTACAAAGAGTCAACACAAAAATTTAAAAAAAAAAACAAAAAACAAACCAAAGTGAAGGGCCTTTTAAAGTGAGTAGAAAAGCAGCTCTTTGGCATATCACTATCTCACTACATTTGTTTTGACAGAACACCTTTGGTATAACAGCATTTAATTTGGTATAGCAGCAAATATACATATATAATGTTTGATATGAAGTGTTTGATTAGCTAGAATGGGAACCAATGACAGTTAAAATGGAAGGATAAACTAACATTTTATGCTGTTGTCAAAAAAAGCATCTTACTCTTTCTGGAGAAGAGAAAGAATAGACAAAAAGTTACCCTTTCACCCAAAATGGGCTCTCAGGAAGCTCAAGACTTATTCAGTGTGCAGTGAAAGCATTCCCTTTTCTGTGTTTGTTAGCAAATGTCCTTTAACCACCCAGATTACCCATTTCTAATATTAAATGTACAGTGTGTTTGCCATCTGAGGTCACTTATCTAAAGCACGTTCTCATGGCAATTATAATTAGACCACCTTTAGGTGAAATGGCTAAGGAAGAGACAAGAGAATACGAAGAAAATCTGCTGGCCTGTGTAAAATAAAGCTGCAGGCCAACATTTACAAGCAGGGATGCAGTTCATGCTGTATTTGCTTTGCACAAACTAAAAATCTAGGATTTAAGTATGGCGACGTTTATCAGCATTGCACTCTTTAGTGGACGCCAGTGGTCCAGGACAATCTTCCCTGGATCAAAAAAACTGTCATCAGAAGAGGTACCCCTCAGAAGAATCCAAGAAAGCTTCCAGGGTCAACACACGGATCCTGAAATTGCCTTTCCAATTGCCAGATAAAAGTTTTACTCTCAATATGAGAATTTATCCCGTCTACTGAAATCCAGGAATTTTTGACTGGTACACTCTGCTTTGCTTCAATCTTCTGTTATTGTCAAGAAGAAAAATGCTATGTGAAAAGTGCCGTGGAGAACACTGTTGCAATACTTTGGGTTTATTTCAAATATTTGAAATATCCATTTTTGTCTCCGAGTTGTTTTAAGAAAAAGCATTATGTTTTATTTGATTGAAGTCAGAAATCTCCCATTTGCATCACTATTTTCACAGCTTATACTATCAGGGTGATAATAAGTTTTTAGCTGTTATTTACAGTAGAATACATGAAACATTCAAAATTACTAAAGTGAGTTGAGCTACATGCTAGTAACATTCTTAAAAGGATGTCTGAAATACTTCTCTGTAAATGGGAAAAATTTTACAATTTGAGATGCTGTATTGAATCATTGATACCATCCTCTGCTTCTCAGAGTGATGTCTCTGCAATTGTCCTTTCAGATAATCAGAATATATAACAGTCTTTCAGAATTCACGACTTGTGTAATTTCAGTAAAGCAAAATATAAAGCCATTAGCCTTCCCTTGTTCTTTAAATCTTCCTAGCTTATTTTCGTATTCAGTGCAGCCATTCTTCGGGACTATTAAGATTACTTATCTTTCTTCACAGAGCAAAATACACAACAAAAATTACTGAAGTAATGCAGCATATGTTAGTTTGCATGCAGAAACAATGCGGTTCAGGACAAGGAGAATCGAGGGACTCCAGCTGAAGCGTGGGGAAAGCCTCTTCCCCCCACAGCAAGCTGAGAGCTGCCATGTGCTGCCGAGAGCTGCGGCTGCCCCGATTCCAACCCAGCCGCAACCTCCAGCCATGGGGTTCGTGCTCTGAAATCATGACGAGAGGGCTGCTGTGGAGGGGAGCTGCGAGTCAAGGTCTGGTTTTGTGAGGTCCAGGCGTTTGTCACCAGGGACGTGGCTCCAGGAAGCGCAGCCCCGTGACCCTGGGTTGCTTTCCTGACAAACAGTTACTGAGGTCATTGAGAAAACAGGTGAACTCAAGCCACGCATAGTAAGTAGGAACCGAGATGGAAGTGAAGCGGCTGCTACTGAAGGAGTGAAGAGAAAGACTGCAAAAACCCATACAAATCACCAAGGGCAAACAGCAGCGCAGTCAGCAAAAGTGAGGACTGGGCAGGTCCAGCGAGCACCGAGGGCCAGCTCTTCCTCACGGCACGCCCGACCAGACACCACGTGCCTCTCAGCAGCGCTGAGCACACCGACGTTTTGCTTAAGAGCAACTTAGTCCCAGCCATTTACTGTATAAAACCAAAAAGAACATTATTGCTTACTTACAGTAGCACAGTCCTGCATCCGAGTACCCACTTCTTTGGACAGATGCCCAAGTAAAAGCGCCCCAAGAGCTGCGAAACAAAAGGGGCTGGGGAGGAAAAGCTGAAGGCCCAGCACGTGCCACGTCGGCAACGCCCTGAGTGCATTCCGTGGCTACTTCTCTTTCCTGCCCTGCCACACAGAGGATTGACACTGCTACCGTCTTTACTTCAGGACTATTCAAATTTCACGTAAAGCTCCGTTAAATCAGAGGTAAATATTATTCCCCATATGAGCCACACTGGACTCGCAAATCTGCACTACTTGTGCGACCCGGACACCAAGGAGACGCTCAGGCAAGGCGACTGCTTGCTCCAGTCGATGCAGGAAGGCGTGCCGGTGCAGAAATCCCTTGTAACGTGCAGTCAGGCAACAACAAACACAAGGCGGTGGGTCTGCACGGTGTTCGTACAGCTCAGGAAAAGCTGATTGCTGTAGGTGTCTGAGAACCAGGCGGGACCTTTGAAATAAACCAGCAGGAGAGAGGTGTGTGTGTGTGGAAGGGTAATATCGTTAATGGCAGCAGAGCTGGAGTAAATCACGCGGGCAGCAGGGAGACGCTGTGGGCAGGAGGATCTTCCACACACGGCCACACGTACATGCAGGCAGACTTGCGTTCCCCTACCAGTTACACTACTGAACACCCATGGTAAGTGCCCCGGTGGCTCACCCTGAAACCATCGTTATGCGTAAATTTTCCTGACCACAGAATTCAATTTAATTCTGTTTTTTAAGATATTTCTTAGTGTTTCCTTGTTTTCATTGGCATACGGTGTCTGTGCTTTGCACAAAACAAAATGCATTTCACCCATTTTCCAGGCAAAATGTGTAAATACAAACTCCCAGTATTAATTATGTTCTTTCTCCTACTGTTTTTAATTAATTTGACCTTTAGTCCTATTTTTGGCAATTCAGGAGGCATATTGCAATCAGAAGAAAGCTACTGCGTATTCTGCAAGTCACCAACTAAACAAGTAAGCAATGGAGGAAAGTCTATACCACGCAATTAGCGTTATCCTTTTTACTTTTTTACTTCACAGAACTCATTAATAACTTTTAGTAGGCAAAATTGAAGCTAGGAACCCTCCTACACCTTAGTAATATTATACTCTACCTTTGCACAATAGAAATCCTTTTGATGTACTGGAAATCTTATTAATAGATTCACCAGAAAACAAGCATGTAAGCTGGCACAGGCAATTGCAAGAGGTAAAATGAATGTAAGTGACAGATGAAAGAAAATTTCCACGCCGTTCAGATCAATACAAACAAAAGTGCTGCAGCAACCACAGCACAGAGACGAAGGGAATTCATCAAACTTGTATTTCAGATTATTTGTCCTGTTCCAAACGCACCCTCTGTGTTCCTGAGCTGTGTTCTTCCTTTACCCAATTAATACTACATTAAGATGCACTCCTGCAGGGGCTTTTTCCTTATGTTGCTGAATTGAAGTTTTTCAGTGCACTCAGATATGGGAGGGGGGGAGCGCAGAGAATAGATCTTGCTTCTAAATACTGCCATTTGGAAAGCCTGTAATTGCAGCACTTAATAATTTTCTAAATACTTAAGCCAGAATTAATTATCCCTGCTATTATTGCAGGAGTATGGATCATATATTGGGTACGATGAAGAGAACATGTGATAGAACATTTTATTGTACTCGGTGCGTGCACTGGGTGCGCAAGCACTTAAACTATTAGAAGCAACAGGCTTCTCCACCTCAATTATATCTCGGTGTGATCATGGGATATCTACAGAATCAGCTTTGCTTACTTCGTGCTTTTTGTTGTTGCCTAATAAAACACCCTCAGAACCCCCCTTTACACCAGGGACTAAACATAATTTTAAAAAGAATCCTACTTTATTTAAAATCGCATTGGTTCTTGGTGAAGAATTAGAGGAAGGTAGATGCTTATTGTTAAACAGCTTCCAGTTCATCAGACTTTGAAATGCGTTTTCATTAGCAGCCAGAAATCAAGGCACGTCATGAACTTCAGCAACCACCTTTAAAGGAGGGAACTCTACAGTCATCTGGCAGTTTTATATGGTGCAGAGGAATCAAAAATATCTGTAGCTGTTGTTGCAGCTAAATGCCCACACTCTTTTAAAATTCCTTTATGCAGAAGCTGGGTGAATGCAGGAGGGGCGGTGGGAAGGGGACGAATGGCTGCAGAACTGGTTGGAGTCAATTCAGCAGTAGAAATACTACCTGTAATGTGTAAGACATTTAAACATTCTGAGATATATAACAAAGAAAACACCCAAACATAGTATTTGCAAGGGGGAAATCAAAGCCACAAGGAGATGAAGCTTTACTTCCAGAACACTGGATTCAGACCTTCGAGCAGAACACAAACTAAAGTGACTTTGATCTCATTCTAAGTGTGTTGAAAATAAAAAAAAAAATTCTTCCAAAAAAACCAACCACTCCCTCTCCAAAAAACCCAATGCCTGTCTGAGATTCAGCAGAATAATATTAAACTGTTGAGGCAGGCTCATTGTTTGAAAGAAGGCTGGCAGCATTGCTTTGGTTTCAAAGCAGTTTACTGGGAAGCCAGAAGTGAAGCAGCAGCCTGAAGCACACCAGCTGACTCTTCCCAGAAGTTCAAAAGACTTGGGTGGTGTTGCCGTAGGTAGCTGAAGCGCAGACAGGGATATATATACTAGAGAAATGTACTGTCACACCTCAAACGAAAACCAGCAAAATCAAGATTTCTGGCAGATTTCAGCCAGTGCCCATGTAGCAAGGTGGCAAGGTACTAAATGCCAGTGAAACAAAAGGGATCCAGAGAGACACTTCGTCCCTTTCACCTTTGTCTCTAGAATTGCCTTTGAGACTCAGGACCATGGTACGTTCGTTTATTTCATAACAGAAATAATGACTGGTGAAAGAGATCAGGCAGCTGTGGAAGTCATTTCCCTAGTTGGGAGGAAATACTTTCCTCTTCTGTTACGTGCCCTTGCGCTGGCTCTCTAACCCCAGCCAACAAATTCACCTTCTGTAATTGTTTACCTCCCTGCCTCAAAAGATATACCGCATTTTTTTCCCCACAGTTAAAGACAATAAATCCACTCCTGGTGCAGACTACAGCCTAATTCCCAACTGAATCCCTAGGGACTCACAGAAAAAAGAGAAGACAAACAACGACTACAAGAAGATGACTTTCCAGCTCCAATCAATAATTTGCCTGTCACTCCGCAAATGCATCGCCCTATCGGCATAACTCTGCGAAGTTCCTTATCCGTGATGCACTCCTACACTTCCTAGGTAGACATTAGGCACTTTTGCCTCCCGTGGGTTTTTCATTTCAGTAAATCTCCTTCTCCCAGCAACACAAATGTACAATAACCGCCACAGACTGACAACAGATGTTAGAAATTTGAAAAACAGCCTATAGTGGTAATAGTAGTTTGCACATATGTATCATTCTTTACTCAAATGGGCTTTAGAAAAATGGAGTCAGTTGTAGAATAACATAATGGAAAAGACAGTTATTAAAACAGTTTACAAGTCAATAAACCAAAGCACGACTGGCTATGCCCTCTTGATTCTTGTGACTGAAGCTTACGCTAAGTCAGCGGCAGAATCCAAGAATGAAAACAGCAGTCTTGGACAGAAAAGACACCGTTACGTAAGTTGCAATTACATTTTACGTTCTCAGTCTACCATGCCTTCCCAGAGAAAAAGCTTTTGTCTCTCAAAATATACCAAAAAAAGGTATTTACGTTCCAATAAACTATCCCAGACTGCCCAAAATAGAGAATTATGCATGTGTATTTTATAAGAATAATGTACATAAATG
Organism: Psophia crepitans; assembly: GCA_013399095.1. NCBI lineage: Eukaryota > Metazoa > Chordata > Aves > Gruiformes > Psophiidae > Psophia > Psophia crepitans. Next base: position 504,841 of record VWZZ01003496.1, on the reverse strand, counting down.
CATGCACATACAACATCACTTAAAACCATATCAAAGCTGGACCATACACCACAAACCCAAAAGAAAGTGACTCAATAAAAACTGTTTTCTGACTAGTTTGGCCAGCACTAGCGGGTATTCACTGAAGTGCATGCTAAGGCAGTTTGTTTTGATGGAGCCATAGGGATTAAAAAATGCCATTAGCAACATCATCTAACACTAAACCTCTGTGAGCAAGTGAGAGAACAATAATGATGTCATCTGCTCTAACAAGACTGAAAAATGGGTGACTGCAGAAGATGCATTCTGCCAGATATTCCATCTGTAACAGACCAGTTCATTAATGCAAATCTTCAAATTAGAGCTGAGAAACCCATGGCTAAGGACGGACTGCCTTGACAAGCAAAGTTCCTGCTTAAAAGCTCTACAGGTTCCTGAGGCTTAAGACTGAGTCACTATGATTATCTGCAATCAGTTTTAAATATATCTTTTTCTTGTTCTGAAGCTGCATTGACAGCAGTGCTCCTGCCAGCGTTTGCCACTCGTTCCACGAGAATAGTCTGAGCTTTGGGAGGAGCTCAAAGCATGGAGCCTGAAATCTGTCTTGTCTGACAACTTACCAGCTCTGTAATATAATGCAGAATTTCAATTAGAAGCATGGGTGTCCATTTTAGCATTTAAGTCAGTCTTGCAGTCTGCTCAGACTTGTAAAAGGCTTCAGGGTGGTACCATCACACCTCTGAAGGGTACGCTACCTACATATGGTAGGCTTGACCCAAAGCCCCCTGAAGTACTTCTCCCCTCAGCCCTACCTCCCTCCAAATAACTGGTGGGTGAAGTGAAAGACAAAAGCCCCAATAAAATCCAGATTTGTTATCTAAAACATGGTAATATGGAGCAGTTCAAAGATATAAGGCTAAATCTTGTGTCCCAGCAAGCTATCACTGGTAAAACCAGACACCCTCAGAGGAAAGTGGGCACTATTTAAATATATAATTTTTTTCCCTTCACAAAGAAAACATTAGTACAGAAGTATTCAGTGATTTTCCTACATCAATCTTGCAATTCAATATTGACACAACTTGTATCACAATATCAGAAGAAATAACACTACAGAAAATGACTATAGCATTTTTCCCAAAGACCCTCTTTAACCAAAGCCCTGGGCAGAGCAGCATTAGAGAGCTTCTTCGGGAATTCTAGCACAGGAGTTTCGTGAAGCTTCATCACATTAAATGAATGCCAAAATGTTTTATTGTTATTCATTTTAGAAACTCAAACAGAACAGCAGAGCTCTGTTCAACTTCAGGCCCACTCCAAATGTTTTTCCATTTAATATTTCAAGGTCCAAAGCCAGGCTGGATGGGAACTGAGTTCAGCAGGAGGCCAGCGGAGAAGCGAGTGGCGTGTATCAACAGGACATCTAGGTAAAAGCCTAATGGGGGGTCAAACAGAAAAGCCCACATTGCAAATACCAGCCTAGAGGTAATCAAACAAAAACACAGGCAAATCGATGCAAATCAAAATCAGCCAAAAGGCATTATATCGCAGATTAACACATCCGACTGTAAAGGTTTGATTTTGTCCGAGCTTACATCCCTCACAAGCACACTGCCAAAGCTCCAGCTGCAAATGCTCTCAAATAAGCAACTAAAGAACTAAAAACTCTCAAAGTGGCAACAGCAAATTTACCTTAACAGACTATATGTTTAGGTTGAATCACTGCAGAGGTACCCAAGAAAATGATTTTTAAGGTCCCTTCCAACCCAAACCATTCTAGGATTCTGTAACGTTCTACTTCACTTTAAACACCAAGCTGTGGAAAACCTATTAAACCCTCAAACTTCACCTTCCCTGAGTGACGGGCCAGCCAAGAGTCCTTGCTGCACCCCCAGATAAGAGCACGGTGGCAAACAAGTAATTCCCCCCCCCTCCCCCCCC
>VWZZ01003496.1:158143-502898 GCA_013399095.1 Psophia crepitans | reverse complement strand
CCCCACGTGTATGAAGCTGCTGGAATCTTGCTGCTGGGTAGGATTTACTCAACAGGCTCTTGAAAACCGCATTAGCTCTCACACCAGCGTTTTTTCATTTACACTGCGTTCTTTTTCATCTCATTCATTTTATAGCCTTTAAAAAAGAAAAATAATCCCCCCGAGAGAGCAAACATAAAAAAAATAAACTCAATCTTTTGTAATTTGTTTACAACTTGCTTGTTCTGAGGTGATTTCTGGAAGTATTTACTGATATTGTGGTTAAGTTCAAAACAGGAACCAGAACGGATCCAGCTCATTTCCAGACACCTGAAGACATTATGCCCTCAGATTTTTACTGTTTTGTCATTCAAAATAATTATATTATTGCATGGAGTTTGACTTCTAAACTATTTTTACGATACTCTTGATAATTCCTGTGAGAAAAACTAATTAATTTGGTTTTCTGATAGCTTCAGTGACTGAAAAATATTGAAAAACAAATTGATTTTAGACATATTTTTAATCACAGCTGGCCGAGATCTTGTACCTTTATGCAAACACGCAAATAGATTTTTCTTCTTCTCATTTAAAAGGATCTCTTACCAGGCGAAAGGTCGTTCGTGAGAGTTATTTTGCTTTACATTGCAAAATACTAGGTTCATTAAAAATAATAAAATAAAAATTAAAAGGTCAAATTCCATTGTTAATGATGGCTGTTCATCACCTCCAGACCGTGGTCAGCACCACCCAGACAGGGACAACACTCATTCATCTCCCTGTTACGGCTTTCTTCAAACAAAGGGATACCACTGAATTACAAGACCCCAACTAAAATACCTGAGATACTTGTTGCTTGACAAGAAAGCATAAGGTAGATTTTGTCTCTAATGAGCCTGTTTTGCAGCTTGGAAACGCAGCACAGACTCCACGGTGTGCTGCCTTACCTTCCACCAGTGCTCGAAGTGGGCATGTTTGCAGAAAAAGCTGAAAACCTGATTGATTTACAGAGGTGAGAGAGGACCAGACAATTAACTCCCGAAATGGAAAGTTAAAACAGTCAATGTCTTCTCAGCGCACGTTAACATCTAACAAAGGTTCCCACTGAGATACCCCTACCACAGGCAGAAGGTTCAATTATTGCAACTTATATTTTAAGTGCAATGATTTGCGTTATCCCAGCTAGCTTAAAACTTGAGTAAAGCAATCAATGGCTGTTTTCCCATCCATGAAAATAAAGAATTGGACATCAGAGGCTTTCTTTTGCGGTGTGTTTTTGGTTGTTAGTTTTGTTTGTGGGTTTGTTTTAATTTAAGTTCACCAGAAAGGAAATCCAGGCAAAATACAATTTTCCAACCCTAGGAAGAGACATCCAAAGCTGCTGATCAACAATATTAAGCTTCTGCATGAAACTGAAGTAAAATTCAGGAACAGAAAAAATCCTTAAAATCCAAAATTCAAAACATACTTTACCTTGGCTTTACATCATTCCATATAAACGATTTTAAAAACCCAAACAAACCCAAATAACGTTTTTTGTTCAAAAAACGCATAGACGTGGCACTCCAGCACATGGTCTAGCAGACATGGTGGTGTTAGGTTGACGGTTGGACTTGATGATCTCAGAGGTCCTTTCCAACCTTAGTGATTCTATGATTCTGGAGACGTTCTAACAAAAACCCCAAACCACCCTTTCCCTATATTTAACCCTCGTTACTGTATTCATACAGCATTAGTCCACCATCAGAACAAATACAAAGCGTGTTACTCATCAGGTCAATACTTATGCCCATCCCTCCGAAACGGGGTTCCCGCTGTTGCAGCTGAACACAGACCCACTGCTCTTAGTCACTGCTTTGCCAGTAGTATTTTAGTCATATATAAACCCAGTAAATCCCTACAGACCTATCCCCCAAAATCTTTCAATCTTTTTCTTTTATTATTCATTTGGGTCCATTACTGCAAGCACAGGCATTATCGTCAGTGTACAGGCATGGCAGTGCGGTAACAGCCCGCTCCTGCTCCCTGTCCTGTCCACACGCACGTTCTCATCACTCCCTCAAACCCTACTTTTTCAGAATCACTGACCCAGTCTATCATACAAATTCCTTCAGAGCTGGGACAAATGTATGAAAGGCCACAGCACATGAAAAAAGGAAAGCGTTTCAGAAGTATAGCAAGAATTATTTTCTTCTCCCTTCTCTCTTCCTCTTTGTTGTTTTTTTCTTCCCCAGTAAAAAAAAAAAAAGGCAAAATTACAAAACCTCACAATAACATTCCCAAACATGAAAATCAATACAGAGAAGCTGTAGACAGCACAGAGCTTATGAAATGGGATACTGTGGTTATTTAAATTGTGCTCAAATCTGTATCAAATCAGCATTCCATTTATTTCTTAAGTCTTCAGGGACAAGTCCACTTAACAGCCTTCTGGGATATTTAGCCTTTTGACACAGAGGGAGACTCTTTTAAGCTTCTGAAAAGATTAATTATATCATATAGGCATACAGTGATCAAATTACACGTTTTAATAGTGAAGTGATATGAGAGACTGCCCATAGATTGCGTAAGATTCATCAGGAAAGAATTTCTACATGTGATTTGATTAGCAATCAAGGAAGAGGAGTCAAAAATGGGTGCTGAAAATCACAGGGGGAGTGAGCGCTGTTACACTTAATACTTGGAATTACTTACAAACACATATTGCAAATTACTTGGAGCCCAGACTTCTCTTTCAGTGTGCACCGTGCTCAACATCTGTTGCCTCTGCCCAAAACTCAACATTTAAGAATGCAGGGCAGGCACACACGTACACGTTTCATCCTCATTGTTCATTATTAAGAGGGATCGACCGTCATTTTCCAGCATTCAGATACCTCACTGTTTGGTTCCTTTCAGGAGCCATGCACAGGTAAAGAGAATTAGCAGAAAGGGTGCGAATGAAGCAAGCAGAGCAGCTGTAGGTACCTGCTGGGGGAGGGAGGACTGGTGGCTATCAAGGTTAAGTCTGCAAAACGATAAGCGTGAAAAAGGCAGCTAAAGGTCTCAGCTTCCTGTGGCGAAAGACAAGAGAGCAAGGTTTAGTTTGTGACAGGCTAGTAGAGAATAAAAGTATAACTAGCTCAGCCTTCTTCTCTGTGATGTAGCCTAGCAGCCCAATAAACACGGCGTTGCCATTGCTGGGAACAGGCCAGAGGCTTTGCGCTAAGCTGCAGCGCAGACCTCGGGTGTTCTCAGGCTTTGCCCAGACTTGCCTCGGCTGACCTGAGGTGTGCTGAGCTTTGCTGCTTTGTTTGCTTTGCTCCTAACAGCAATGCCCAGAAACGCAGGTGCCATTGTTTCTGTGCTTCTTGTACGGGGAAGCCGCTATTGGTTTATATATATGCATATAAGTATATGGAAGTAATAAATAGCCATAATATACAGCTATTCTAGGCAAAGTGAACTCTCTATGGCTGTAGACAAAATGCAGCATAGAGGACTACAGGCACATCATGACAGAAGGGACCTTAAAAGTACAGGCACAGCACGATACTGGAAGCCCAAGAGCCGTAAAACCCCGTGTCGGCATGGTGAACGCACCCCTGGGAGCTGGGTAAAACTACTTTTACAGTTAACAAAGAACAAGTATTCAACAGATGTAAAAGACACCGTATATTGTAAATTTGGACCTAAGCAGTCCCATGAGGAAAGAGCAAGCTGTAGGACATTTAGCAAGCACATAAATATGACCCCGATTGAACTGAAGGGCCAGAAAGAAGAAATCATCAACATCAGCACCACAGTTTGGGCAAAGCACTTGAGTGGTCATGGCTGAGGTATTCTCATCTCCCTCCAGAATGAAGCTATTGAACAGTGAGAGTGGGAAAGTAAGATAACAGCTGATAACATCTTTTGAATCGCCGTCCCTGGAGTCATTCAAAAAATGTGTAGACGTGGCACTCCAGGACATGATCTAGCAGGCATGGTGGTGTTAGGCTGATGGTTGAACTTGGACTCGGAGGTCCTTTCCAACCTTAGTGATTCTATGATTCTAAAGGGGCAGCTACTAGAAAGTTTGCATATATTGAATTTAACTGTATATAATGTGAATTATAAATGTAAGCATCACTGTAACTGGATTAATAATAATTCTTTAGACCACTAAGACTTCAATTAGACTAACAAAAATTATTGGTTTTCCACAGAAACGGTATTTTCTTTTGCCTGTGAAACGATGGAGAATTCAAGCAACTTCCTCTGTAATTTGGACGCAACAAACTCATAACAGTTTGAAAACTAACACATTAAACCTCTGACCATAACCTAGACCAATTCCATTTTCAGAAAACAGAAACTGAACTGAGAAACTGGAAAAGAACAATACTGATCTCATTCCTTATAAAGTTAGTTAGCGGTGTTCCTTCTTCCTGAAAAGCCTGGCTTTAGCACGCTTCCCAGATTAACTACATTATGTACTTTGAGTTGATAAAATGCAATTATAAATACTTGTTTAGCTTCAGAAAGAAAAAAATGAGCATGTAATAACAATAAAACTTTATACACTAGCATCTTACTGCAATGAATACCCTATAAGCACCTAAACACTGTTCAAAAAAGCAAAAGTCATTGTGCTGATGCTTGCATAAACATAATTACATTTAATTAGTACATCAGGACCTTTGACCCTGGTTAATTCTTCATGTCTCATTTTCAAAGGTGTATTTTTAACATCTCTCTCAGAAATGCAATGGTTCCCTTGGAGCCAGCAAAATTTTTGTGATTTACTGTTCAGAGCCCTCTCCCAAATTTTGACAAGCATTAGTGCAAGGAAGGGAAGATGAAAAGCAGCATCTACTCACTACGAAGATAAGGTCTGAATTCTTAACAGGTATCTCAGAAAACTGGAAAATTTCCATTTTCAAACTCTTTAGGAATACCAGTTTTGATAGCTGAATATTCAGAACTTGCAGCGAACAGTTCACTGAAGTTCTAACCATCCCTCCTTTTGTTAGAGGCTGCTCCAAAACCAGTGTCTTGAAATCTAGCACCTGGCCAAAAAAAAAATATAATTAGCTGTGATAAAAAAGTGAGTTAAGCCCTTAATCAATATCCTTTCAAGCTGTCCTGACAGACTACAGCAAAAGAGGTGGTATAACTAATGAGATGAAACTCCAGCAGTGAAGGAGTTCCATCACCAAAGCGCTGTGAGACAACCAAGGGTGAATCATTTCAGCCTTTTGAGCTATAGGTAAGACCACATCAGAGCAATCTTGAGTTCTTTTGTTTCTGAAATAAATAAATAAATAGGCATTGGTGTCTAGGGTTTTCATTACTTTTCTATAATACTTAACCCCAGTAACAAAAAAGTTTGAAATCTACTTGAAAATTTAATTTGCTTTGTAAACGAGAGCAGTGTTTGTAGGAAAAGAGCAGGAGGGTGCAGAGATAACGGCAGGGGTACAGGGTATGGAAACAAAAATCTGCTGCTCTCCCAGTCAATGCCCTAACGCCACGTATGCCACGCCAGCTCAGCACGCCCTCACTGCGTCACACCTTCCTTGCACTATGGAAAAATGGATCAGGATGTGATCCACATTTGTGGGTGACACAACTCTGAACTTTCAGTGTCTGTTGGTACCTAATACAGGTCGGTTACCTCTCCAAAACCACGGATTTTCTTACAACGACCATTTAGAAACAGCGTGGAAAGATTATTTTTGAGCTAAAATAAAAAAAGAAACACATTACTGGACCTGTCATAAACTATAATGAAAGGGTTGATAGAAAGCTGGAAACCAGAAATACAATTAGATATCCATTCTTGGCCTATTATTTCTTTTAATAGCAACACAAACAATGGAGCATCATCAGAGACGCTACTTTTCTGGCATTGTAGCCACGTTATCAGGACTCACCAGGGCAACTGTCTGCGTATGTGTCCATTCTTTTTTTACTTTCAACAAATGATCTTCACAAAAGGAGGTGAATAGAAATTGAATCCTCCTAACTTTTCCCCGTAAACATCAGGACTGAAAAAGAATGAAAAGGGATAACATTCCTATCACGCCAGGACCAGCACCCTAATACTCCTCCAATGCCTGGGGGGAAATTCAGTAATGTGAGTGAAATGTCTTCATGTCTTCTGTAACGTTACAGGAGCGTGAGTCTAATTGTTCCATCAAGTCAGGATCAACCTGATACGGGAGCCACTGTGCCATCACATCCTTAATTCCTTTACTCAGTGGTAAACTAGAATGCAAAACAGAAGTAAAGATTCCGGACACAAACTTAATTCTGGGATGGGGTCTTTACCTCTTTGCAGGTGTGTTTTGCCTGAGGGGTAAGAAACTTGGAGCGTTTAACTAAGTGGGCAATCACACAGCGCTAGTAATGAGAAAAACTGCGCAGCTGAGCAATCCACAAGCTGACATTTGTCTGCAGGAAATACTTAACAGGTAACTCAGAATAGCAAATTCATAACGATGAAAGCTTGCAGATGAGCAGAAAAGGAGGTGAAATTTGTCAAGTTGATTTGTTCATTAAGCCTGGTCCAGCTCGGTGTACTCTGGAATGTTCTTCTCCTCAATGTATGCCAAAGCACGACCGCCCGCCTTTGCAGGTGCTCAGTACGGTTTGCTTGTCTTTTCAGCGGTTTGTTGTCTGACTAATTTCTCGTTATTTATTGTTTGTGTGAGGGTGGTGGCACACTAATCAACTGCCTGTTGGGAACTGGTCTGACACGTGCTGACAGATGCCTGCGTGATCCGGCAGGTTCTGTCCCGCAGCAATGCTCACTTCCACGTTTCCTCTCTCATCTCCCCCCACGTGCATTGGCTCCAGCGGTTACAGAGAAAGCAGACAGAAAATCACATCGTTTAGCACTAGGGAAACACCCTGATCTCAAGGGAGACGTGTTTTGGGAAGACAAAGTGTTATGAGATTAGTTAGGTAAAATTTAAAACACAGATATGCTCGGTTGCTGCATCCTGATCCAAGGGTTTGATGACCTCAGCAGGCTCTGATCACAGGGATGGAAAACACCACAAACACAGTCGAAGGGATTGCTCATCACAAGTCACGGATCTTCATTCGTTTTAAATTCTTTTCTTAAATGATGGCAGCTAATACCCTGCTAAAGTATGCTGGAATAGGAAAAATTTACTTTGCTGCAGCTACTGGGTATTCAATATAAGAAAGGAACATTCAATTCAGCCTCAAAGTGATTTCCAGAATTTATAGAATTTTATTTTGATAAAGGTTTAGGTAATAGCAATTTTTAATTAAAAATATAATACCAATATGTAGAAATATGGTACTACTGTTTTCTTTATTATATGCTACTGGTTTTGTTTGTTTTGTTTTGGTTTTGATTTCAGTTTGTTTTTTTTAATGCCTAAATTTAATATTCTTTTTAAAGCAATTTGCTTTCAGGGTTAATTTACAAAGACATCAACTTCTAAGAATGTTCCTTCATGGAGAGAAATTACTATTATCCTCATTCAACCTGAAGCATAGCAAGAACATATGACTAAAATGCAAGAGCCCGAATCAAGACAGAATGCTTCTGGAGACTTCTACAAATCCAGTTCCTTAACATGCCAATAAACATACATTAAAACCTTTCTGAAGAATAATACTGTTTACAGAATCTGAATTCTGATGTGAAAATGAAGAGAAATACCTTTCCTCTTCTGATCAATACAGGGGTGGGTGTTCTTCTGAGAAAGAAAATTATGTTCTTGTTAGACAAAGGGCTCAGAAGGGTGGTCATGTGTGTCTGGTCAGAAGGTCCTTCAGTTCTTCCAGAGCTGCTCATTCTCATACATGGCACAGAGCACTATAATCTGCCACGAAGTCCTAAAATTCAGGAGCAGATCCAGGCAGCCTGCTTGCTTTCCCCTCCCATAAATTGAGCCATTTTCTTCAAGGACGCAGATGCTCAGCACAGAAATACATCTAGGTACAACTGAGCAGCAGAAGACAGAATGCAACCCATGCAAACGTCATTCAGGGAAATACACCTGTGCTATGACACAAAGGGAGAATCACAGAGCCTCCTCCCCATAAGAAAGGGGATCATGACTCTGAGAACTTGAAAGGCCACCAATTTACTTTTCACTTTTCAGCTGAGCAAACTCCAGCTCCACTTATTCTTGTCACTGCAGCTCGTTAGTATCCCCGTTAAACAGGAAATTAATTTGAACTATGACAACAGCACCTATAATGGTAATTTCAGTCAAAGGGAAGTGTTGAATCCCGAGCAGACAATGCTCAGAATGAGGGGCATGAAATATATTCAGTGTATAACCTCACATGAATAGTCAGATAAATTTGCATGAATGAGAAATGAACACTGGAAAACAATACTGGATCTACACAGTGATTGAATTAAAAAGCACAATCAAGCACTGGAAGCATTCATTTCTTCAGTGATTCAAGTCCCTTATGGTCACAGGCAATCAGATTATATGCAGGCAGTATAAACAGATCTGCAGAACAACAGTTCACCAAGCCACAGCACGAAGAGACCACCGAATGCATTCTAATGTCCAATGACCAACTCTACTGCTGCAATTAAAAAAATAAAAAGTTAAATAACCTCCTAAAATGTCAAACTATGGTGTGTGGAAGGATGATGGAGATCACAGACATCAAGACTCACATTCCACAGAGGCGATACTTCAAGCCAAACGATACTTGAGCAAACACAAGCTCTTACTCTGGGAGTGATACTGGTATGACAACACCTGGGTGGAATCTGCCTTTCCAAACTATTGACAAGTCAGACTGGTATGTGACCAGGAAAAAGAGTTCTTTACTGAATTCGTTACTGCTAGTAATGATTTATTAGATATAAACCACATCTAAGAGTTTGGCAATGTGAGAGACCAATCACTAGCACATTTGACTTGTTCCTAGTCAAATCAAGCAACAGGACAGGGAGACATGAACCCCTGTTGTACGCAGGAAGATAGACGGGTTATCATCATGACTGTAGACCAGATTTTTTGGCTGTTCTGGTCAGTGTTCTGCCCAATAAATTCTGACTTTTCCAATTACCTGGATCTTAGAGATTCAGAAAAGACTATGTCCAATGCCATTCAGTTATTCCCAGTGGCAGATGAGGTGTGTACTGAAGGAGAGTGTTTTAAGATCACTTACAACCTACTGGAAAGCAGAGAAACCTGAGTTAACAGCAATTATGAAAAAGTAAATAGTCAATCCTGCTATAAAGAAAAAAAAGAAGGAAATCTTAATAAATTACACAAGGTCAATGATGCTTGAATTATCTGAAACTTGAAATTTTCATGGGCATTACGGAAAACCACTGATGGTTTAAGACTGTGAATGTCAGTGTTTCCTCAGCTGTCAGACCGACAGCCGTAGAGAAGGCAATTTACGCCTGTACTCCCAGGGGAGTTATAGTGATAAGGGTAAAGGCACGCAGCAGTAAATCTCACGTGTACTCAGGTATTCAGCTGACTCATCACTGCTTATTCTTTCTTATTACACAGGGAAAAAACCCACCATGAAGTGGACGAAACAGCTGAAACACACAACACACAACATCTTGGGACATGCTTAATGAAACCCATGGCGCTCCCAAAGCGGAAGAATGTGTCTAGGCTTACACGAGACAGAACTGGTAGAAAGGGGGAATTTTAAAGTCAATTAATGTAATAATTTCAGTCTGAGAACTGAAGATTTAGCTTTGAGATACACACTAAACAGATATTAGCTAAAGACATAACTGCTGTGTTTGTGTGTATATACGTGTATATAGAGGGAGTTTCACTGGAGACTGTTTAACATGTGAATTTCACAACACCTAAAATTCCTGGGTCTTTTAAGGATTGAAGAATGAAATAATCAAATTAACCACAGTAGCTCTGACTGCAAAATAAACTGAGATCTGATTTGCCTGAGATATTCCTGCCTAGACAAAAATAAAACCAAGTGTGACTTTACAGAGTGGTCTGAATCAAAAAACCATAGTTGAGGGTGTTTTGTTATCATTGGTTTTTGCTTCTCTGCAAATGTACAAACAAATCTGGTGGATATAGTTTGGCAAAGGTAAGCTATTATAAAAGAGCAAATCAAATCAAGAGAAAAATAGTATTTCTTGCCCTAGGCATGAAACAGTGCCCTTGAATTATGTGTTACAATCAATTTCTAAGCTTACGCTATAGATAACATCTTGCAGTGATGTCTCATCAAACAAATTAGATCTGACCAGTGAAATACTGTAAGTTAGCTGGAATTGATGAAAAATATTAATGCACTTGCTTTAGTGAGCCCCCACTGCCTGAAGTATTAGCTCCTTTTGAGACCACCAGCTACTTTACTGTAAGCTCCGACCCACGGACAACAGAATTTAACAAAACCTATGAGGATTTATAGTTAAGAAAGAATAGCATTCTGCATTAAACAAATGCTCTAATTAAAAACTGGAGTGGTAGAATGTGGCTTCTGCTTATTAGACAACAGTATTTTGGGAAAATAAAAGAATTCCAGCACAGACGCGAACCAACATTTGGCAAAGTGAAAACTAAACGGGCAGCTGCTGTTGGGCATCCTCCAATTCTGGCAGGGATTGCAGAGCCAAAAAACGATATAAACCTATAGGAGTCAACTTAAAAGTTTTCATTTGAACATAATTTATTGTAGGTGGAAATAGACTTTGTTTCAGAATTAAACCCTCACTATTAATATCACTATGCCAGACTTACAAATTAAGTTTTAATAAAAGTGTGTTCAATATATTGCAAATCAGAACATCGGAGATTCAGGCTTAATTCCAGAACTTAATCTGTTTATCTTGCTTCTTTTTTAGAATGAGGTGTTTAAATCTACATTCCCACTTGTATTTTTAGAAAACCAAAATCTGTCCTGGCGAGGCAGATGGGAATAGCAAGTGACTGACATTTAGAAAAATTAGGTCAAAACATACTTAGGAACCCAAACCTTGCAATTTAATTTGTACACCTGATTTGATGTACCTGCTTGTATATACCCTGGCTTGCACTTACTTAGAAGTCAGAGTTCCCACTGATAAATCACAGATACATCACTGGTACTGAAACAATTTGGGATGCCTAAGCTGCACTCTTCTTTGGACCTGCATATTGTGTCTCTGCCACACAGAGACATGAGAACACTCAGGCCTACCTGCAGAACAGGATAAGCCATGTTTTTATTAGCAAAGTACGTGAAAGAATTCCTTGATAAATAAAGCAGGTTTGCAATAAATTAATTTTTAATTTTGGTGAATCCAAACTAAACAAGCCGTAGAAGCTCATGCTTCAAACTGAGTAAAAAAAAAAAAAAAGAGGTACCAGTTAATCTACAGCCTATGTTTTTATATGCATGGAACACTTCAATATTGATAATAGGATTTCTTTTTTTTTTTTACAAAAGGCAATCTAAATTGGACCTTGCCTGCAGGTAAAGTTAAAGCAGTTCTCTGCATAAAGTAAATTAACTTCTAGTGCATCAAAGATGCACAGAAAGAACAGTTTGATTTTTTGCTTCGCTTTGCTATTCAGATTATCTCTGAGGGACTATTTCCTCCGTGGATCAAAATGTGACTGTTTGCTAGGAGCACCGACACGGAAAAATGTCTCAGGATATACTTGTACCTTAGAGAGCCCACAGGCAGGCTCTATGATACTCTGAATCCGTGCTATTGACTCAGAGCACAGGCAGACTCTGCCCGTGCCGAGGGCACAACATGCAGATGTACCACCAACCACGTAAGGCAGCAGAACTTTTTGTGATGCTCTGCTAGGACACTTGAAAGGAAGGGCAGCACAATCAGCGGTGCTTTGCTTTCGTTCTGAATGTGAGACCCCGCGATTTAGGCTGGCCCGAGAAGGGAGCAGGGAATAACAATGACAGGTCGGACTTGCACGGACCTCGGGTATCTGAGATCAGTGCGCTGCAGAGCTTGGTCAGAAACCCACAGGTACTTCTCAAGCAAAGACTCCTATCACCGTAACTGTACCGTCACAATCTGTTTCTATTTCTTACTGAAAGTAACAAACAGGACCTCATATATACTATCATGGGGTATCCAGCACTGAGCTCTATCCCTAATTGCTTGTGTTACAACTAGTGTCGATTACAAGCACGCCACAATCTCTACCCTGCAAAGCTCCATCTGACAGAGGCTTTAATGCAGAACAACGCAATTTCTTTTGATGGAATGTATTGGCAGTGCCCCAGACCTAGTCAAGCATGGAGCAAACAAGCAGCCTGTAATTTGCTGATGCAGTAATGAAGGGACCAGAAAGATCCTTACAGATTAGCAGGCAATCAGAGAGAGTTTCGCTGTACGCTAACTGTTTCTCTGCTGGCAAATGTGAAATACGCTTAGGAGTGCTAATAAGGAGAAAAACAACATACGTGGTGGCTCACGCTTCCCTCACTAAAGTAGGCTTTTAATAAGAAACATGTTGCATGCAATGCTAAAACTCAGGATGATATTTTAAAAGGCCTCAATCCCAACCAGCAACGCCGCATCTGTTAACCAGCACATGCCAGGCGCTGCCGCATACCTGAATGCAGATTAATAGCACATACAGCTGCTGAAAAACACGAAGGCAAAGGAGGAGAGAGAGTGAAAAGAGAAGTGGATTTGTGATGCCTGTGCTTTATGCATGAGGCTGGATTGGCTGTGGGACAGGCTTGTTTTCCTGTCAGTGACCATGTAAAATTCACCACCATTCCTGCGTTTTAACATCCTGACTTTCTTCATTTTATCTCCCTGGATATATATTTACAGCGATAATCTCGCAGAAAACTGTGGACTATCTGCATTTGAAGAAAACTATTCAAATGCTAAATGAGGAAATCATTCTGTTGCATGGTACTAAGTAAGGTAGGAGAAACTACTACATCATGCTTTTAACATCTAGTAACCAGGTTTGTGATACTGATCTTTACATTATTAGCTCCATTGTTTGTCAGACATTTCTATTCATTGCTCTCCCTAAAAATGAAAAAAGCAAATCCTAGAGACAACAGATACTCAGAGAAGCCAAACCCACATCGTTATTCCGCCTGACCTCAAGAAGCCAAAAAAGTTTATATATGGGATTTGTCTGAGCTCAACATAAACAGATTTCAAAGCCTGAAATGATGGAAGGACTCAAACCGACAGAGGCATTTATGACCTGACTTGTACAAGCATGTCAAGAAATGGCACTTTGTCCGTAGTTACCCTACGGTTTCAGAGAAGGTTTCAGAGATCAGTAGAGTTGTGGAGAGCAGAAAACTGTATTTAAAAACATTTTTATTTTTCCCAAACCAAGCAACAATATCTGTAAATGGTTTCTTAAAAGCATTTTGCTTAAACAAAATTAAGATAAAATTACAGTATGTATCATAGAGTGGTTTGGGTTGGAAGGTACCTCAAAGCCCACCTAGTTCCAACTCCCTTCCATGGACAGGGACATCCTCCACCAGCCCAGGGTACCCAAAGCCCCATCCAAACTGGCCTGGAACACTGCCAGGGATGGGGCATCCACAGCTTCTCTGGGCACCCTGTGCCAGGGCCTCACCAACCTCACAGGAAAGAATTTCTTCCTAATATCTATTCTAAATCTCCCCTCCTTCATCTTAAGGCCATCATCCCTTGCCTTTGTAAACAGATCCTCTCCAGCTTTCCTGTAGGCCCCTTTAGGTACTGGAAGATGCTATAAGGTTTCCCCAGAGCCTTCTCTTCTCCAGGCTGAACAAGTCCAGCTTTCTCAACCTGTCTCCATAGGAGAGGTGTTCCAGACCTCTGATCATCTTTGTGGCCTCCTCTGAACTTGTTCCGACAGCTCCATGTCTTTCTTTTACTGGGGACCCCGGACCTGGATGCAGTACTCCAGGTGAGGTCTCATGAGAGCAGAGTAGAGGCGAAGAATCCCATCCCTCAACCTGCTGGTCACACTTGTTGTGATGCAGCCCAGGATATGGTTGACTTTCGGGGCTGCAAACACACATTGCCAGCTCATGTTGAGCTCCTCCTCCACCAATACCCAAGTCCCTCCCCTCAGGGCTGCTCTCAATCCATTCCTCACCCAACCTGTAGTTGTGCTTGAGATTGCACTGACCCATGTGTAGGACCTTGCACTTGGCCTTGTTGAATTTCATGCAGTTTGCATGGCCCCACCTCTGAAGCCTGTTCAGGTCCCTCTGGATGGCATCCCTTCCCTCCAGTGTGTCAACCGCACCACACAGCTTGGTTTCGTCGACAAACTTGCTGAGGGGGTACTTGATCCCACTGTCTCCATGTTTAACAAATATGTTAAACAGCGCCAGTCCCAATACCAATTACATCAATCAAGCTCAAACTTTGTTTAGCTTGCTATTTGGAAAAAAAAAAAGTTCATTTATCCAATGAATTTTAAACATATTTTAAACATTTCCACAACAAAAAGAGGAAGCCTCTTCCTTCTATATCAAAGTTCTCAAAAGTTTGTTAAAACCCCGGTTTTTAAAACATTTATTCAATCTTGATACATTCCTTTGGGAAAACATGACGCAAAGGTACCAAATTTATTCCCTGAGATTTCCACATCATAGGACTTTATCATCTACAATATATGCACTGTGGGTCCACCATTCCCAAATGATCAAACCTCCAACGCACAGCCAGGAGATGCTCAGCAATTTGGATATGCTCAAGGCCTGTTGGATGTACTGTGAAAGCACAGATTACCGCCCAGCACACACAGAGCTGCTCCAGCCATTTATATTGGTCACTGCTAAAAGAATTGCTTTTTCTGAGCATGTCTGAACCACTATCAGGGACTGCCACATGTCAGGCAGCCCCACGAGATAAGGATTCAGAGAGAAATAAATCTGGCACACCCACGGAAAAAGGGAAGCATACAATAATTGAAGGCTGTTTGTAAAAACATGATTACGTGACATGACCTGAAAACATAAAAACCAGATGTTAGTATTAGCTGATTATTGCTTGCATGGCCACCTAATTTTCCTACACAAAAGGGTCCATTCCTGATGCTTACTTTTAGATATGCAAAAATTTAAACAAAGACAAGACAAACATTCCTGCCATATTTTTGACTAAAATGTTGACCATGATCAGTATTGCCTAGAAAGTGGAAATGGTCTAATAATTTCTAATAAATTTAAAAAAAAAAAAAAATTAATTAGATGACAGCATGAAGAATTCACTGAAAGGAAGTATTTGGGGATTTTCCAGTAATGGCCAACCCTGATCTTACTCTTCTTCACCTCCGACACTTGAGTTGGGACACTACATTTCAAAGTATGAAAGTGGTGGACTAATAAAAATATTGATCCAGGTTCCACTGAAGACAGTATCTGTTACTTAATGGATGTAAGCATATGCTGTATGAGCCTCATAATGGGACACTGAAGAGGTTCAGGGAATACACGGCTGCCAAAACTAGATCTTCATCTTACAAGACACTCAAAGAGTGAGACTGTACGTTCCTGTACAGATAAATTTCTCAGTTCTACAAAACTTAAAAAAGAAGATAGACAGTGCTCACTAAACAAGGACTTTCTCAGTATTTTGTTCTTCATGTATGTCCATACACTTTTCAAAGATTTTTCTCTTTCTTCAGATGAAGACTCCTAACAATTTTCTACACTATCCATTAGTGTAGCTTCTTAGCGATTCATAGACACTATTCCAATAGTAATAGTAAAGTATTTTCAGTCTACTTTGTAGTAGTAGTAGCAGATTTATTCAGAGAAAGGCCAGGTTTGACGAGGCCTGTAGTCAGCTCTTAACACAGTGAAAACGTACACCCACTCCCCTGCCATCCCTCATTCCCCCATGGCAGACAGCGGGTATATCGAGCTCCCCCACACCCTGCTGCCCTCAGGGGTGCTGCACCTGAAACTTCACACCATTAACCCGATTCATACTCCTGCTTTCCTAGGCACAAAAAGATGTGATTATTTCATAAAGAATATACTTAATAGAACTGATAGTTTCACTGAAACTGTATTTCTAGTACTTTCTAATTTTTCAGTGGATGATTTTCTGATTTTATTATTTCCTTTTTCCATGTAATTTCTTAGTTTTCAAAGCAAATTTCTCCTCATTCATACCACCAAAACAATTACAAATTCAAACCCTTTTTATTTGCCACATTGCATCTATGCTCATTGACCTGACAAAATAACGGACAGCAGAAGTAGGTTCCCGTCCCCTCTAAGAATGAGAAACGGACTGAAATACAACATGCACGTCACTTCTATTTCGGTATGGTTAGGAATGATGAGACTCAGCATCCTCTGAGTAAATCAGAGACTTTACTTCTTCCCTAGATTCAATTCCTGTCCCCTCAAGCCAAGTGCCTTTCAGATTAAAAGATCATTTAAATGCCCTATAACATGTATGTACACTTGCTTCAGGAATAAACTCTTCACTCAAAACCACTGAGGGTGCTACACAGCTGAGAGACAGGAAGATGCATTCCAGCTCCATCTTACGCTATCCCACAAGCTGTCCCACCACAGACCTGCTACAGGGCCCACTTTTTCTTGTAAATCCTCTAAAGTTGATGAATTCAGGGAAGTACAACAGATGGCTCAAGAATAATGTTAGATTCATATGAAAAAGTGAATTTTTTGATAAATATTGTTAATATCTAGCATAAGGTTGATATATATTCCCATTAACTTGAGCCAGACAGATTGGCAATAAACCCTTCCATGCTGAAGTCAGAAAAATGCAAAAGTGTCTTCATTTCTCCTGCCATTAAAAACCTGAGGAAAACAGGAGAAAGAAACTCTGTAAGATAAAGGTTAAAGCCAGTCTTGTAGAAGTCAAGACAATTTTAGGTTCTGAATTACAGAAGTATCTGATTAGGCATTATTGTTTCCTATAGTCTGCAGAACAATATACCTCTGATCACTGTAAATAAATATTTTGCTTTGCATGTTGGTTAAAAGCTAGAAATCAACTGCCAGGCTTACTTTTCCCCCCTGAATTGCAAAATGTTCTGTATGGGTTCAAAGCTCCCAACAATCAAAGGCAGAAATGCAGAGATGACTGCCAATTTCCTACCCCTGTTACTAAACAAATATTTTACGACAAAACAGAAAATAATCGAGACGGTTGCAGGGAACAAGAAAACATGTTGAATAACATGGTAAAAGGATGGAATATAAAACGTACCAGAAAATTCACGAACCCACATATATTCTGCGTTTCCCAGTGGAAGTCCCTACCATCTTCCCGTAACTGCATTAAGCGAGAGACATTTGGTTTCTTCGCACGGAGTGACACTGATGCTGATGGGATAAACAGGCACAGTCTTGGGGTGGTTGGACACTTGACCTGTGTCTCAACTTGGCTCTAGATGATTATTGATGCTAAAAGGAATTATTTTTCTCAGTCAAAACGTAGTAGACCTTCCCCCTTTCTATTTGAATTGTCAATATTTCTGCCAGTTCTTCCCCTACCTTCTGACTGTCCGACAGAGCAAGGAGACGTGCCACCTTCACTCCCCACTCTCCTCATACAAAGGATGAAAGAAGTTGAAAAGAATGTTTGGACATTAACTTTGGTGGTGAAAATGAAGTATATAAAAAGATTTCCACGTGAATTAAAGCAAAATTGAGGTGGTTTTTTTTTCCAATGTGTTATGAGCTTTAGGAGGAAAAACAAACAATTAAAAACTATGTGGATTTCACAGACTGTAAGCCAGAGGACCAATGATTTTCTAAAGCTCTCAATTTCCAAACAATACTCTATATTAACAGCAGAGCAAGTGCATCCATCTCAGGAGAGAGGCAGTGAGCTCTTGCACTCTATCTGAATTTAAAAAACAAAGGGAAAACAAACCACCCCCCAGTAATACTAAGCAGTTCAAGTTTTGCTTTCTTTATTTTTAATGAAAAATCTTGGACATGAGATAGAAATAATGCCATTCAAGAATAGCTTTTACTATCCACCCAATGCTTGCCTGTCACAGATAAACTGTTAGCTAACTTCAATTATATTTAACCATAGCAGTAGAATAATTTCCCATGATCTAACAGAATCCTAAAAAATGAAAACTAACAGAGCAGACCTGGTATTATGAGAAAAGCACAAAATTCCAAACCAGAATTCACTGTGAGGAAGAGGACAAGGATAGAGTCCAATATTTCACAGCTTGAGAGACTGGGACGCAAGATGATTAGGGAGCTGTAAAGCACTTGGTTAATTATGATGGGAGCAAGAAATGGCTTTTTTTGTTGTTTAAAGGTTATCTGAGCTTTTAATAGATACACATTTACAGAATGTTGTGATTGTTTGCTTTCCCCTTATTTCAATTCTCTGAAGCATTTCTGAAAGAACTCTACATGCTGTAAGGAAACCTTTAATGGACATGTTAATACAAATTATACAGATGGGCGAGCTAAGGATTTATTAGGAACTCCAACTGTTAAATTTCCTTTGAAGGGTTCGGATTCAGCACATCCACACCATAAACCCAGAGGTGAAGTGATAAATTTTGTAAATTGAAAACATAGACACACTGAGCTCCCAGTTATTTAAATGGTGGCTCATGGGATTTAGGGCAGAAATTGATTAGTTTATGAAAGAAAGTTAGATGACACGGTTACCGAGGCTAATGAGGAATCCGACTGCGCTCTACTCGTGGGTTTCTCATCTGCCACAGCTGAAACGCACCTGGTACAACTGTTACGGTGCCGCAGTGAAACAACCATCCAGAACCATCTTTCCTCTTAGAAGTCAACTGTTCCTTTCCAACAGAAACTGTATTTGCTTTCAATTGCTGTTACAGCTTTCACTCTACTAATGTTTTGATTTCTCCTTGAGCTTCAGAATCAGATGCTTTGTTGATTGTAAATAGCAAACATGAAAGAATAATTATTAATGTAATTATCAAACTTACCATGAATGTCAAAAAACAACAACTCTTCAATAAAACCTACTTTATAAGATTAAAGCTTCCCAAGAGACCCAGAGACATTTACATGCTTTGATCTGAAAAGGAATGTAAAGTAATACTAATGACAGCAAATCACACAATATATGAACAACTCATTGCTCCTAACGAGAAGGTATTGAATGAAAGCAAAATTCCAGAATAATAGAGAAAACATGATAGACAAAGCCCTGCCCATCAAAGGCGACTCCTGAAATCCAGGACAAACCACTGTAAAGGCACCTGTCTGTACATAATTGACTTTGCTGCTGTAACCTGTGCTCAACAGACATGACCGTTTCGCTTTGTGGCTTACGAGGACTGTGAGTTGATGCATGTCCTCTGTTTCTATCAAAAAAGCCTCCGAGGGGTTGTGAGATGGTATGAAAAATCCGGAAAAATAATGTTTTGTGGATGAAAAATGAAACCCAAGTGCAGAAGTTGGAGGGAAAGGACTAAGAGGAGGATTGATCCTGAAAAGGAGAGGGAAAAAAAAAATTACCATAGGCAAAAAGTGCGGTAAGGAGTGACATGAAGGTACTGGAGAAAAGCAGAAGAAATGGGAGAAAGTTAAAAAGGGGAAGAGGAACATAGGAGAAAGAGGCAGGGGAAGAAAAACTGAAGAAGAGAGTAACATATAATGTAAACTAATTACTTATGTTTATTTTTCCTAGAATCTTAGCTGCCAAAACACTGACCTCACCTGCTTTGCAGTATCAGATGCCACAAGACCTGTAATTAAGTCCCCTGTTTGACTAAATAAACAAAACTTCCCTATTTTCCAATGGTTACCACTTTGTCTATGTACAGAACATTAACAAAGACACTGACTGATTCAACTGTAATGCCAGGTGATTATTTCTGATAGTACAGGATATTTAAGAAATGCACCTAGAATATGAGAAACTATTTATAAGCAATTAATGTCATATTTTATGTTAAATACTGTATTAAATAAAACTGCACAAATATGCAACATAATATAATTTGCCATCACTTCTGAAATTCCTTACTAGGTAATTTCTGTGAAAGAGTTATTTCAATTATTACTTATTAAATAATATTCACCAATTATGGCCAGAAATAATGTGAAAGCTTAGGTATTAAAAAGTGTATCTTTCTTTGAAGGATATTCCTCATGTAGAAGGGCACAGTGGAAAAAAAAGCAGTGTAGCTCATTAAAAAACACCACACATGCAAACACAAAAAAAATACACTCATCTGCTAAAATGATTTTAGTTTCTGGAAATATCAAAACTTCCTCCGAGCGTATTAATTTACGGGTGGTCCAATTTTAGCCAGTTTTATGCCTAGCCCCCATGTGTACAAACCATTCAAACGCACGTACACACATTTAACCTCCAGGTAGACTGCACTTAAATCCTTTTTATTTTAAGGTGGGGAAAAGTAATAGTTCAGAAACGTAACTCCACAGAGCAATAAAGTAAAAGCTATCGTTCTTATTACTATAATTAAACTATCATGACTGCCAACAATAATTTTTTCCGGTTTTATGTAGCCTGTAAAGGTTAAGAAGAAGAAGAACAGACTCTTGTTTCATCAGTAAAGGAAAGCTTTAAAGCAATGATTTTTTGAAATAAATCATTTTGGTAAACAGATACCTGCTAGAAATAGATTCGTAAGACAGAGGAGAGATGGGATAAAACAAAAGGCAGTACAGAAATGAAGTTGTTTCTTAGATAGAGCTCAAAGGAATTATGAAGGCAAACATTATGTAGGTAATGCTCTTTTATTTACCATCCCTTCCTTTGTCCCTTAACGCCCTTGTAGCACCCCTCCTCTTAATCGCTTTGGTCAACGGTTTGCTTGGCTTCTCTGGCTGTACGTTCAGCCAGAAAGGAGAAAGGACTTGCAAAATCCACTCTGAGCAAAAACCGTGAAATATTTTACTGTAGTAACATGAGTCTGAGCTCGCAGAGTTTTTGGTGATGTGAGATACCCGACACAAGGATTACTTTGTCAGGAATGCAGAGAGGCTGGTTTCAGAGAAGAGGAAAAAGGTGGACAGTGTGTGAATGGAGAATCGTGGTGTCAAGGTGGAGGAATCCCATCTGAAAATGACTGAGGATCCTGTTATTATGAGGTTTAAGTAGTATAAACTTTGAGGTATAAGATAAAGTATAGATGTTTTGCTCCAACATGAATCTCCATCTGGGCTGTTCACTGACATTAAACAGACATTTCTATTTTACAGGAGACTATGACTGCCTGATAAGAGAGACATGACCTTTCCTTTTCCTCTCTCTTTTCCTCAACAAAAATGGTCTACTTCAAAATGTCATGGAAGTGTAAGAACTTAATCTCAGATCTGTCACAGGAGTAACAGATTCACTGCCAATGCAGTATCTTTTTTTTCCCCATTCTTAACGTGTGGTAAATAGCAAATCAGCCCTTGTCTTCCTAATTGTATCCACACTTCAGCTAACCCTCCACAGAAGCACAGAAAGCAAATGACACTATGTTAGATGAACTGTAGATTCCCTTCTTAATTATTTATTTAGGTTATCCAAATAAATTCAACTGTCCACAGCAATCCATCATACGCATACAATCAATTACCTTCTTTGAACAACTATGTGAGATCATCTTTTGGTTGACCTTTTGGATGATCTTTTGGATGATTTTTTACTTCAGACACACCAAAAAGTAGCGAATGCTTCTCAACAGTGGCCCTAAAACCTCCGACGTTCAGCAGCGTACTACAGAGTCGTACTAATACTGAACAGTTCAGAAATAATACAAGGGCCAGTTTTCTGAAGGAGGGCGTTTGCTGCTGACCTGGAATAGCGGCGTACGGAGTTGTTATATATTTGACTGTAGTTTTCGGATTGGAAGAGTGAGAAAAAAAAATAAATCATAGTGTGTTCAAGCCCGTTCTGCAGTTCTGCATATGAGAGCTTGTTTCTTCCATATCCAACTTTACAGTGAAATGCATTCCCTCTAATTTAAGTCTTGTAAGTAGATGGGACTGGAAGATATAAAACTTAGGTCTCCACTTACCAGCTCTCAATGACAACCACTATTTTCCTGAGTTCTTATTTATAGAGCAAAATTTAATGAATTGTACTTGAATTCTCCATGTGAATGCTCTGGAAAGATCCATCTACCTTTTCTTTTGATTTTGAAACACCTTCTTCTTTAGGATAGAGGTAATTTAAATTCATTTTGGGAAGAAAGTAGACATATAAAGGATGTATAAAGAACAGATAATTCATTTAATTTTTCCACTCAGCT
Organism: Psophia crepitans; assembly: GCA_013399095.1. Taxonomy (NCBI): domain Eukaryota; kingdom Metazoa; phylum Chordata; class Aves; order Gruiformes; family Psophiidae; genus Psophia; species Psophia crepitans. The sequence continues at coordinate 480,747 of VWZZ01003496.1, read as the reverse complement.
TTTCTTTCTGCAATTCGTTCTATTAAGAAAAGCAGAACTCTTTACTTCCTTTTCCCAGTAAGTCTTGATTAAAATATAGCCATAATACGTGCCTTTTAATTGACTTTGGGTGATGTAGAAATGTGGTATTATTACAGATATTACCTATTCAAAAGAGATCAGTGGATTATCTAAAATGTTAAGAGCGTAAGTTACAGTGAAGACTCAATCGTACAATGAGCTCGATGTCCTCTGCTTCAACCCAGGTGGCCTTGGTTTCCATTAACTTTACAAAAGGGTGAGAGAACTCGGTACTTTGTAAGATTGCATCTCAAATGCATGTAGTCTAACACACATTTGTGAGGTAGTACTGAGTTCAAGGACATGACTGTTTAAGCTGTCTTCTTAACACCGCTTTACTCAGTAACTTGCAAAATCTTCTGTTTAATTACTAAATGCAGGTAATTCAATGAAGTCAGAAAAAGGTAGAAAGCACGTTATGTATTTCTGAACATAATTTAATACTCTTCTGTTGGAATTTCTTTTCAGGGAAACTCTTCAAAGCTCGGGCTTGGAATCGAACCTCCTAAGAATTGCTCTGACTTTTGGCAGGAGCAAAACCAAGATCTTCAAAAAAGCCTTTAAGAGAAGAGTTTTGCACCTCATTTCAGGATACAGCCCAGCAGGGACCACACACTGATGGCTAGGCATGCTACACAAACTCACACCTGTGAGGCTGGCGATTAGTTGCCAACAGCCAACCTGCATGTAGTTCAGAAGCTTCCCTGATGCAATGCTGCGTAAGCTGCATCACGGGCGAAGTTTTCAGGTATGCAGCACTGCAATGCAATTGCACAGTACGTGGGAAAATACATGGGAAAGCGTTACAAGGCAGTAAAACATTATTATGCAATGGAAAGCATCCAACTTTTACAAAAGCCGAGCTTTATTTATGTGCTATCCTGCAAATTCAATTACAGGATTGAAAATTAGCTACAGGTTTTCTACTTAAAAGTGCTTGTACTCATTTTAGTATAGACTTCTTTCTGTCTCTATGCCTAAATTATTCCATTAAACACAGGAACACAGTGACAGTCTTCTGCAGCTGCAAATTCTGCTCAGAGCTCTCCTAATGTGGACTGGTCAGATTAATACAGCATGTAAGTCATCTTCTCTGAAACATCAGTATTTCATTTACCATTAACTTTATGAAAAAACGTCAAAGAAGGAAGAGGCAGCTATCTCTCTGTCTCTCTCTCTCTGCCTGAAAGCGTTAGTCAGGCAGATTTCAGTTATAATTGTACTCTGTAAAAGGGAGGGGTACCTATGCTGCCTGGGAAGCGCCTAAAGAAACAGCTATAGGTATTATCTCTGAGTACAATTTTACTTACATATTTCCTTTTAAAAGTTCAAAAATCAACATTTACAGGTGGAATTATTAACCTATTTCTTCCTTCTCCTTCCCAGTCTACTTTGAAAATCTTTAGGACTGTAGGACTGTTATAATTTCAATTAAACAGTAAATGTAAAATTAGCAAAAATGGGATTTTACAATGGTATTATTTTAAAATTCCAGTTTGGAAAAAAAAGAAGATAAGTACCAAGCTGGATAAAATTTTACTTTAACGTGACAATTTACAGCTAAGAATCAGCATACTTGGGGAAACCTAAGGTGTCACTATGAGCTCAGATAACAAGATCTCCAACCCTGCAGCCAGTTTCCCCAACCAGATTTATACACTTTCCCTGGTCTGACTGCCCTGTATGATCCAGGAAAAGATTTTGCTGTAAAGACTTATTAGACCAAAAAGAAAAAAAAAAGATAAGCATGCTAACGAAGCTGTCATTGTATGTATTATAAACTAAGCTTGTAATGGGATTATTCTTTGGAAAATTTGTTAAAGAAATGAAGTTTGTGGTGCAGCAAGCTTGGAGAAAAATTAATGAATTCACAGATGTTCACCTTAATGAACAACAGATTGAGAATATATTATTAAATTCAAAAGGAAAAGTTTGCATATGTTGTCAAAATTAGGTTTTGATCTTTACAAGTGTTGTGCTCATGCGAATAACCAATTAATAATTGATTAAAGGCTCCCTCCAAATTTATCATGTCGGTCCAATTATTATTTATTTATTTTCTCCTCAGAACTCAACAGATCAATGTGTAAATAGGTTCCTCCTGGGTACATTAATATATAGTCTCTATCTCTAATAGGAAAAGTCCCACCAAAGTGGTTAAGAAGTTGCTGTAGTGTTATGGTGAAGCAACCGCAACCTATTACGGAATGAAAGGTGGGAAGGCAGAAGGGAAGCGTGGTCGGTTCCCAACCCCTGCAGAAAACCCAAGCATCAATCCCCTTGCTCCTGGGAAAAGGCCATCCAATTCACAAAGCACTTAGCAAATGTGAAAGTAGTGTCATGTAATCCTGCAATTTATGGCATTTTACTTTAAGGAATGAAGGCTAACTACGAATCTGTTCCTACAGAGCTTCTTTGCATTCAACCCTCAAATAACTTGAAATTCAACGCTGGAAGAAAACCTCTACCAAACAAGGAAAAAATTTTACCATTTCACTGCTTCTCCCTAAACAGCAGTCTGGACTTTGGGCCAGTCCTGTATGCAATGCCATATTAAATTAACAGCAACAAACATCATGAAGCTTAACGAGCTCCCTGCGGATGGTGGGGAGGCACTTGCTGGATCCTGCCTGCTGAGAACAAGCAATGCCTCAGACGGTAGAACCTGCTGTTATTTCTGCAGATTAACTATTCATATCAGCATCCTGAGTGTTCAACCGTGCATGACAGCAAGACATGGTGAGAAAACATTTTCCTATAAATAATTACATCTTTGTTACAACAAGAAGTGATATCCCTTACGCGACTTTTGCCCTGGCCTAGAAAGTGAAGGCAGGGCAGAAACCGCAGGACAAAATCAGCGCTCTGCTTTTCATCAACAACGGGGCAGTGAAACAACGGTGAAAGAGAGCAATGACACTTCAGTCTGTTAAAAAGGAGCACACACAGTTTTGCATCTGTGGGTTCATGTTACTCTTCTCAGGTTTGTTTCACATCATACAATCCCTAGAAATAAACCTTACTGTATTAGGTCTGGCTTAGCTGCCGAACAGGGTTAACCCACAACACTCTGGGACAATACACACGCTGACAGTTTTTCCATAAACTTTGCATCAACATTTCATAATTTAGAGAAAGCATAAGTAGATAGATGAGGATTTTTTTTGAAGTCTATACAAAGCTAGCCCACACGCATGTACCTTACTGCATAAAACTCAACCCACAAAACAACCAAGAATACAACCTAAAGACTGGTTTATAACTGAATCAGATTCCAGAAGTTGTTTTACGTGAAAAAGCAAACAAACAAACAAACCAACCTTAAAGAAAGATAGACTACCCTGAAGAAAGAAACCAGATTTCTATCAATGTTAGGCATACTCCAAAGCAAACTGCACATTCAAAGCTATGAAAAGTCACAAGAAAACTCCTTTTGAAATACTCTTCCACTACCTACTCCTTTTGACAGTCATAATATGGAATATTCCTCATTTACTCAGAAGAGTTCAAGCCCTCAACTTTAGTCTGGAGCATGCAGCAAAGTGCAAAGGGAAGAGCAGTGGAGTCACTATGATGCTCGGGGTCCCGCTCGCTCGCTGACTAGCTGATCGCTCTCCGCAATATAGCAGAAGATGAAATTTCCAGACAAACACCAACTGCAGCGCTTCAGCACATTTAACTCACTATTAGAGGCTTAAATCAAATTGGCAGCAAATTGAACTGGGACAACTAGGGAAATGACTCTCCTTAGCAGCCTGCCCACACCTTCTCGTGGAGGATGCTAGTCTGCAACCCCACTGCGAGAGCGCCGACCAGGCTCGCTGCTAACGCAGCTCACAGGCTGGTGGGTCAAAGGAAGCGGTTTCTGTCTTCTTCACCCAGCTAGGTTTGGAGATGCTTCAGGAGTGCCTGCATCCCACTGCAGCCATCCCCCTGCAGGGCTGTCCCCTCCTGCACGGCAGGCGAACAACTCTCATAAACCAACACCAAAAAAGTTCAGCACTCCTTGTGGGAGCAGAGTTTCTTAACACCGTTTCTTCCACTGCCATCAAAAATGTTTTTGAAATTTCTTGGCAAAAAAAACCCCAACCAAACCCAGAAAGTGAAATAAACTTCATGCACACACTTGGAAATACATGGAACATACAAGAAAATTAGTATGTATTGGGTGGGAACTGAACAGCAACCTGTCCCTACAGGAATCTTAATACAATGTAAATAGCATTTTGGGATAAGTTACGTCATCACTGCCACCTCAACAGCTCTCAAAAGTCGTGAAAGAATGTTTTCGATTTATAGCACTGTATGTATTAGCAAGCTGCAACATAAAGTGAATTTATGCCACCATAAAACCAGCCAAAAGTCTCCACACAAAATCAGCACCATTTTGCCAGGACTTAAATAGCAGAACTTATTTTCCAAATGATACCGGAAACAAGAATTCATTTCTATACTCTATTCTCTTCCACTGAAATTCCAAAATTTTCAAATAATAAGGCTAAAATAATTTCCACGTTTTCTTTAGATGAGCTGTTTTTTAATACCAGTAATTCAACTCAGAGCTGTAGAGCCTCATCCAGAATATTTCACAATACTATTCCTCATGTATCAATTAATTTAAAAATATTCCAGATAAGGGCATCATTTAACAAACCTTTCATCTCTACAATAATAATTTCAGACTTGGCAAAAACAGCTATCTTGTTCAGATACAGAATATTCTGAAATCTAGACAAAGAGAAAATGAAATAATGTGCTTTGAGAGGGCTGATAACTGAGCTTCTAACAAAGCGTTATTTTCCACCTGGCTTTTGCAGACCCTAGAAAATACGCTCAGCAAATTCAAATGCATATTAGCTCATGGAAAATACCCAGATGCTCTTCAAGATTCAGCAAAAACACTGAAAGATAAGCCCTTCGCAACTGTCTGTATTTGGAAAAGGCATAGAATGGTTGCAATACATATGGAAACTGGTCATCAGAGACATTCGCTTAATAGCTTTATTAATTCTGTTTGTTTATTGAAATTCCTTAACCAAATGGAATATTAATGTTATTTTCTGCAAGACATCCTAACAAACCTAATCCTCAGATGTGCAGCAACTAATTAAAAAGTTGCATGGATGAGAATTGGGTTACCCTTCACTTTGTCAGCAGACTTGCCCATCGAAGCATAGATTTCCTGTACTTAGATTGAAAGTGATTCAATTATGAGACAGAACGTAACTGCAATGTAAATGCAACTTATTGAAACAAAAGATGCAATTGTAACTATGTAAAAGTGTAAATTTACAGACTACATAAATACAATCTTTTACTGTGAAAGTATATGTTTTTTTGAAATACCATAAAACCAGCACTGAAACGCTGAAGACCTGCACTAAAACTAAGTAAAAGAAAATTAAAGCTTTATAACAAAAGCTCCTTTTCTACAGAATTGGTCATATTTGCCCAAGACATTGCTCTCATACAACTATTCCTATTATCTTTCCTCACTTTAAAATTACTTTGAGGCATAAGACTAAGAAGAATAAAGATGATGAGTATTGAACAGTTGAGTCTAGACCACAGACTCAAGCTGGCCTTTATCTTCTTGAGAGACCTTCTGAGGTTATGGGATGCAGTACCTTTTTTGTTACCTTTCTGAGAAACGGATGACCAAAGTCAGCAAATAATTTAGACAAAACCAAGTTTTCACAAGCCTGGTCAGACAAATCTTTCTCTGATCTTTTGCTTTCTTTATAAGAATGGCTCTATTCATTTTATGCATTTAAATAAAAAAAAAAAAAAGGCACTAAAACAAGGGACATCTTCCCCTTTGCTCCCAAGAATTACAAAAGAACAAAACTATTATATAAAATCAAATCAGAAAATGTTTTCTGGTTTAGAATACTAGGTCTTTTCTTAAACCTGAAAAACAGATGAATTATGACAGTTCATACCATTGTTTACATGAATTAGTACTACTTTGCCACCCAAAGTATTATTCCTAGAAGCCAGAGATGTAGAGACAGAGACATGAAAGTGCTTTATGTGTTTGCCAAGATCATAATTTGTTGTATACTTAACATTCAAGACTAGAAATGCAACGTGCCTGTAAATACTATTTTTCTTTAAAAAATTATGACTGATATTCATATCCCTAGAAGACAATTTTCACCTGCTTACAAATGATCTATTTGAAAAACAAATACCAGAGCAGAATGGGGATACAAGGCAAATGCACTGTTAATAAAAAAAACCCAAAACACAACCAAAGAAATTGAATTTATTCATATTTTTTTCCAATTTGCAGTATTAAAGATTAAAATCCCATGCAAAAAGCACCATTTTGAATTTGTAGTGAAATGTGAATTAAGCTCTCTACAACTGCCTGAAAGGATGCTGTAGTGAGGTGGGGATTGGCCTCTTCTCCCAAGTAACAAGCGTCAGGGACAAGAGGGAATGGCCTCAAGTTGCACCAGGGGAGGTTTAGATTGGATGTTAGGAAAAATTTCTTTGCCAGAAGGGTTGTCAAGCGCTGGAGCAGGCTGCCCAGTGGTTGAGTCACCGTCCCTGGAGGTATTTAAAAGGCGTGTAGATGTGGTGCTTAGATTCAGTGGCAAACTTGGCAGTGTGAGATTAACGGTTGGACTCAATGATCGCAAAGGTCTTTTCCAGCCTACACGATTCTATGATCCTAAGTAGTTACGTGGGAGTTCATACTTTAACAGGCTCCGAGTGATGCAGAGTCTGACCTTGGCATTGTCCGGTTGACTCTCATGTTTAGTGGTGTAAGACTGAACCACTCCTGGAGCGGCAGCTTGTGTGATGCTTAAGGAGGAATTTTCCCACTACAGCAACTCAGAAACGAACCACTGCTCCAGCAGGATGTTAGTACAAGGACATAATTAAAGTTCCTACTAACTGGAAGAAAAATAAAAGTCTTCTTACATGATTAAGTATCTCCTGCCCTGATTTTTAAGACGAAGTGTCCAACTTGTCTAACTTAGAGGCAAGATTTTGGCTGGTAAACCTAGAAGCATAAAATTGCAATGTGAATAAAACCAACATTTCTCTTTAAATTTGCAACTTTGCAAGACTCGTCAACACACTTTCTGCCACATCTAATTTGAATGCAGAGTTCACATTTTCCTAGACATACCTTCCTTGGCCAGTGCTTCTGCCAATCCAATCAAGCTGTTATAATGATATCATTATTCTAATGCTTGAGAGCACCCACAAGCAATAACCAAAGGATTGCAACACAGCAGGTACCAACCAAGACAGCTTGGAATATTTTGGAGAGGTCTTTAAATGTTGTCAATCCTTTGTTCCAAAACAGGCGTTTGTTCCTCCCATGCTTTAAAGGCTGATATACATAGGTTTTAGTAAGAAATCAGACAATACAGTAAATTAAAGAACATAAAAACCACATTAAAAGTGTTGTATAAATGCCCTCTTTTAAAATTGAAAGAGACCAAGCACCCAATAAATCTTGTTTCGAATGAGATATCAAAAAAACCCCAATCATTTCATGACTCAACTTCTTGCCATACATGCCAAAAGGAAGTTATTTATACCACTGGTAATCTCTTTTATTTTTCCCCTCTCCTAAATTGAATAGAATTAAAATGATGTGAAAGTGGTTTTGATTTCTCTGAATCAAAGGTATGATTAAAAATTAAAGCCAAAGCTCTATTTTCCACATTTCCGTGTTAGATACATATGGCATGTGACATACCCAAGACTTTGTTTCATTGTGTGTGCATGCCTCAACTCAGAAACCAGCTCCGTGAAATCTATTCACATCTTTGAAAGTCTCATAGACACAAGCTCCAGTCACAGATCTGTTCAGTCATTAAGTAACACGCAGAAGCCTTGCAGGCAATATGAAGTATTTTAAGACACTCTGAAGCAGGGTGCCTACACGCTTTGTACAGCAGTCCAGTGTGCAGTCAGCAGACTGCAACATCACAGATGAGAAATGAGAAATTTTGAGGGCAATTGAGCACAATGAATTTTCACAGTGGATCAACGCAAAGTCATTTAGAATGGGTATTTCTGAAGCACTGATACAATGAACACATTTACAGTGTTCAATGGCCCTAAAAATTCACCCTTTCACCTGTGGCGTAGCTACTGCTGTGAGCGAATTCTTAGATGTTTTTTTAATGTATATTTATATGCAGTATGCGTAGATATACATCTAGACACACGCACACATGCATACCCTCACTGTACCAATCAGCTTGTGGAAGCATCATGAAAGAAAGCATCTATTGAAAACAAAAAGCTTCACTGAGCTTTGAAAACACTGATGCTTTTTGACTCTTTCCAGCTACCTAGTAAACTCCATGGTAGCAGCCAAGTGCACTTCAAGAAAACAATAAACATAAAACTAGTGAGTTCCAGAAATCTGATTATGTTAAAAAGAAAGAATGGGATACAGTTATCTTCTCCAGTTCTCTTCTCGCATGTAAAATGATGAAGAGTGGGTCACCACCAGCTCACTGCCCACGCTCATGACAAGAAGCCCAACGATGGTGAGAGGGAGTTGCTAAACACTGACTTTCAGCTTCCTACAGTTTTCCTGTCGTCATTTATAGAATGCCACACAAACTCACTAATAGAATCTTATTTTTCTCTTGGATTTTTATGCTTAATCTGGTGTATTAAACAACAAACATCACATCTGTACTTTTTACCAGTCAGCTACTTCAGGTGACCCAGGATCTCATTTGTCAGTGCTGGGTACTTTAAAGCAAGCCTGTCTTTGCATCAAAACCCTGTTTTGGTCTATGGCTAGTCACATCAGCATGGCAGCTAACAACAAGCGACACTGTTCCAATTTTCTTCTGCACTGTCTCCATGCTTCCCTTTTCAGAGATTAAGTTACCTTAAGGAAACCATCTCGGTTCTTTTTCTGTGACCAATGCTGGTTATTTCTGAAATAACAACATATGCTTCAGTAATAACAAGTTATTTCCCCTTGCTTTAACTGCAGAATGGTTTTGCCACATACTTCTACATTAGTACTCTCAAGGCCAGACAAATTAACCTTTTGCCTGTGTAACCGCCCGTTGTCAGTTCTCCGTGCCCTCAGCACAACTGTCAAAACAGCAGAACTGGGAGATTCTGAGCCACCATTTGAGATTACATAGAATTACACAGAATGCCTCTTCTGCCATTCGGAGGAAAGAACTTACTACTTTTTTCTTACACAGGGGCTACCCACCAACCATAAGTTTCTTTTCACAAGCAAAGCATTGAAGAACGCATTGCAGTGTCAATGAAGTTGCCCCGAGAAGACAGAATAGGTCTATACATTATTACTAAAATTTGTTAATACTAAAGACCCACATAAAAGGTTATAGAAGACCTTTCACAATTTCCTTCCAAAAAATTGTCATTGCTACTTTGTGAAGACCACCCATAATACAGAATATAAATAGGCTTCTTTAAAGAATTATTAAACTTTCCTTTATTTGCCACATAAAGTGGCAAATGATCATTATGTGATGATTTTAAGAGCAGGTGAATCCTCACTATCCAAACCTCCTTTCCCTTTTGACTTCTCCACCCATCAGAAAGCTGCTGATGTGTCAAGCAGTAAGGGCACAAACACCAAAAGATAACGTCTACTAACAAGAAAAGATGCTTTACTAAAAGTAAAGCTTTAGGGAGCTAGAAAAGGATCCTTAGCTTGACAGCTACAAGCCTTGCAATGCCACTCCTCACTTCATGATATACATCTCTAGGTTTACACTACAAACTTTAAAGCTTTAACAAAAAATCCTGTTTGTTGTTTGAGAGCTTCTGAAAGAGTGTTGTGATCTCAGTGGTATGAACAGTGACAGAAGATACTACTTTAGTGACCACTAACTCTCTACAGTTATTTTCATGAGTGGTGGTACTTAACACCCTCTCCTGTTACAGAGGTTTTCTTTCACTTAGTCGAACCAGGAACAAAGCAAGAGGTAAGACTCCTAAATCTTGTTTCAATTCCTAAGGCTGTTGCAGTAGCTGCCAAAGGTGGTTCACTGAGGTATCTCCTCACCTGCACAAGCCAGTTTATAAAGTCCCTAAAGGCTCTCAAGACCCAGAGTGTCTTCACGATATTGATAGGCGTCCTTGTACATGTAATAACCTGATGCAAATCCTCCATGCCAAGGTGGAAATTAATCTGTGTGAATCTCAGTGATAGGCAAACACAGGCTGTCAGAAGCAACTGCAGTCAGGAACAGGAGAGCAGAACTTCATCTGCAAAGCTGTTAGCTTTTTGACTTTGGAGTTCGACAGCTGAAATACGATAGGGAAGACAGCTGAGGAAATACAAAGTGCATAGATTAAGACGCTAGCATTTGTAGCAAAGGCAGCATTCATTTCCACCACCACCTCATTCCTGGGAGGATAATTTAAGACAGTTTATGTCTTGAGATTCTCTTAGAGAGTTCTGAGATCTGAACAACCTTCATCAGGGGATTTCTGGGTTTCTTCCTCTCATCTTACCCATTGCTTTTTTCCACAATGGCAAATATCTGTTGTTTTGTACTACTTTCTGTACTTGAACAAACACTAAAACAAATCCTCAAATCAAGTGTCTTTTTTCTTTTTCTTTCCTTAACTGCTTTTGTAGATGATGAATATTTTTTTCACAAGATTGATGGGATGAAAAAAAAACCAGTGTGAAAGAGAATATTGTGGTTGCAAGCAACCTCTGGAGCTCACCTAGTCCAACCTCCTGCTCAGAGTATGTCTGCCTAGAAGATGTTGCCTCGAGCCATGTCCAGTTGGGTTCTGAATGTCTCCAAGGATGGACATTCCAGAGCATTTCTGGGAAATTGCTTCTGGGGTTTGACCACACTCATAGTGCCTCCATCTTTTCTCTGACACCTGCAGAATGCAATAGGATCTTCCCTTCATCTCCTCTTCTCCAAGCTGAACAAACCCGATTCTCTCAGCCCCTCCTCACAAGACATGGACACCAACTCACTGACTATCTTCATGGCCTCTGCTTAACTTGCTTCAGTAAGTCAATGCATGTCTGGAGCAGGGAGCCTGAGCCCAGACACAGCACTCCAGACATGGTCTCACAAGAGCCGAATGGAGGGCAGCAATAATTTCCTTGGACTTATGGCCTGCGCTCTTGCTAATGCAACACGGTACATGTTTGGATTATCATACATAGCATGCATACCTCTTTCCCATCCAAAGGATCCCCCAAGTTAAGAAAAAAACACACAAGTCTGAAATATATTAAGGTCCCAGAGTTCAGGCGTCGGAAACTTCTGTTGTCAAGGTTATTATTTCAGAGTGTCCTCCCAGGAAGGGCTGACAGAGGAAGAAAGTTTCAGAATATGACAGAACATACTGTGCAACGCTTTTCACAGTTCACTCCAATCAGCACACAAGGACACAACCTCAATAAATTCTTAATAAGTTTACAAATGCTTAAGCTACAGATGCTCACAGACCATTAATATCTAGCTTCCAGAATATTGCATCTGGTAGAATATGAACTCTGTAGAGTCAAAGATAATTTCTTTTCTATGCTCCACACAAACAGTAGAAGCAAGCATTTCAGATACTGTCATAAAATCAGCAAAAAATACAGAATAGTTTAGCTGTCAACATTCTAACAATCTAGACTATACTCATTTTAATATTTAATTATATTCTGAAACTACTAAAGAGATGCTGCTCTGAAACCGGTACTATCATCTACTTTAAACTTGCAAGTTCAGAATTAGGGCAACAATTTACTTTGTTGCAGTTGCCCAGACAAAAAGATGATAAGGTCTGTAAACCCTTTCCCCATACAGTGAGAAGCTGGGGGAAAATAGCAGATCCTATATCATTCCTGTCAACTTAATGAATATAATCAAGGGACCTGAAGATATGGCATGTGCTTCTCTGCAGAAACATCTCATTCTGAAGAGTGACCCACCAAAGAGAATGGGGTAAAAAAGCGTCTCTGACTGTCATCACCCTCAGGACGTTCTCTGTACTCCTCACCAGAGCTCAAGAAACCCCAGAATTGCCCACTATCTTTTTTTTTTTTTTTTTTGCCATGTTCCTCCAGAGTTACTAAGTAATTTTTGCGGCTGGATTACAACTTGACAGGTAACTTGTGCTTTCATCAGACGAATGCCAATTTGAAAAGGATTGTTCTAAATTTCACTCATTTTATAAAGGTTGTTTACAAGCAAGCGCAAACATCCATTCCCCGTCAGCTTCAGCAGGGAATATAACTGCATATTACTTGTTCAGATATTTCTGGTTCGATCTGCTTTGTAGTGGCTTTCCTAATAAACACCTTTAAAAAAATGCAGACTACAACTTACTAAGGCTAAATCACCTGCAGAAATTAAATTAATAAAGTTGTACTACATTACACTATAGTAAGCCCCTCTTAGCATGGTAAGGTTACCTTTCCCCAGAGCAAATCTAGTCAAACTTCATGTTGATCACCTAAAAAAAGTTGTGACTGTGATTTCAGTCGCTGACTTGACTCGAACCTTCATGTGAAAGGCTATCTACAAAATCTTTCGCTGCAAACAATGTGCAGCACAAGGCATTACAATGGATTGAGGCCCATGGAAGATACAAGGAGACAAAACCACGGTAATATCTAACTGGAGTTAGTGGCTTTTGTATTCATGTAGCACTCCTTTCCTCTTTCGGAGAGCATAGCAGGAATAGTCCCCACCCGTCCTCCTCTCCAACTGTTATGGCTTATGTTGCAAGCAGTGGAAATGGGAAAGCTCAGCGAGGGAGAGACATGCAAAAAGTGAACTATTTTTTATATTGCTATAAAACCAGAAGACAATATAAAGGCAGTGCAATGCCAGCTAAACTGGTGTAGTTGACAGGTATACGGATTGAAAATATGCTGGCAATTAGAAGCCTTGGCTAAAAAAAAGCAAACGTATACAACTTTCAAAACTATGCTACTACTGTCTACACATTTCAGCCATCTCAAAGCTTTGGGATTAGTTCGCAGCTGGCAAGTCAGGAGGACCTGCCCTGGCAGGGGATCCTGTGTGGTTTCTCTCTGATCTAACCAGCCCCTTCCCAGTACTGATATCAAAGATCTTTTCCCAAGTACCTGATGCTGAGCAGCAGGCCCAAAGGAAAGGGTTATGCACCCTTACAACAAGGGCAGCGAGGATGAACATTAGTCCTCCTCTGGCACCCAAGCGGCTCTCACGGAAAAGGTGCTCTACGTGGGTGAGGCATTCAAGGATCATCTGGTACGTCCTACTGTTCCCGCTGGATCCATCCTGAGGAGCGCGAGCCCTGCCAAGGGCCCGGGCCTGCGCGGGCACTTCCCTTCCTACAGCGCCTGCAGGACCCTGCAGCAGCTGCAGTTCCAGGCTGTCCCCAGCATCTGCAGATAGAAGCCCTGATGGAGAATATTGAGAGTTGGGTTTTTTCCAAAAATTCTTACATTTTCATATTTTTTGAAATAGGCAGCAGGGGACTGAATGGGGCTTGAAGGCTTCCGAGGGCAAGAAAGCAGGTGATTCAGTCAGGACTCGGGGGCACGCTGTACATTGCGAGGTTGAGGTTTTATTTCCTCCACGGGTAATTTGTCAAACAGATTGTTATAAAGAGTTACAGAATCAAGAAATGTCAGACAAATACAGAAAAGCTTTGAAACCTTTTGTGATAAAGCAGAAGTAACAAGTATAGTTACAACAGCTGCATGCACAACTGTGTTTCCAAGGCAACAACTCACAATCCTTACAGCTATAAAAAATCCTATACACCACGGGGGAGTTGTGAAATTAGGGAGACTCCAGCTAAAATAGAATATAGAAAAACGGACTAAAGCAGAGAAGCAGCAGGAACAGTGAAATTGTGAAACTCACGCTGCTTTTAACAGCGGCAGCCTGCGCGCGCCTCGGCGATGTTTCGGCGAAGTCCTGGCCTCCAGGTCCGTCACGCCGCTTTCCCTTTGCCTCCCCGGTCCCATGGGAAAAAAACCTATTAGCCTAAAATTGGCAGCGCAGCTACCGTCACTCTGCGTGCTTGCGGGGTAACGGCAAAATGCTGGCCGTGTCATGGGCTGGCTTAAGCAAGTAGCTGGCCTATTAGCAAACCAGTGCGCTGGGATAAACTAATACTTTGCAATACTTCAAGGAAAGAAAGAAAGCAGCCCCTTGCTTTCCTTTTAGTATTATTGTTGTGCCTATGTGACAAGAGAATGTTAAACCTTAGAACTTAAAAACCACTGTTTGTTGCATACAGAACTTCTCCAGCTCTTGAAAACCTGCAGTTGCCCAGCTCCCAGCTCCTGGGCAGCCAGAGGGAAACTGAGCCGGGCGGTAGCTACATCCACCCGCATGATTCCTACAGCACAGAGAGACAAACCCTCAGAATAGTTTTTATTAACAGACATACCTGTCTGTAAGTAGTTAGTAAAAGAGAACTTTGTAGCAGAGGCTCATTTGCCAGTAGCATAGGTATCTCTTCGGTGCACTGGATATGGGATCATGTAACTGGATATCGTAGAATCATAGAATGGTTTGGGTTGGAAGGGACCACAAGGATCATCTAGTTCCAACCCCCCTGCCATGGCCAGGGACACCCTACACTATCCCAGGTTGCCCAAAGCCCCATCCAGCCTGGCCTTGAACACTGCCAGGGGCATCCACAGCTTCTCTGGGCACCCTGTGCCAGGGCCTCAGCACCCTCACAGGGAAGAATTTTTTCCTAATGTCCCATCTAAATCCCCCCTCTTTTAGTTCAAACCCATTACCCCTTGTCCTGTCACTGCACTGCCTGATAAACAGCCCCTCGCCAGCTTTCCTCTAGGTCCCATATGTGTGTGTGCAAATCAATAACAGAGAAAAGGAAACTTAAGGAGTTAAAAACACGTAATTAAACACCATGTACGGGAATTTGGTAGGAATTGCTAATTTAAAAAGACAACAGGCTTTCCTCCAAAGCATTTGAATTTGCAGTGTGAGGATTAGGAAGGTGCAAAATCAAGTTATGAAATTTAACAGATATGTAATTACTACCAGTGGTAGTTGGTACACAGGCGACAATATCCTGGGCAGGTAAATAGGCACTGAGCAGCTTTACACACTGGTAAACAGGAGTCTCCTCCATTCCACCTGTGTGAATCTGGGGCAGTAAGACTGAAATCAATAGTTATTTTGCATTTATAGAGAAATAAAAGTGCACCTTTGTGCAGTGCTTCTGCAGAACCATTGGCCATGTCTCTGTGCCACTGGACCAGCTCTACATACAGTCCCTTCAATTTCTTTTCCTCTGAATTCAGGACGCTGGCGCTCTCACGCCTTACGGCTAAGCGGAGTATTACAAACATTTGGTTTGCACAATTTGCGTTTTCACAAGTAGTGAAGTTTCCAGTTAAATCTTAACTCCCTCCCCTTCACATAACCATTTTTTGCTGTTCACCAGTGCTCAGGTCGCACAGTGTGACTTGATGATCATGGAGCAGATGTCTCCTCTCTAAGCCACATTTCCTATATGGGTGCTGATCAAAGACTAAGTGACAAACTCTGTATCTGGATCCTACCTCCTTCTTTCATCAAATGAGTATAAATAAGAGATGACTACAAACATCTCTGCAGACACACCTGGGGAATTTTTAGATCATTGTGGTTTTTTCCTTTGTTATTTATGTGAGTAAAACCAGATTTTGATTGCAAGGCAACACTTTACAAAGATGGCTTTAGATTGACTAATGTGAGCTGTGATCTCTTTCACAGTTTTTTTTTTTCCTCTTCGCATCAATTTTCATTTTAACAGGGATGCCTGAGCCACAAGAACGATTCACGACTTCAGGAATCATGCCAGTGGCAGAACTCAGGCCAGTGGTTCCAGCCCACTCAAGCACTTGTATTTTGACGGTTAAAAGCCTTCAGGGGTACATTCACCACTGTATATATTATATACACTTATTCTACAGAGAAGGCAGGAACGCAGGACAGTGCATATATGCTCTGCTGAGAAGAGCTAATTTTCACAAGCTAATGAAGTGACTAGTGAATTTTAATGCTTTGTGAAGCATTAATCACTCATTTCTATTAAAATATTGAAGATATTACATACTACATCATAACCCCTACACATTCAGTGATACAAAAGTCTATAAAAAGAAATATGAATATAGACTTAATGGAATGTGTAATATTTTCCACACTCTTCACTGTACCGTTTTCATACACAATTGTTAAAAATGGGACTGAGTTGTGGATCACGGGCAGAGTTTCTTGTCCAGTCCTCAGCGTGTCCTTGTCCCCAGACACACTCGGGTCAGTACTCCTGTATTTCCACACAACCCAGAGCTCATCCTGGTCATACTGAAGCTAAAGGAAAAGATCTTACAATCCCAGTGAAAGGGGGCTTGGACTCACTTTTTTCACAAAATATTCAGGAAAATACAAACGGACTACAAAGCACCACCTCTCCCCAGTGAGGACAGATTTTGCCTTTTCTACTGAAGGTATTGTTAGCAGCTCAACAGAAGTGGAAATATCAATAGGTTCTTTGAGAATCAAAGCAGCAAGTATATAACAATGCTTTTGTCTTTGATGATAAAGCTAATTGTTCTCTACTTTCTAAAATGCCTCTGTCTCCCCTATAGATTTTCCACACATTATTTTTCAGCCACTTCTACTGGACAATGTAAAGCTTTCTTAGCATTGCAGTCAATAAACGAAAATATAAAAGTCTTTATTTACACCACCAGACAGGGGCTCTAATGCAGCCCTTGTAGTGCAATACATCACAGCTCTACAGCTTTCCTTAGGGTTTATTCTCTCTCTTAAGCAACTGCAAATGGGCTTAAATCAAACCAAACACCTGGAGACTTTCCAGTCCTATTTTCCTATTGTAAATGAGTATGTGTCACTCTGCCTGCCATATGCGCAATCCATACAACAGTGAGTAACTGTTCCAGAGTATTTGGGAGAAAAGAAAGCAGTCACACTGGCATATCCTGTGTGATACAATAGTTTGTGCTGACATTTATTCTTTTGTATTTACCAAGAAGAAAAGAAAGAACACATTTTTAATTGCCAGTATCCTTCAAATCGAAGAAACTCAACTTATTCTAAATAAATAAATAGAAGTAACAGTAACTACTCACAAAAATTTTAGAATGAAATAGCCCCAAGCCTTTCCAGCAGCCTCTACACAGATTGAGCTAGATTAGATGCTAAATCATTTTCACAATTCAGATAGTTGATATTTTATCTATTTAATAGGTTCCCCATTTCTTTTCTCCTTACAACTGCGACAGCAATTACAAGTGCCATGAATATTGATACGACATAAAAACAAGTCATTTTTTCCTCACGCTGCTTTTAAACATGTAAGAGAGATTTTGATGCTACTAGTGTGGTGAATAACACATTTCATCAACAGAAATGATAAAACTGTGGACCAGAGATGGCTGAAATGTCAAGTATAACAAGTCCTCAACAATAAGGACAGACTCTGAGGATTAAAAGGGCAGATGCACATGGAAGATAAAGAGATATTACAGGAAATAAGACAAAAATTTGTTCTTTCAGCATCTGAAAACAAACTACTCATGGCTATCTATGTACCTGATTTCTTCAGGAAAAAATTGAGACATACTCATGAGTGTCAAACAAATGGGAGATTATTTTCAGACACGGGGACGTGGCAATACTTTCAGACACACACGCACCAGGTGCCAGCTCTGATCATGACTCTCATCCGAAGCACGCAAAGAGAACGTAAACTGCAAAGACTGTGAGTGTGCTTCCTTTGCGTTTTCACGTGCTACAGTAATGCATACCTATTCGTGTGTAGCTTTTCTTAATTTCAGCTAATAATTAGTGTTCTGAGATACATTAGGGATGAAATCAGTTGGGATACTTGATGTATGTATGTTATTTCAGGGTAATGAATATAGCCCAGCAGGTATGCAGCATGGAATTAAGAAAGAAGATAGTATTAGAAAAGTAAGGTGAAATTTGTGTGAATTTCAAGAGCATATAGTAAAAACGCACTTTTTTATCTAAGTAAAATTAGTGTCTTCTCAATTTCAACTCACATCAACCAATAATTTGGATGCCCCAGCAGAATCTCAATTTTTGGTGCATGCTCTCATACTGGATATTTCAAGTTGCACAAATTTCCAGACCAATTTACAAGTGAAATATAATTTAGAACACAATGTACTTCAACTTGACCTCCTCACTGCTACTGATAAATCATATTTATGTGTTTATTTATTATGACTGGACGTGAAACCAGAAAACAAGAGCCTGAACACTGAGTTACTGTACCACTCCTTTGCAAATTAAATGTGTTTTCTTCCATGTGTTTTGTTTTTCCTCTCTATTGAAAATGTACCTAGTCATATTCTAAACATGTGCTGATTATTTCACCGACAAATTATTTAAGTAGTTATAAAACACATCAAAACAAGATTAGGGAAAAGTATTACATAAAGGAGACATGTACTTAACAACTTAGGTACACATACTCAACAGTAACTAACAAAAAAAATGTACTTTAACAGACAGACCCACACTTACACAAAACCCAGAGCAGTCTCCTAACGGAAACAGACAAGCAACATGGGAACTTTTCTCAGATATTGTACGGTTCTCTTCAGTTTGGAGCTCCCTCATGCAGAGTGAATTCGTACCCAAATGGTTGTGTGTTGGTATGAGTAACTCGTTGAGAAAGAAGATGGTCTTGGCCATAAAGAAATGTTCACTGTCAGTCATGAAGGGTCATGCTTGTGGAAAATTAATGTTCTTTGCAAAGCTTTATCGTAAGATGTATTCATGAGAAGTCTTTTTTTTTTTTTTAAATCAGAATCATGGTTTTAAAAGCAGACTAGCACATGGGTAATATCTGTGCAATTTAGCATCCATTAACCTTACAACTGTATCATTTGTAAAATGTGGAGGAGGAGGATCAATTCCTCTTCCAGAAGTAGCATAATGATGCTATCAGATTTACAGTGTTAAAACAAAACACAATGAAAGCAAAACAGCTGAAAAAAGATAGCCTATGTACCACAGAATTTTTAGAATTTGTCTCAAGTGACTGATAGCTTTGAGCACCAGGATCCAAGCTCCCAGCATATCTTCTTATCCACGTGACCATGGCTGCCCTCTATTACCACAAATTTCTAGCATTGCTTTCATATACTTGATACGATCATTCCATTAGCTGTCATAATCAAACACATAAGTTTGCTGTAACCTATTTTGGGTGAAAGATCCTGCAGTTAATTTTTCTAATGTAAGCCTTTGTCTACTTCTCTGAAGTTTTGCCAGCACCACACCTCGAAGATTTCCATTTCCTTCCTGTCAGCAGCACTTCTTTCTCATGATTCACATTCTGACTACTGAAAAAAAATACATGCACTTTTTACCATCCATGCCTGTTACAATTCAAGTTTCCCAATTGTATTACTTGGGAATTTTAAGAACTCCTGACAACTGTGATGTCTTGCATCTCATTTTGATTAATGAAATCTAGATTTCTGACAGTCCTTATTCTTTCTAACATTTTGTTGCTTAAAAATTGGTGACTGTAGAAGGACACTGTTTTACTGTTACAGATGAGATTTGTTCAAGGATTTTAATGAATGGTAAAGCAGTCTCACCAGGTATGGTCTTTCCCTTACCCCATTTTACTTCCCATGTCACACGAAGGAAAAGCTGCAGACTGACACATCCTTGTCTCACACCTTTTCACAACCTATTCATTTGCTGTGATGACAGAAATTATCCATGTCATCGTATATACATACATGTATTTTTAGACATACACCATCAATATACATACACAAAGATTAAATAACAAAAAATAACATTTCTAAGTAGTCACAGATGCAGTGACAGAGCTCATGCTATCCCATGCATCTTCCAATAATTTGCTGGGCAATATCCTGATACATAAGACCATTATTTATAATGGCTAACGACAATTTCCACTTGTTAATCTGTTGCCATTTCTAGCCTATAATTCTTTCCACCTCGTGCCACTTGTGTATCATCTTGTCCTTAATACTACCACAAAAAAGCATAATTGCCGTCTCCTTGCTGCTTTCCCTTCCTGTTTGTGGCTGCTGGTGGTTGAATATTCCCACACAAATTCCACTTTCTAAAGGCACTTTCTCAATCGGGAGCCTATGCCATCCCAGGAATGAAGCCAGTCAGAGCTATTTGCCACTTAATAAGGTCTGAGAAGATTCAGACCTATAGCTCAGCTCCGGCTGCCAGTCAGTTACAAATGCAATTGCTGAATGTGATTCTTGTAGCTGGACACCACGAGGCCCGTAAGATTTACATGAGAGTTTAAATTTCTGAATTTGTGTTAAAAATGTGTTGCCATTATCCAAATCAGTTTATCTGACTACCTAAGAAAGTATATGTTAGACAGCATTGTGACATTAATTTTCTAGTTCTTTTACAGATGAGAATAAAAAGAAAAAAGTGCTCTAGAACAAAATTCCTCGAAATGTATTAACAGCTCCAATGAAATTGTCATTCATCTTTGCACCTACAAGGAGCAAAAAAGTAAAGCTTCTGAACCTCCTCCAGCCACTTGAATGGATCTGTGGATAATTTCCCTGCATGCTGCACACTATTCTCTGCACCTCAAGTCTACGTTGGTTAGGTCAGTGCCTTGGCTCTGGGACTGTTCTTGTGTTCAATCCAAAGACTGAGCTGAAATGTAATATTGATTTTACAAAGAACTATATCTATTTTTTTTGCCCCCAAATAGATCACCTCTAACCTTATCATGGCTCTCTTCAGCCATTGTTCAAAGGAAGCCGCCTTTATGTTATCTTCATCAGTCCAGCTCTAAACTAAAGGCAGCAGTAAAATGCAGTTCCTAAACATTTATCTATAACCTGCATCTTTCTTAAAAAACTTTCTGAATTCTGTTCTTTCAGGAATGTAATTTAAAATCTATGTTCTGCAGAAGCAAAATAATTTCATATTAGCTTTAATATTGCTTTCAATGATCTCACATAGCACATCTTCACCTTCCTTCCCCATTCTTCCCATAATCAAATTGATTTTGTATTTTGAGGTATAACTTTTCCACCACTGTTTCCTTTATAATTTGTTATTGTCACTAGTAACTTCATCATATAAATAAAATCATGCCTTGTGCACTGAGACCTGGAAACTCACTGCTAATTGCTGCATTATTAATTGCTAAGTCGACTAGTGGCAACAGGGAATCCAACTGCTGTCTGTGGAGGAGACAAGGATTGTCAGAGAAGGAGCTTTTTTATCAGCTGCTCCGTTCCCTTTCTTTCGTTCTGGGAATGCAGTCTATGTTGCTCTCCTGAAAACATGCAAGCGGTGACAGAACACAAAGAAACACTACGCAATGGACTCGGTAGGCTCTAAGAGAAGCATACTTTAATTAGATTATGTCACTAGAATTGCTTAGTAATGACTATTGAAGGCACAGAAGAAGACTGCTACAACTATAATTATAGTACCTGACAGACCAACAAATTAAGTACTAGATACCTCCAAATTTACCAAGCTTTCCCTTTCCTGTCTTTCTACTGATGCAATATTTAAAATGCTTCACACAGATGCATGCATGTGCAGCATGACAATTGATTGGCACAAGGTGATTTGTTTTCCTGAATGATGCCGGTATGATCCTCACTCACAGTCTTTTATTGATCCTTGAAACAAATATCATCCTGTACTGGTTTCATTAGACAGGCTCTCTCTTGTTAATTACCGCTCACTCAAATCTTTTGGTGTTTCATTAAGGTGAACAAATTGGAAGAATTAAATAAACAATCCGTGTCAGCTGCCAGTGTAGCATTCGCATTCCTGGTCTTTAATTCCCCAGAATGCCAATAAGGAAAGGGTTTGTTTCCCCTTTATTTTTTTATTTTTTTAGTATTTCTGACATCAAGTCACAACAAAGTGGTGCAATGCACCATAAGAATTGACTAAATCAAGTTGGAAAAGAGTCTGAAAGTCTTGGCTGACTACATCCCAAATCCTTTTGGACTTTAGGGAGAGTTCTTCTACCCAACGGCAGATACACGCAGCTTCATGAGCTTCTCTGCAACAGATCAAAGAGAGTTGTTTTCCTCTGTTCACAAGGAAGAGAGTGAAGGACTAAACAGCAAAAACAATTTGGATGGAGAGTTCCAAAATGAGTGGTACGAAATTTCTTTGATAAAATAATTTGAAAATTGGTTCTGCAGGGAAAAAAAACAATTACTTTCAAATTTCCTTTACAAATAACAAGCATTTTTCCTCGTCATAGGTAAAATCCGGAAATTAAGAGAAAGGGAAAAGCAAAAAACTATTGTTCCCTACACTGGGTATAACTGATTTTGGAAGGCTGTACAACAGCAGACACTGGAATTAGAGAACATTCCCTGTAGTCAGGAATACCTAATACAAGCTCAAGATTCAAGTTGATTAAGAATAGCCAGGGCACTTCTTACTAATGAATCCTTTACTCTATGTATTCTCAGGCTTCTGAAAACGTCTAAATCTCCCTAAGCACATTTAGCAGCTTTATCAGTATTAATGTAATGATGCCCCCATCTCTTTTCGTAGTGACTGTCAACCAGTCACTAACAGATTTTCTGTGCAGTGAACCACAGAGAAACAGAAAGCAGCAGAATTTAGAGGATGCTGCTATTTTTCAGAGTTTTGCTAAACCTGGAAACATCTGAAAAGAATTCAGCTGCTGCTTAAGTGCCTTTTTTACCCTCTTCTTTACAATTCTTTACCAGCTTGCCTTCCCCAGGACACAACCACGGCAGAAAGAAACCCCAAGACCATCTAGAGCTAAACTGCAATAAATACTGGACCAGGAGGGGGTATGGGCAAAAGTCCACTTCCTTTTTATTTTTTTTGTTTTGTTTTTGAGATAACCACACTGTGTCATATTTATACTGAAGAAAATGAGAGACAATAATCTTAATATGTAGAACAGAGAGATTTTTGCCATCTCAAGCAGACAGTGACTTTCTTGAACCTGTGTTTTTTGTCTTGGGGGGGGTGTGTGCGCACTATTTCTCAGGAAACATCTGTTCATTTTCAGCAGGATAAAGCACAAACCCAAGAATTACCCTGATGACCACCACTCTCAGTTGAAAGCTGCAAGAATTAACAGCAATATTAACATATATTTAAATGAACCGGAGACCAAAGGAGCACAACTACAAAGTGAGGTTGAAAATACTGATTTGTCATCTTCCCTTCCTCCTCTATTGCCCTTTCGCTCCCCTTTCTCTTCAGTTTTCTATCTTGTGCTCGTCTCTATCTGAAAGGGACCTATCAGCTATTATGTGGCTGACTGGTAGTGATGAGACTGCCAAAATGTGACAGCCTTATCTACAGCACAGCCCTGCAAATTGCCAACCATTGATCCAGCAGCCTGTGCCAGCTGATCAGTGCAAAGCTGTTTTGATTTCTTTTCTTCTGGGAAAGAAACGAACTTCTCTGCCAGCAGGCACTATCCTGCCAATGCTATTCCCCAGCCAAACAAAGGGCCTGAAAATTAGAATTTAGTTAGATGAATTAACGTGACATCCCTTTTTCCTCACTTGATTTTTTGCTGCATTATGGATGTTGCATCCTATTCTGAAATGTGAGGAAAAACAATACAATTGATTATAATAATTTCTCTTCAGGCTTTATGTACATAAATGTCTTCCAGGTACACAGCTTAGCCTTGCCAGATCCCCATAACCTTATATCACAGGAGCTTTGCAGAGCAGTCTCTCTCTATTATTACAATCAAATTTCACCACTGAAGAAATTTCAGCTGGTTATGTCCCATTGTGAGAAGGAATAATATTTTGCTTACTTTCTTTTCCCCAAATGATTTCCTTATGGGATCATTGGAAAAAAAAAAAAAAACCAACAAAAAAACAACCCACAACCTGGTTTTATTTACCTCTTCAAAAGAAAAAAAAATTAAACCTAAAAAGGCAGTCTCATATTTCTGTTTTTACATTTACATTGGATATCTTATGTACATTTGCCCCTCAGTCTGTAACAGCTTTATGGAAATAAAGAACGTGTGTATGCTTCAACACACAGACCAGGATACATCCAAGAAAGATCAAGAATATTAGTTTCTTAGCTAATTTACTCGAAATGTGGCATTTCATAGCTTCTCTCTGTTTAACTCTGAAATCTAAACATTCTTTTTGTAGACAAAGGTCCATGGATTTCTTTTTTATTTCTTTTTTTAAATTAACAAGTGACTTTCCTGAATGAAACAATAGCCCAAAAGTTGGCAAAGAAGAACTTGCTGACACTGGAATCAGAAGAGATTTGTAATAAAAGATATAGTCTCAGTCCTGAAGCTCACACACTTGCTTTAATATGCAGCAGGATTAAGTGGAAAAAAAGAAAACTCAAATGATTTTGTCTCTTTTTACACTGAATTGCCTCTCTGAACGGGAAGATTTGGGTTCCCCCCCCCCTTTTTTTAAAAAAAAACACCTGAAGCATTTTTGTTTCACCCTTTACAAGTTTTTTCATTTTATATCATCATTTCCTTTCCTAAGTACTTCTCAGCTGAGCGAAAGTTTCTATAGAGGCATGCTTTTATTGCATTTGCCTGTACCTCTGCAGATACATTCAGATAATTTTGTATTTTATTCTGAATTCCCAAACTATTTCCTGGACCTTTTGATTGACTTCATTACAACATTTTGTTAAGTCAAAATATTTATCAACCTACACAGTATGTTGCAAAATTAGCTGAGTATTCATTAAGCCCTTCCTAAGTTCCCGAACTGGAGTGGAGTATATCAGGAAACCCACCCCTTCTTTCAAGCGGCAAAAGATTTGTTGCCCCTTCACCCAAAATAAAAGATTTCATACTGATGGACATTTTCTGGCTCCAGGCAAGTCTAAATCCGTACAGCCAGCTCCAAAACGTAACATCAGAAAAGACCTCACACCTCCCATTACATCAGAGAAAGATGTAAAATATGCATCATGGCAGCTGAACTCTTCAGAGGAAACCGGTTTGTCACACTTTATAACACTTCTTCCCGACTGCCGCGTTACCTTTACTGAACTTCAGTGCACGGGGTAAATCAAAGGGGACACAGGCAGGCAGGGGTCCACAGGCAGCCGTTAAGTAATATTAGCTCAGCCTTCTGCAAATACAAAGCACTACACAAGTCCTGAAGAATATAAAATGCTTTTTATCTTGATTCCCTGATGCAGATTGGAGTGAGATCTCTCTCCTGCCCTGGGAAGAATGCATTTAGCAGTACTGCAACACTGGTTTTAATTCCTCTTTTAGATGTTTCCCTCCACTCTAAGTTTGACGTCTTCATTACACTTGGAAAAACACACAAAACTACAAAGCTGCTGTACCAATAAAAAAACCACTTGAAGAATGAAAAGCCATGCAGAAAAAGAACGAATTACTAGAAGATTATTGTACTAATTAGCAAACATAAGCTAATTCATACCGTAACACATGACGGAAATAGCTCTATTTCCCTCCAGTTCCCTTTGGTAAAAAGTACAGACTGTAAAACCTGCCGTAACTGTACAAGTTATAGTCCATATTCCTCTTGGCCACTACGTAATGCTGGATGGAGAAAACATCATCCACATTTACATAAAGCAGTTAGGAAAGACTTAAGCACGTAAGCAGCTGACATTAGAGTACCTAGTTAGCAAAAAGTAAGTGGGTATGTAAATACTAACTTCGATTAACATAATTTCACTAATTTCTCATCTTGGTATCTTCTTCTGGATATTGGAGAAGCATCAGTGTGTAGTTCCATGGGAATACCAAGTTTGGAATCACTCAACACTTAATTTCTCATTAGGATTTTATTTGCTGACTGCAGATGTGATGGGGTTTAACTGCAGCCTATGCTTGAGGGTTCATGAATCAACTGCAATTACAACAGTTTTGTTCCACTTTTTTTCCGCTACTTCTTCATCCATCTCAACCACACCAAAAAATTTCAGCCAGCCAGGAAACTCTTACCAAAATAAAGTCACTGACTGGCTATAAGCAATTTGCCGAAGACTCACTAAGAACCAGTGGCAGAAAGGGAGAAGCGCAACAGAATCCAAGCCAACATTTCATGAGCTGGAAGTCTAGCAGCCTGTTGACAAAAGCAGGCAATCCCAATTAACAGCAAATTACAGAGAGAGATGAATGTGCAGTTCTGAATTCGAGACTGTGTTCATCCACTGCCTACTTACAAAATGAAGATTTGTTGAAAGCCTGGGTCAGGAACTTTCAAAAATCATATATCAAATATGTCATTCTATGCCTCTTATTTATTTGGGAAGTCTTGCAAAGCCTTATTATACCAATTATTTAACCAAACAACAAGACAATTAGAAAACTAAATTAAACTAATGGTGAGCAAGTTTCAGACGTGAGCAAGAACATCATCAATCCATGACTTCAACACAAAGAATTAGAATAAATATTCACTTAGTAGAATTTTTAATGATCTTATTCTTTGTAAAACGAATTAGTGAGCCAGTCTAAAAGGAAAAGGAGCTAGAAGAGTAGTGCTGTAAAATAGAGATGTGACGTGCCATCTTCCTACCTGTTTCAATGTCACTCCTACGATCTCCTCAAAGCCTAACTACTCTCACTTTCCATACTATATCATACGAAGCTACTTTAATTTTATGCTCTTCACAGCGTACTTGTAACCTTTATACTCATCACAACTACTAGTTAGGTATGAAGTCATCTACAAACTACATAACAGATCACTGTGCTGCCCACTACACCACCATACGGTCTGATGTCTCAGAATGCTTCACAAAGGTAGGAATAAGCTTATTCTCCCACTGAGACATCCAGACTCCTGACCTGGTGCAAAATCCTGAAACCTGCTTCTGTTTGGAGCATTGATCCCAACCCATTCTGTAGCCAAAAAGCAGCAGCAGTCATTAACCTTCATGGACTACGACGTCTACTGAGCTTCCCCGGGATTACGGAAACAGAAAACCAGCAGCAGAGAAACAGTATTCACGTCACTTTATTTGCATATGGGCAGAAAAGATGTTTGGGTTCTCCAAAGGTTTCATATTCTCTCTCATTTTAAGAAAATACTTGATGTGAACTACCTGTAACTCCACAGCTCCTTCTTTGCACTGACCTTGATGGTAAAGAAAGGAGACACCGCTTCCCACTATGTTTTTCTTACCTTTAACCACAACATTATTCTGTCTACAGAAAAAAATAATTTTGTAGTTTTCTGCTTCTGCATCATCTGTTTTCCTCTTTAGGATCAACACATATACAGGCTCACTTTGAATGCGCACGCGTACAACTCCACAAAGACACACACAAACACACAGAAGCCTGCCAGTGCTGTGCATTCAACCACAAAAGTGAAATTATGAAGATAACATTTTTAATTAGCTTAACACTGGCATATCTTTCTCTATGCTCCCAGTGAAGGTCTGGGATATGGATAACTACAGAGGCTCTCCGGCGGGCTCCCAGTGCAGCCCAGTGAAAGAACAGAGCTTCTCTCCATGACAAGTTTCTAAGAACAGGACAAAGATAAGTGTACTGGAGTCATGAGCCCGGACTTCTGAAACTGCCAGCGAATCCTTCAGGCTACGGGCGAGCACGGGGAGGGTTCGGCGGCAGCTAAAAGAAGCGCAGGCTGCTGCGAGGGAGTCAGCCCGTGAGAAATACGTCCTGCTCAAAGTGGTAGCACGAGGCTGCTGAATAAAATGGTGGTTTATTTTTCCTTTTATAGGCTTGTCGGAAGAAGGTGAATTGCTACAGGGATCTGACCTTTGCCAGCTGCTGCCCATTCCTAACCCTCATTACCACTGGAGCACGGAGCCTGGCAGCGCGCTCCCAGGCCAGAGGATAACGGTGCTGCCACAGAGAGAGGCAGCCCTGATTTAACCACGCCATCGGACCGGGTTCTTGTGAGCCATTATTCTGCTGACTAAAAAACCTAACGACAGACATTCACGTTTCAGAAAGATTAATGCACCACCTGTGCTTAAAACACTCACCGTGTGGTCTCTGCTGGGAAAGGTCTATTTAAGATATACATCTAATTTTCACTCGATCTTACAGATACTGTTTTTGAAGAAAGTTGAATTCGATGTTTCAAGTTTTCCTTCCCCTTGAAGGGCTGCTGCTATCCCCACTGCAGTTCCCCAGGTGATGAGGATTATTTCTCCCAGAATTCTGCACGTAAAACCTCCCATCGAGAGCCAGCGATGGCTGTGCGGGTCTATTAATACCACACGGCAGCTTTCATTTTCTTCATCCACAGTTTTGCCGTGAACTCGTATCACAAAATGATGCAATTTTTCAGCACTGCCTACTAATTAGTTTACACCCTGAAGCAGGAGGATTAAGAATCTTAGTAAACAATATCTTATGTAATTAATAATTTTATTTACATGCTGTAAATATCTAATCCTCGCCAAATCTAAGCTATTTTAATCAATGAGGTTATGTTGTGTTAAATGCCACATTTTTAGTATAGTTTTCATTCTTCTTTCCTTCTGATCTTTGAGATCCGAACAAAGCGCACCACTGAGAAACGAGCCAGAACCAGTTTTGAAAGAGAAAAATTACATATCCCATTCCTGCCCAGATCCTTGAAAACCAAACTTAACGTGGAAAAGCTGGAACATGGACAATGTCAGCGTGGATTTCAAGCTAGCTGGTGTTTGTGTAGTCTCTGTTGCAAAGTTGGATCATCTTTATTGGCTGGAAGGCATTTATCCACTGGTAACTGCGGCCTGTTACAAGGATGTTGAGTTACGTATCGAATAGTACCTGATGAAATCAGCGGTGACCAAGCTTTACCACAGCGAGATCCTGAAAATAAGCATATTGTCAAGGAGGAACAACGCTGCGTGACACACTCACAAGTAAATGCCGATTTTTTATTTCAATTGCCATGCATTTGTTAGAGCTGTGTGAAATCTGCAATTATTCCCAGTACCATTTACTGTATATGAAGCCCTGGATCAAGCTGTTATTTAAATAACGCTCAGCTCCAGACTTCTCTATATATTAGACACCTTTCAAATTTTGGTGGAGGTAGAGAAAAGGCAAAAAATAAACAGGGTTTGACTCAACTCAGGGGAAATGTGACACATATCAATAATGGGGAGGGAAATTAATCTTAAAATTACTACTGGATTTGATAGTATAATATACACATAAGATTTATTTCCACCTTTCCTCTGAAATATATTGAGCTTGCAGCATTTCTCCTTACGTTTACCCATGTGGTTGCCTCTGTTCCCCTCCCCAGTAAACTACAATGATCCCCTTTTAGCTAGAAAAATACCTGCAAAGAGGCATGTTTGTTCATTTCCATGAACAACCCTGAAAGACGCATGCATGGTAGAAAACTCATCTTTCTGAAGTGATCAGCATCAAGCACTTGTATCAGTAATATCCTCCTGGCTGTAATTTAGAACGTCATTTATGACAAATATCCAAATCCCTTTGATATTAAAAGGTAATAATACCCTACCGAGGTGAGTCATGGTTAGACCAGCCTGAAGTCTGAAACGGTCTAGGACTAATATACGAGAAGGTAATGGCAGAGTTTCTTAACACCAACAGATGGGAAAGAGAGGAGGTTGGAGTATGAAGCCTTGAAACAAGAAGTACAGGAAACGGGACTGCAGAGGACATACAGTTATAGTCTGTGTCCAAAATCAAGCTGCCACCTTGCATACCTGTTAACGTTTCAGAGGTACTGAGGCAATTCCAAATAGCTACGAAGCCAGGCAATTAAGAAAAAATAATCTAAACCTGGTATTAAATATTTCCCCATAGAAATAGCATTTTGCATTTTAGCCACTACACTCATCGTGCTACTCCATAGTTTCATAACTTACCTTTAAATAGTGGTAATTATTTGCCATAGCAACTATAACAATATGTAATTTATATACAGTTCTGAGCTGTAACGATAGGTCCATTTCATTAAGTAGCGCAGCTGAGGTACAATGTAAGTATCTGTACTTTCAATCACACAAAAAGAAATGTGTTTGACAACAGGCAGAGATGGATATTTCTCCTCATTTCGCAAAAACACTTAATCATCTGTTTTTCGCCACATCAGAGTGTATTTCTGTTATTGATTATATTAAAGCAGATCAAAGCATTTAATTCTGTAGGAAAATACAAAGTCAGTAATTTAGCCGGCTGCCATTTAGCTTAAAACCAGCCAAATCTCAAGGTGGTTTATATAGAAATATTTGAAGGCGTATGTTTAAAACAAACTTTAGGGTTTTTCAGCCATGCCCATTAGCATGTAGAGAAACGTACACTGATCCATTAATTTCACGACTAGTGGCAAACCTAGAAAAAACACATTTGGAAAATAAAACAGACTCCTGACGTTTCATTCAGATCTTTTCCACTTAGCTTCATATATGTCTGATTTTTCTCCCAGCTCCATAGAAGCCTTTTAAGAAGAAGGAAATCTATTTTATGGTAAATGGACCGGAAAACCTGATCCAGACGTTTTCATTTTTATTTTTTTTTTCCACAGTTCCACAAATCTGAGCCTGTCACAGCTGCTGGGAGGTCTGGGGCGATATGGAAAGCTGCTAATGTGGTGCCGGAGCACAACGTATGCATTGAGCATTGGAAACCTGAGAGAAACCTTTGGATCCACCACACGAATCCCCTGATGGAAAATGAAGGAAAAGATCGAAAAAAAAATTCGAGAAGCCCTTAAAGATCAGGAAAAGGGAATGAAGACTTAAAGGAAGACACAGGATTGGGAGAAAGCAGGAAAATTTGATGGAAGTGACTGCACAGACTGGAAAAAAGGAAAAGCAAGAAACCCAGCAGTTCAACCCCAGAGATACACCCAAGGAGGGAGACAGCCAAAGCCTTGTTCCCGTTTGGTGGCTTGACAGTAGTGAACCAGCAACCCAAGGACAAGACGGCGCAACAGATTTATTGAGCATCTTTGATAAATTACTGCAGCTCTCCATATATTGTTCCGTGGTGCTGCTGCTGAAGGACTCACTGGTGTTAAGGAGGAAAAACAATGTGCTCATCCTAGTATTTACTATTTAGTTGCCACTGTGAGCTTGCAAACAGGCTCGTTTACTGTCAACAAAAAAAAAGGCAATGCACTTTGCCACCAATGAACATTTTTATGATGTTAGAACCTTCTCTGGTGTCACATTCTGCAACAGAGATGTAGCGTTTTCTATGTAAAACTTGTGGTAGACTGTGTTCTACAATGGGGGGGTGGGGGGGGGGAGGGAGAAAAAACCACCCAAACAGAAAGAAACACTACAGAGTATTGAAAAAAAACTTCAAAATGTTTGTACAAATTCAGAGCAAAATATGAGATGAGTTTCAGCAGTGACGAAGCCATGCTATCCCTTACACATCCAATGTAAATCTCTCAGTAAACATGTACAAAAAAATCTATTGCGTGTACTCTGCTGTCTTTTCCAGCTTCAGGTGAACACAGTCCTACTGCAGTCCAAGAAATCTTGCTGCCAGCCAAGAACTTAGCTGTGTATTGCATTGTTCTAGAATAATTACTGTATTTCACTGGACGATATCCACCGTTCATCGGTTGGATCCTTATTAGCCTGATTTTGATAAAAGCTACCAATGACCTGCAAAACACAACTAGTGAGGCTGTTATAGGCTATGTGACACAGAACCCAAATCAAATAATGAGTTATCAAATAGCTCATTGCAAAGATATTCTCAAAACTTAGCATATTTATTAATGTCTTCCATTGAATGGGTAAGTTTTATTTTCGCATATCAATAGTTAACAAGCTTTAATAACAGCAGCATTTTCTGAAGTCATTAGATCAATCTGAAAGGAAATGTCTTCCTAAGGAATCATGCATTTCCACTAGACATGGTACTATAATGCAGTTAAATTATTTAAATGTAATTACAAATACAAGCAAGGCACTGAATCCATGTACAAATATCACAAGCTGACGTGGTAACAATATTACAATGCATTTCTACCAGGCGTGCTACGAATGCTAGAAATTTTTTTCTGGTGTATGGAAGAGCTTTTAAACTATTTGGGACCAGAGAACTTTCATGTTTTTAATTCCCTTTTGTGATATTTCAACAGGTTTCTTGTACAAATCCAGGTACATCCAATGAGATGACCGGGCTTGATTTAAAGCAAACAAACAGAAACCCCAGAACGGACAAAACCAACAGCAAAACTTCCTGCAGCGGAAGGTGGATGACAGCTGACCGACAGAGAATCATACAAATACATTTACACTCCCCCCCTTGAAATAAGGAAATCATATTTCACATAGAAAAGCACCGCAGTGACATAGTGCAAGTGCTTGTGAAATGAAACCGTAATCCTTCTATATCCATTTGACTTCAAACCTACACTATTCCATCCTGCTGAAAACAGATGCATTTTTCCTTTTAGTACACTGCTTCGTACAGGAAAAGCAGGTTGACAACAACATCAACAGTCTGGCTAGAAAAAAAAGAAAAAAAAAAGAACAAAAAAGCAAACAGAAAACCAGCAGGCTGACTTTTAGCAGTTATCAACTAGTAAGTCAAACTCCAGAGCTTGAGGTAAGTGGTAGAAGGCAAGAAACAGGCTATAATAAAGATGAACAGAAAATGGACAACACAGACTAAATAATAAGTACTTTGAGTCTCCTGCCTGCATCATAATAAACTTTTCCCTTTGTACTGCGTCTGAGTGAGCAAATCAAAAGCCACACAGACATTTGGACATTATTTGACTGTAGCCAAACTGTTCTAACACCCCTCTCTCACTCCCTATTCAAGAGAAGCATTAAGACCCACTGTGGTCACAGACTGGCTGGAAGCCTCGGCTTGCTTTTTGGTATTTTCATTTGGCTTTTGGGCCCTCAAAGAAATCTTTGAAACAAACAGTGCCTCCATTTCCTCCAGGTGCCTACTGTGCTACGAAGGCTTCCAAATGCTAAAAATCTCAATTTTTAATTCAAAACACCTCCTATTTAATATTTTCCTGAGATCTCTGCTTCTAGAGAGATGCGATTACATGACGCTCAGAGATTTAAGAGATTGATGAAGGATTTAGTATATGCATCTTAATCAAAGCTGTAAAGCAAACGCAGAAAAATCTTCCTAAAGTATTCAATGCCAATGTTATGATTTTCAATCCAGTCTTATGATCCCCAAACAAATGAGATTGGAAAGGTTGGATAGAAAGTTCCTAACTTTGGAAAAAAGGATAGGTTCAATTTGTTCATTTATTTATTTTTTTGCTAAGATTCCTGACGTTGCCAGATGGAAGATGCTATATACTTCAAGCAGGACAGTGCTAATTAAGAGTTCCAATAGAAAAGTTTGAAAGGGGATGTATCCCATCATCCCAAAGAAGGTATAAAACAAAAAAAAATCAGTAATTTTTTTCTTATATGCTGCTTTTCTAGGACAATATCTTTCTTGAAGGATAGTTAGCTGTGATTGTTCTTATTCAAATGAAGAAGAAAGTGGACCAGAAGTGTGTCTCAGGATGTTTTACAAGGGTGCGCACATAGAAGCAGCAGCTCCTGCCACTGAGCAGGTCAGGTCCTTCCTTCTCTCCAAAACACCCCCCTGCACAGGCCGAGTTCAGATCCAGCAGAAGCCAGCAGCCACTCTCCTTCCTGAGGTGCCAGTGTTCCAGATGGCAGAAATCTGTCCACGTACCCTTTTTCACATCGTTTTAGAGGTTCACAGTTCCATGGAAAAGTCAAAATGAAGGACTGCTAAAAAGCAAAGTCCTTCTCTAGTCAGGATATGCTGGTTTGATGTCTTCTCTTTCCAAAGCCAGCAGATGTCATTGTCTCCTAATCTTCTTTTTCTTATCAGGAATGATACATTTAACTCAAAAGCTCTCATTCATAAGCACAGAGAGTTACAAGTCGTCCAGACAAATTAATCTTAGCTAGAAACGAGAGAAACTGGCTGATTTGCCACTTCAGCTCTTTCCAGAGGATTCCAGCACGTCTCGGAAGTCTCAGTTCACAGACTGCTCTGCAGGGTCCCTTCCTGCATGTACCACAGTGTTAAAGCTCTCCTGACGTGATTACCTTTCTGTACCTTCCGGCTTCAGGTCCTCACTTGCGTGGGTAACGCCGGCACGTGCTCCCCGGTGGGGAGCAGCCTCCTTCCATGCAGCAAAGCATGAGCATTTCAAATGATGAGCAGTCCTCATGCTCTATAAGTGTTGTACTGACTGCATTTCAAAAGGGAGCTGCAAAATAAATGGTCTGTGTGTGGCTCGTAGCAGAGTCTTCCTCGAGTGATAATAACGGAATCAAAGCAAATAAAGTTGAGGGGGTTTGCTTTTTAAAATCTTTTCTGGGAAGGTAAGAACTCTCCATCTACTTTGCAGATTCAAGGAATAAAAATATGGGGGTGTATAGTCTCTTGTTAGAAGAAGAAAAATGAAATGGAAATGAAAATAGTGGTCACAAATACAGAAAAGCCTTTTGGAAAAGTACTGCGTTTTACTTGTCAAACAGAGAGTAAAACCGACATTTTTCACCCACTGAGTCTGAGTTTGTCCTCCTGTTCAGAGTATGGATTTTTACATGCCAATTTTTTAAACTATTTATGCTTTCAGTCCCACAGAAATCAGCCCACATAAGCACTGCCTTTGATTTTCTTTTCATCATTAATATGTTCCTATTTCATTTACTACAAGAGCATCAGTGTTGGTTTTATTTCCTCAATTGAAATATACTCATATTCTCATTCAGTAAGCACAAAAACACAATTCCACCATGCCAAGGGTACTACAACAGCAAGTCAGTCACAGTCATTTACTAGTAACAATATAGTTTTGACTAGAAGTCACAAAGCTATAAAACCTAGAATGGTTATATATTCATATACCTGGTTTATAAATAATTTTGTTGTATTTAATACAAATGATCCTTCAGACTTCAATCGTACTCTGAGCTGCTCCTATAGAAACCAGTTCCATGATAAAAATACACTCTTCTGCAACTAATGAACATAGAAGAGGTTTGCTCATTATCACTCTAATCATTGCCATCATTTTAAGGACTTCATTAATATTGTTACATTCTACTGCTTTTATAGGAGTTCACAATCCAGCAGTTGTTAACGCTGCTGCAGCAGACAATTAATATTTTGAAAGTGGTACCGTTGTTAAAAAAATACTCCAGAAAACACCTCCACGGAACACGAGGAACAAAGCATAGCGCTACTGGTCTGCATGCTGAACTAAGATCTGGAGCTTCCCTTGTTAAATTAACGTTAGCATGACTTTACCATGAATAAAATCAAACCCCAAAAGCCTAGGCTTGGTTTTGCAATTAAGGCATAAAAGTAAGAATACGGGGTTTCTAGATTTTAATTCCAAGTTTCTCACTGAATAGATGTTTTGGGATATAGTCAGCCACACTTAAAATGAGAAAAGATGGAGATCTCGTGTATTTATATTCCACAATCACAGAAGAGTTACAATACTTCAAGGTGAAATTCAGCTCTGTATGGGGAAGCCATGCAGGTCACTGGGCATCTCAAATTGCAATTTTTCCTCATGTGTCTTCAACTGGATTGCGAACGGTACGCGTGCCTTTGGACAAGAGGGAATGGCCATGCGCCAAACCTGGTATTATAAAATTGTTTACTGAGATTCCTGTTTCACTGTTCTTAAGTTTTTCCATAGAGAATGTAGATGTCTTAGACTCTGATGAAACTCTGAAGAGTCTACCAAAAAGCCTGACACAAAATAACATAAAAAGTAAGATTGGAATTGATAATTCCAAGCAGACAGCCAAATACAGACAAGAGTTCATGAGGTTAAATGATGACATTTGCTCTCCATTATTTGGGATACCACTTATGGGTTCTTAACCTATTGCAATTACAGTGTATGCAAGTAATTTTTTTCTAATAAGTCATCCCCTTAATTTGTCTCCAGTAAAGTCACAGTGCTAATATAAATGCTACATAATGAAATGAATATGATTTTTCACAGAGGCATTTATTAATTTTGAAATGTCTATTGTAGTATTTCTTTCAGCAAGTGTGCGTATGTGCCATTCTACCCTACATACAATAGCAACACAGAATTTGCCTTGCGAACTTTGCTGCACTGCCAAATGATGTCTTAATTTCTATTTTCTTTAAATCAGAATTTTAGGTTTGCTTTAACACTTGCTATTATTTTAATTGCAGATTTACCTGGTCAACCCAACACTTAAAATCATCTGACTCACCAGGCTAACCCTTGTTCAGCCTTAGATACCTCCTTCACTTAACGTTGCCACGTTTTATTCACGGCTATCAGAAATCCTATGATAAATGATACAATATTATAGTTAATTCCTCTATATCGTTCAACATCTGTCTGCTTCCATTATCCGAACCTCATCATCATTCCCTAACGTTGAGTATGGGATCGTGTGTTCCTGGTTATTACTGAATGAGGTAAAAGGAAGCTCTAAAATGTTGAAACAAAAAAGTTTAAAGTTACATTAGACTGAGATTAGCTGTGGTTTAAGCATTTTAAATACATACTTGGGAGAAAGATCATTAACTGAATACAAAGCCTGGCAGAAAAGCTGGAAGAATTTATGTTACTGAAAGAACATTAGAAGCAAAAAGACTCCAAAGGGTTACTTCAAAACACATCTAGCTATGGGATAATCCCATTTCATATCTAAGAAAATGTTTTGTGCCGTGGACCAAAAACAATATCCTTCCCCTCTCACTGTGAAGACCTGGGAAGACCTACATGTCCTACAATTGTTGAGAATTTAGTACTTTTGTCTCTGAGGTTCCCTTAGCTGATCAGAGTACAAATCGCATGCACTGAGGAGAATTAGTGCACTAATGGTGCAAACACCTTTATATCAGAAACCAGTCAGTTAGTATTAATCTAATTATTCTTCCCATATATACAGATATTTAGTTATGGATGTTTACAGACATGTAGACTAAAATCTGAAGTTTAAGTTAAATGACTTCATAACGTGGGTATCCGAAGTGTATGAAAACCCTGAAGTTAATTAAGAGTAAGCATCACCTTCTCCTATGTGGCAATTTCATTAAAGAGTTTGCAATTTAGAGAATTCAAACATTTCTGGCTCAGTTAAATAGGAGGCACCTTAGCTCTGACACCGTATTTTTGAAAGAAAAGTATAAAATTGATAGTCTAGAAAATATCCCGTGTAAAATGCCAAACTACATTTATAAAAAGGAAAAGTTACCATGTAAAACTATGTCCTGCAAACTTCTAGATGAAGGTGAACCTTCACTTGAAGAAAACTGTTCTGTCAATGATAAGCTAGTGTTTGCTGCGGTCAAACAAGCACTTAGAAAGCATCCCTAGTTTACTGCCAGTATAGCACCCGGGTTTTTATTCTAACAATTTATGAGGACAAGACCACCTTTTTGTGGTCATTTTGTCAAAACTTTTGATTTAGAGAAAGACTACCAAAGACTCTGGAAGTTAATATGTGTACGATTATTTTAAAGCTTGCTTATGCATGTCAGAGTGTGTGTGTGTGTGTGTGAGAGAGGCTCCTTATTCCCAAAATGTAGAATGCCTCTGTCCCTAAAATGTCCCATTCGTGTCTCAGGTTTTTTACCTCCATCGTGATTTAAATTTTCCATAGTACTGCAGTGTGACTCAATAACTCCATCAACAAATGGAGATTATGTTCTGTTAGCATTATAACGGACAAAAAGAGACACTATAATTCATGTATTATGACATTCTTGAAGGTGGTTCAACTGAAAGCTGTTACAGAAAGTGGAAATTTTCTGATTTCTTTAATCTTTAAATAGGTAAAGAAAAACACATGGATAAGCTCATTTTTCAGCATATTCACATTAGCAAAGTTGCCAGACTTTAATGCGCACTCTTGCTCAAAACATGAAATCAGTTTGTAAGGCCTAAAACCCACATATGTATCTGTTTCCTTTTGAAAGAATTACAAAACAGATAAGGAGCGATATGCACATAGACTTGAAAAAAGACAACATCAAGACTAGCAGATGTCTCAGGTTTTGTAGTTTGGTTTTCCTTCACACTGCCAAGGACACTGGAATGGAGTACCAGTTCACAGGTACCTTCTCATAGCTAGCTGCCCCACCTACTCACTGAAATTTGTCTCCCAAGAACAATTAATTCCAAAGAGCCGATGATGTATACTGATGTGGATTTACCTCAAAGGAAAAGAATTTCCTGTACTGCTCTCCAACTAACTGAAGAGTGGATAAATGGGCAGATTTTATTCAAAATATGGGCTAAACCTTGCTGCTGTGGAGCATTTATTTTGGTACCTCTGCAAATCCATTCATCACAGCAGGAGAGGTGCTAACCCCATTGTGTTAAAAAATAATTTGGTTCATGGCACTTGATATGGAATCATCCCGAAGCGACAAATCAAGCTTTGCGCACTGCATCAAAAGCTGTAAAGGGTGAAAAACGTATCTGGAAGCATGGATTCCATCTTGCTGGGCAGTAATATGAAACAAGTTCCATATTAAAGATACGGTCTTTTAGGCGAGAGGGAAGTGCGTTAACTGAGTGACTCCATGCTTTTCACACCAGTCTTTCAATCTAGACGTCTTTGTTTCAGGAGAGGCAGCTAAAAATCATCTCAAAGTCAAGACTGAAGAAAGTATGGTTACTGGAAGTTACAGGTCAACACCACCTGCTCGCTGTGACTGAGATCTGTCATTAGCACCATCTCTTCTCTCCTTCAGAGAATTCCCTCCACACACCAACAGTGACGTTCAACCCAGAATCAACTAACTGGTTCAGTTATCCCAGTCATTTTAAGCTACTAATGCAATTATGGAAATTCTACTTTTTATTCCAAATCACAACTCAACGTACAAACACAAACTTTCTCTCAAGTTTTTCCACATCCCCGCTTGTTCCTTTCCAGAATCCTCATAGTAGTCTTCTAAGGAGCCACTCTTCACAGACCTTCTTTGACCGCACAGCACATTTCAACCCATTCCTGGAATCTCTAGGCATGTTTTTCTTTGGCAGCAAGGTTCTTTCAATGGAGTGTAAAAATATTTTTCCAAGATGATGATAGGCATGGTAACATTTTTTTCTCACAGTAGCACCAGTTCTATTAAGTTACTTGCTGAAATAGATGTCTTGGGATTTCAGTAGCTACATACTACAAGCTTGTTCCGCCATACAGAAGACAGATCTAAACGTTTGCTTTGCAGACATTTTGAACTTGTAATGAACATGATGATTAATTTAAAACTGTTATCTGAGTTCATTATTCTAAGAGAGACTTTATACAGGCATATTCAGCAGCCATATATATTCAAGTGTTCCTTCATGGATGTCTCTGAAACCTATCCAATTAATACGGACATGCAAAGCTGAACTGACTCTGGAAAACGCTACTTAATGTTTGTGTCAATAGGACCTTGTTCACTGAGCCACAATGTTCAAAAATATATTTGTTCCTAGTTAACCTTACAATCAGCAACCAGCTAAGGAGAAAGAAATGGAATCAATATTATCTCTGTGGACTATCCGGTTCCTCCAGAGAAAAGAAAAATATAAAGATAGTAAATACTGGCTCCATGTTTAAAGCAAAATATTAAGTTTAACATCTTTTGCAGTGGAACAGTTTCCTATTATTTTGTTCTTTTCCTTAAATTTTCAATACCAAAGCTCTGCCTCAACTTGCTGGAAATGAATTTCTCCTTAAAATACCTGATCTAACCTTACAGAACAAGCTACCACAGACAAGGGTTCTTGGTACTCAGTTGTTCTTGAAGACAAAACTCAATTGGCTCCACACATCTTTTTCTTGATGATCAGGGTACACATGATGCCTTGTCCTCAAGACTGGGAGCATTTCCTGGATGACCAAAACACCAAAACAGACTCAGTGCTAAACACAGATCCATTGATCTGGATTCAGGTGATAAACCCATTTCCACACTTAAGCTAAGCACTTGGTTTAGACTGTAATAGATTCTTTCATATTCTGCCTTCTTTGATCCCAAGTATCCTCTAGCTACTAACCTTGAAGGTAGCACATAGATTAAATTCAGAATGATACACTTAAATAAGTTGCTGTTAGCAATGTGTTATCGCGTGACGCTGGAGTCTATGAATTCTTTCCGTTGTCAATGACAGCTCAGTGATAAACCTCCCTTTCAGCCATAACATCCCCCTGATGCACCTTATTTTCCAATTTGCTTTTATGTTTAACGAAATGTCATACAGATACAAACAAATAGAAACATATTGCATCAAATACTACTCACACTAGCATTTTCTTAACAGACAATGACACAGGCGAGATATATTTGTTTCTTCGGAATATACAAGAAAATCTCAATGAACCATCTTGTTTGACTTCAAGCTTATACCCCTAGAACAGACGGCATACTGAGATTCCTTCTCTCCCTGTATTTCCAGCTCTATAATGATGTATAAGTTCATATTTCAAAGTTTTTTTCAACCCATTTTGCCTGCCTTTCATTTGAAGCAGTTGTTTTCCTTCAGTAACACCCTTCTGATCAGAAAGGTTAAAGAATCTGGAGGCTCTTTTAAAGCTGGTATCAAGGACCTCACAGAAAGCATGCAAGAGCCCTGTTAATTAAGGTAACTGCCGCAGATAAGTGTGTTATGTTGCCTCAGCATCATTTAGCTGACCCAAAAAAAGTTGTTTGTTAAGCCATCTAAGCTCCGTGTAAATTCTAACAATAAAAGACTACACTGAATTGCATTTAAGACACAAGTTTAAAACATAAAAAAAAAATAATGAAAAAGAAGTGGAAGAAAAAAAGGATATATAAACTTGGGAGTAAAGAGAAGAATAGCAATATTCAATAGCTCGTAACACCGACACATGTAACACACATAGTACTGTGGGAAGCACTGCAATGAAGGTGCAGAACTCCTAGTTCTTTACTATTGATGCCAGGGATCTTAAAAAAAGGAAAAAGAAAAAAGAAAAAGAGCAATAATATCATTCTCTGCCAGCAGAAACAAGAAACATCAATAATCAAGACATGTTACATAGTTCAGGGTACAATAAACATTTTCTTTGAACAAATCTGTCAAGCCCACATCAAAGATTTTTATGTAGCGTAGAAGAAATACTATATGCACATAAATGATTTCTTTCAACAGGCCATTTATTAAAGTTGGTCGATAATCCCGTTTATTGCTTACTGTTCCTCAACCTCTCTAAAGAATTTAAGTGGTCATCTTAGCGTTCAACACACACACACTCCAGATACCTACAAGTACACCAGAAAAAAAATCCAGATTCCCTGCTAACTGCCTTAACCAGGAGTTTTCTTTCTCTGCGCTATGGTCCCACGTACACACCCAGAAAAGGCTATCTTTTGGGAACAACACGGAATAACTAGGGATATACATGCCCCATTTCCAGATGAACCTTAAGGCTACTCAAGGAAGTCTGTTATGCTTCATTTGTCATGCTGTCCAGCCTATGAGATCAAAGTAATAGCAAACCTTCTCAAAGGTTTTAAGAACATGAGCCTGTTACAGCATGGAAAAAAAATCAGGCATTATAGAGGGAAGTACAACAGAAAAACTCCTAACAAAATAAAGAGACTTATAAATGAATCATTCAGCAGTATTCAAACTCTGATACCTTCTCCCGGAGACAGCCTTCCCTCTGGAATACTGACAGACACACAATTGCATGAAAAGACAGAGCTTTATAATTTCAAACAGCTCTTATTAAAAGTATGAATAAAAGTAACAAACCCACATAATTTGTAATTTTACTGTTTCCAAACCACATCTATATTTTAACCCCACCATACTATTACCACTATGAGATGGATATGCTATGAGAAGATATGAGCCGGAGAGACGCTTTTCGAGCTGGTACTCCAATTACTCAATAGACATTCCAATATTGTACCTAAGAGCTCTAATGCTCATCAGAGAAACAGAGGGTCAAACAGCAAGCTGAGGTTGTGGACCTAGACCTACTTGCACCTCCTCTATCTCAAGCTAAACACTCTTGCCCATCTCTTGTGCTAGTTCCAATCATCCGACCCTTTCCTAAGCCTTTTCAACGCACAGGGCTGGTAGAAAGGCCAGTGAGGCCCCCTAGTCCTGAATCTTCTTTTCACTAGCTTTAACTCAGTCATTACATCAGTACACAGAACAGCACCATAACAAACCCCACTTCCCATGTTCTTCTCTCACCAGAAAAAAGATAAAAGCAGCAACAACCCCTTAAACTAGCATTTGAATACTAGAATTATAAAAGTGAAACTAAAGAGGTTTTACTCTTCAAGAAGCAGCATAGGTAGGGTCCAAACTAGGTACTGGTTACTGGAAGTTCTCAGAATTGTAGGGAATCCTATACTCAAAAAAAAAACCCGATCCAAGATTTCCTATTCTACCTCTAGGTAAGCATACACACAGACAGAATGCAGTTAAAAAGGAAAAGGGCTTTGTTAACACAGTGTATGAAATACAAGTATACGAATCTGAAAATCAAACTCATGCAAGAAAACATTGGTGCCCCTAGAGTAATAAGAAATTATTTAACAAAAAGAAATTAAGTTAATGAATGGCCTGAAAGGACTGACAAGATTTATTCAT
Source organism: Psophia crepitans (assembly GCA_013399095.1). NCBI lineage: Eukaryota > Metazoa > Chordata > Aves > Gruiformes > Psophiidae > Psophia > Psophia crepitans. Next base: position 438,098 of record VWZZ01003496.1, on the reverse strand, counting down.
TTTTTTTGGCATCAATGCCCGAAGAGCAGCCAAAAGAGGTGGCTGGAAGAAGAGATACATATGTTCTCTTTGACACTGGTTCCAGCCTATTAACAGTACTGAAAACATACGCTGCTGCTCACTCATCGTTATCAAAAAACTCTCCGTACACAGTTGCAGTCCTATGAAAGAAATCCACAAAGACCTGATTTTACATCAAAAGCCTAATTTTGTGGACAAAACTACCTTTGGCAAGTACTCTGAGCTTCCAGTACTGGAACAAACCAACAGCTTCAGAATTTGTTGTTCCACTTAGAAACATAGTACATCCTTCTTCAGTGATAAACAATTTGGTTTTGGTTGTTGAGGGTGGGGTAGGTCTTGGGCTTATGTGTCTTTCGGGGGAAAGGGAGACAATTTTTCTGTATTACTTCTCAAAGTATTCTGTTCATTGCCTATTCTGTCCACCAGCGCTTCACTACATTTCTCTGTCCCCCTCTCCAAGTGAAACTTGGTGATGCAATATCACACTTCCAATTTTTCTGCTATTAAATCTATGACTGAGTACAGGTAAGGTGTGAGGACACTGGTTATTGACTCCTCTCCACTTTTCTAGCAAATGTGTGACTAACTAAACCCCACCTCTAGCCCTCCAAAGGTCTGTGCTAAACACTACTTCTCAGTGAACTGTTAAGGGTAACTGCACAGATGTGTGTATGTGTATTTACATGTGTGTAGTAACCACGCACCTATATGCTGATTCAACTTCAATGTTCTCACAGAGACAGGAGTAAGCTCTTCTTCAGACATGTATGTGCAATATTGGATGTCACCCCGTACTTTCCAAGATGAATAGTTTCTAAAGCTTCAGCTGTTGAAAGATTTGTGTATTCAATGGAAATTACAGGAGGAATATTTTGGACTGGAAGTGAAACGTATCAAACCCTACATAAGCTATGCAGATACAAGTCATATGGAGGAGCAAAATTTTAGTGCCTAGTCAAGTTTTCCAAATACAGCAGAAAATGTTTAAACATTAAGAGCCAGACATCTGAAACAAATGGTGTTGGATAAAACCTCCCTTGACTGTAAATATTTGAACTATCTCCAGATAGGGAACACACTCATCTAATCAGTTTAGAAGCACAGATTCCAGTTGCTGGAGAATATGCAGGTCCCTCAGCAATCTGTGGTTTTTGTCTTTTGAGTCGGATTTTGCCTCAAGTTCAACAAGACTATGTGGAAGGAGAGCAGCGCTCAGCACGAGTAAAGGTAATAGTTTGGACACCACCTTCATTTCACTGCTCCAGATGGCGAAGTTACTCTAACTGTGCTACAATTCAGGGACAGCTGAATTATCATCCTATCTTTACAAAAAATATTACAATACACACAGCATACTGTTTTATCTGTACTTTGTTATTTATATGACATATTAAAATTAAGCTAATGATTTCGTCTTTTTCCTAAGAGCACAATATATCGAGTCAGAATTAAACCAATGCAGTAGCCTAAATATTGTGCAAATAAAATGTTTTAACAGGACCTTCAACAAGGTGCTTCCTAATAAGTTGATATGTCCTAGCTGAAATTTAAGGACGTGACTACAGTCTCTGCGTCCTCCTTCAGGAGGGAGATGGAGATACACAATACTTCAATCTTTTTGACTTGCTCTCTTATACGAAGATTTGACATGTAAATAACTGCTGGTGCCCAGCCTCCAGGGAGCTGGATTTCAGTAAAGCATTAGGGCTGCTACTCTCAAGGCAGCCACCATCATCTAAAATGTATTACAGCATTATACACCTGACAAGTTGTGCTGGAGCACACTTTCATCCATTGAAACTGGAATTTTGGCTATTCAAGGTTTCAGTAGAAACTAATATATAAATGTCTAGCTCCATGAAAAAAACTTAAAGGATTTCAATTATTTGCTGTTAAAAACTGTGCTAGAAAGTATCCAAACTACAAAGAGAAATACTACTATAAGATTAATATATGACACCCAAATCCATAATATACACCTATATGACAGTCTAGCAGCACTTCATCAGCCGAAGAATTTGCATGTTCAGAATTGCTATGGCAGGCAGAATGTAATGCCTGATGAGAGCTGACAGGCAAGGGATTAACAAGAATAGAGACAAGTAATTCCACCATAGGTTTTACCTGCAACTGACACAGGTAGAAGTATTTAATGAATTATTCCAAAGAGATGAGGAGAGTGACAGAGTCCTCCACCTGCCTCACATCAGCTCAGGCACTGTTTGATAGCTCTTGGCACCTGGTAGCATCCCGGATAAATCCTAGATGGGATTGCTGTACAACTCCCACAGAAGCAAGAATTAGTTTTAAGCAGGTGAAATGCAAACTGACTTTACAGTCCCTCACAGCGGGATCTGGATGCTGAATACGGATATAAACCCATATACTAACAATACTTTGTATTACAACATTACACTGCTTTCTGAGGACAACGGAGAAACAATTAAGCGACTTGTTCAAGAACATATAACAATCCCCTTACAAGGAGTCCAAGCACTCTGACTTGCTGGTATTACGCTTTCCTTGGAGGATCACCCTCTCATTCCCTTGGCTATCTGTGGGCGTTTACTGATTATTCATTTTGTGATTCACGGGACTACAGCAGTTTTTAGTTTGCCTCTGGATCAGAGATAAAATTTCTGAATAGAGCTTTGTAGCTTGGAGTGTTTAGTTTTCCTGTAACATCGTTACTGAGCTAGCTACACACATCCTAGGACATCAATTCCAGATATCCTGCCAAAGATCAGATGAGATCCAAAGGACCGCATTCATTAGCTGCCAAAAAAATGCTGGGGGGAAGGGATAGAAAATTGCTTACATCTGTGACAGCGGAAAAAAGCAATACAACGTAGTTAAATATGAAAATACAAGCAAATATTTACAGAAGTTAAAAATGAGCGTAGCAACCCAAATTTTATTTTCAAAACACAGTAAGCTCACTGAATATCAGAAAGAATGGATTTTTGAACAAAGTCTTACAAAAGCACTAAAGGAATATTGTCACTTGATATTTAGGTAACATTCTCATTTGCTTACTCTTCTCCTGTGTTCCCGCAGTACTCTCCCAGGAAGAATGTGAGCTGCTTTGCTTGATTATTCCATTATGGTGCCTGAATATTCCGTATTCTCTACGGATGGAGCGGTATATTAACAGAGTTGGTTTTGTGCAAACAGCTCAATCAATGTAACACAAGGATTAATCATCATATGCCTGATTTCCTACAAAAGCTGGGGAGAAAAACAGGGGCTTGCAAGAGGACCCCTTTCAGCTCTCACAGGACCTGTGAGTTTTTCAACCTCTTGAGATACTTGGGGCTTGAAAGGCATAGGCAAAATTTATCTTTTTACTGGTCGCGCCCACGTAAGTATCCTGAAAGCAGTATGAAAGGAGCTGGGGCATTAACCTGCTTTCTGACATTGATTTTTACTTACGTTCACTGTGCCTATTCTAAACACACCCTTCCCCTTTTCAAAGCACTCTTACTCTAGAGATGCTTTATTTTACAGCTTCCCGCTCAAAGGAAGCATTTGATTACGGCGTGCATGTCTATACTGCTCCTCCAGCAGCTGTTCAATCCATATTGCCAACCAAACAGCAACGTAGATGGATCTATGCTGTTAGTACCGCAGAAGGAATTGTGATTACACAAATGGCTGTACATTAAAGCAACATACATTAAGACCTTTATCTGTCTGAAGTGTGAGTTATTAAAATACACAAATATAATTTTCCCCTCTGTTCCGTGCACCTTCGTAAGGTTAATCTAAGTCATGTAACCTCATTAATAATACAGTTCCTGGAACTGAAAACAGAAGAACAAAAATACTGATAAATGCAAAGCAAAGGAGTCAGTTCCATTTTCTATACTTTGTTGCTAGCACAGTTAACTAAAACAATATTATCTTGTTAATAGAATGTTTATGATTTTAAGTACACATACAAAGTTTGAGGTTAAGGTTTTTTCAGTAAGATCACGCCAGTCTTATTCACTGCTTTTCAGACCATACAATATGGATTTTTCTCCTAAGGTATTTTAACTTTATATAAACTCTTTAAAAGTGGCTTTTTAAGCCAGACGTCATAGTGAGAGGGACAGAAGAATATAGAAGCTTTATCTTAAGTTGTTACTTAATGAAAGTTTAATTCACAGAGTAGGTCCATCAGTATGTTAGTAAATAACAAAACTAGTTTAAGAGAGAACACAGACACAGAATTCGTGAGTTTGATTTCCTAATGTTTTTTGTGTAAGTTAAATAATTGCTTAACATTATGTTTGAAAACTAACAGTAATTTATTTTGATTTCAAAACAATTATTATTAGGTACTAAAATTTTAAAACACTAAAAGCATTTATAAATAACATACGTATTACATTAGCACCAAGAGGGGACCTTCTCCGTTAAAAGAAATTGAAGGATCTGAAATAATTTTACATAATCTTTTAATATCACCCAAGCCACAGGAACCTGCCTATCTATGGAAAAGGAAGAGGCGTAGTTTCACGGCTCCCCGTTACTCCTCGCAAGCCCTCGGAGCCCTGGGTGGACAGTAGGGTACTCCCTCTCCTACAGACTATCAGTTCTGACCAGACAAGCAAGAAAGCACCAAGAGACAGCAATTTCTTTCCATATTCATCATAATCCTGCACATCAGTAAGGGCAACTCCGCTGGAGGACTGCTTACTGACACAGGAGTACCGTAAAGCGTCACAGACTCACTGTAACGCTCATTCGAGAAACTCGAAGACAATTTAAGGAAAAAAAAGAAATGAGAGGGATCTTTCAGGTGCTGCATCCATGAGCTGGAATTAAAAGGGCCTCTCAAAACTGTAGATAAGGTTCTCATCAGGCAGCTAGTGCTATCCAAACACAGGGTGCCTCGGACTGTATTTCAAAAGAAACCGTAGAGCAGAACATCCACCTGAATGACCCTTCACAACGGCTGTATTTCCTCCTGTTCCCCCTCGCACTCAGGTACTTCGCTTTGGTGCAGGAGCTCCATAAATTTCCTTGCTTCAGGAAGAGCATGTCACAGGGAGCCCTGCTAACCGCAGAAGTCTACATAACCAACCTCTAGCTTCCTGTTTTACAAGTCATCTCTGACAATCCTTACGAGCTGCTTAGCAAAATAACAGCATAATTATTACTTTTATAAACAGGAACGATCTATTTAACACCTTTTTCCTTATTAAGGCATTTAATATAATTCCAGAGGAAATAACATTTCCCTAGTTTGAAGCCATCCATGCAGTCTGCACGCTGGAAAAGTTTGCTTCACTTGGACTACGAAAGACAGGAGAGACCTGCAGGGTCTGCCCTCTGACAACCACAGGCTATACTCCAGCCGCTTGACTCAAGCTGAGGTGAACCTTACAGTTTCACAAGGAATTTTAGACTCCAAAAAGCGAATGGCCAGTCCACAGCACATACTGAAAAGTGGAACTGAGTCAAAACCAGAAAGAAATTCAGTGAAGGAAGTAATTTCCTAGTACGGTGTCAAGCCATGAAACGGTAGTGGGAAACCTGGGGGTGAAAAGGTGCAGTAGGATGCTGGCAGGTGAACAGGGAAGTTTACATCCCAACATATGTTTCCTCAAGCCCTCAGAGGGTTCCGCACGCCTCCACGTCAGCGCCAGCGCACCGGGCGCAGCGCTGACAGCTGCTCTGAAGACGAGCGGCCAGGGGCAGGCGGTGACTTTTACATTCCCAGCTCCTGAGCTCCTGCTGCAGCTCCTGGCTCGCCGCGGCGATAGGAACCACTTTGTAACTTCACCTCCGGCAAACGTGGAGCGGCGCGTACCGCGCTCCTCTGAGAATCCCCCTCCGTTCAGCTCCTGCCACCTCTGCTTTAGCACTTTGGTGAGCACGCTCCTTTACAAGGCTGGCCATTTGCTCAAGGCCTGAGGGCGGTTTTGTTTTAGACATTAGTGAGGAAAAAAAAACCCCTCCGCACTGAGCGGGAACCTTTCCACGTTAGGATCTACAGGCCGATTTAACTAACAGGACAATGAGTATTTTTCCTCGTAGGAATTTCACCTCTGTGAAATAGCTACACAAAGAAAAAGGGTCTCAGAGGGTCAAAAGCTCAACTCTACGTCTAAAAATACTCTGGAGAGTGTCCTGAAATATCTACGCATATTTACACACGCAGGTATACGTTCACTCCTTCAGTGTCTTGCAGCAAAATAACTCAACCCTCAATGCATTTTTAGTTGACAAAAATGTGGTGAATATGTGCTTATTTGTGTGATATTCATTGCTGTCTTCTCCAATGTCTCTGAGAAAATTGAAACTTGTATTAATTAAGAAAAGTTCATTAGTGCAACAGATTCATTAACCTTTATTTGGGAAATGTACACTGAGCACCAAATTAATCAGCATCCTGAAATCAAGTCACAATTTGTCTCCCTGTGTATTATTTTTTAAAAATATTTTTCAATATAGATGTGCATAAACCCAGCGTACATCATTTTGGGAATACTTATTTCCTACTATAATTCCCTAATGGCCAGCTCACACATAAAAATACAGTTTTTATCTTATTTAAATGAAAGGCCAACTTAAGAAACCACCTGGGATTTCAAATCTGTCTTCAGACATTATTAATTTAGAAGTATTGGGCCGTGCCCTCCTTCGGCTCCAGCAGTGCCCGCTGAAGAAGCTCCCTTTCCAACAAATTAGCCCAGTCCCCACAGATAAACCCCCTTCAGATCCAGATCTCTTAATCACTTTCAGCCGAATGAGCTCATTTATTTTAAACTCAGTTTTTACCTATCAGGTCTTTACCAAACGCCTTCATTTTACTTGGAAGGGCACACCCGACGCTGTGACGATGTCAGGCCCATTTTGGTCCAGTTCCTTTTGGCTGGAGCTCCAACAAAGCTATAGCATGGAGAGATGGTCAGGTTGGGGATTACAGAGGTTGCCCACCAGTCCCTCAGGTATCTTATTTGTTTATAAAAATTCCACCAGATGTTAATAGTTCTGATTGATTTAACGCCCATTTCAATTCAGTCCATTACTGAAAAAAATGTGAAAAGTATTGTATTAAATTGTATTAAATGTGAAAAGTATTTTGTATTAAAATTGTACAGTGACATTTTGTTTGAATTTTTCTCTCAGTTTCACAGTTAAGGACATGGAGCTTGTGCCAGTGATCTGCTGTTTGTCATGCATGTGAAAAGCTGACTACACCGTAAAACCTTTGTTCTTCATAAAAAATAAGGGCAACAGCCTGTGGACCGGTCGACAAGACCGGTCAAGTCGATTCAGTGGCAACGTTGACGCAGCTCTGCCAGGTGCCCTTGCAGCAAAGGCCAAACACATCAGCATTTTATCACCACATTTGCTTCAGAACCCCTCTCATTACTTTACAACTCCTAGTCACTAATTTCTGGCACAGTTAAACTGAGAATTAACATCAGTGTAGTTCCCTTTATCACTGGGTGTTACATTTTAATATACAAATATTTCAAAGTGATGTTGCCAGCTGCATGTAGTTTCCGAACAGCAGGAAATACATTATTGGTGGGAAAATAAAGTCGGATAGAAAACCGCTCACAGATGAGTATCAAAGAGTTAGCACTTTAAAATACTTGTTTCACAGAAACCAGCAGATTTATAGGAAACAAAAGGATCTTGAAGAACAAATTCTCATCTTCAATCATATGTAACTAACATTTAATTCTCCATTTCAAATGAGTTTCCTTTTGAAGAGCTTCTATAACTTCAGCAAGATCCTAATTTCAGAAGAAAAACTAACTAATTTTCAAAGAGTAATCACAACTGCCTGGTCAGCGCAAGAAATAACTAACAGTTAATTGTATAAATTTTTAAATTATTGATAGGTAGACATGTAAGTAACCGATACTGTTATGTTAGGGTGCTTTCTTTATTCTTTTTACACATACTTGATAAATATCTGTTAATTGGCATTATCATATCCTATTTGCTCTGTTAGGACTAGACTGGGACAGTCAGAGGTGAACATCTGTGTTTGGCTTTTTCATCCTGGAGGACACAAAGACCCAATGGTCCCCAAGATACAGCAAAAAATGGAAATATTCCAAAACCAGCCACCTGGGCTTTTTGATTATCATCATCGCTAGTCATCACCTAATTTAGATCTGATTACAAAGCACTGCATGTGCCTCGAAGCTTACACACAACGTGTGTGAAGTACAAGGGATGAATATTCTTAAAATGGTAAATTTTCTCTATAATTTCACAAGGAAGCTCATTATGAGCTGTTTAATCATAATTAACGTTGCCTGGGATATGGTCACATCTCAGGCCAGAATACGAATTAAAACCAATCCACATTGCTCACCGTTATCACTGATAGGTGAAACTGGTAACAGTTTGATTTTGCCCCAGTTTACACTTGTCTGCTCACAGATACAGCGACTTCATTAGCACACAAGACATCATTCTATACTTGACCTATTACACACATCTCCTTAGCAGAAGCCACATTTGCATCTCTCATTTTCACAGATTTTACAAAGTGTTAAGCACAGTACATTTTCCAGCGCCACCTGGGTTCCATTATTCACCACAGATCCAAAACACTAAGATGATAATGATAATATGGGGAGGAGGGAAATGCTTGTTAAAAAATCTGCAATCTTGCCTTTTAAATACTCCTACAGACCAATTTAACTACCTCTTCAGAATTCAGAGTCTAGGAAACGTCCACTTAATATGCAGAAACTATCATACCTTCAAGAAAGAGCATTCCACTCTGAAATTAATCCAAGCTGTCATTTACCCATTACTGTTTACTAACGTTTTTCAGCATATCACTAAATCCTAACTGTCTGGCAAAACACTGCTAGCTGCGTTGGTTTAATTCCATAATCTCGTCTATCCCATTAAGTACTAGAAACTAATTAGCAATAGTAAAGCCAATGAACATTGCTATAAATAATTTTCTTTTTGTTAGTCAAGAAGGCATTTGGTGTGCAAATGTCATATAAATATATGTTGCTTATTCCCATCTAAAAGCTAGAAATTTAATTAATGGAGAGACTATCTAGCTTCAACTATCAATTCTTCATCTCATCAGTGATAAATTACAATGCAATACAAAGGTGTATACAAGTGTAAAATTTGGAAGGGTCGTTGACTATTTTATAATGATTAAACACCAATAATCAATAAGGCTCGTCTTCATGTCCATCAGATCTCACATAGCTTTAAATTTAGCAGTTGTACCAATAACTCACAACTCAGAGAGAGGTATGTATCAAACAAACCCCTCAGAAACAAACCACAATGACCTAATACGCACAGAGAAACTGAGGTGTGGTTAAGGGAAACTCCACGCATTGCCGAGTACAAAGAAAAGCACTAGCCAAAGTGTAGTCACAGAATTCCCCGTCTCCACAGGGTGGAAATCCAAGGACCTACATGACTCTCTACTCTTATAAATTGTGAAATCGTTCACCTACACAGATGACCTTTCTAAGACTAGTGACCCCGTGGCTGAAGGTCGCCACTGTGACCAAGTCTCGCTGCCAACTGTACATAAATCTCACATCTCACTCCTCCTGCCTCTTTTGCTTAAGAACCTATAGAGCAATCTGCACGAACTTTTCTGTTTTCCTGAGGGAAGTCAAACTCTATTTCATGCGCTCTCTTTTAATAGAAATATTGGATACCACATCCCCAGAGAACTTTGAGAACTTGCAGTTAAATGGAAAGAATACACTTGGCCATAGATCTCAGACTGATGGAGATACACTTCACGCAAGTAATATAAATAAAATATTAATTTTAAGCTAACAGAAAAAGTATCTTCCAAACTTTTCCTTCAATTTTGAAGACTAGAGACTTTCTTAGCTCAAGAGAAAAATTCCAGCAAGTTTTGAATTTCCATATAAACAATAAAACACTTACCTAAAAAAAAAATCTTCTCTGATCCTTAAAGGTATTTAGACATTTACTTCTCTGCTGCAATCTTCTGAAATTAGGAGACATGCTATTCTGAAAATGTGTCTGAATCTATGGATTCTTACCAACTTAAATGAGGACTGCACACACCCTTACAAAGCTAGACAAAGAGCTTGAAGTTTAACTAATGCAAATGTACTAGACATAAAGCTATAAAACACGGTTCATGTGGATGTCTAGATAGAACCATCTCCATGCAAATTTTAATTACTAGCCAACATTTAAGAGTGTTTCGGTGAGACACATGATTTATATTAGTGCTGTTACAGACCCGAAGCTGATTTCATTGAGGTCATGCTCCAAGGCAAAATTGCACCACATAGCAGTAAGCCGGTATAACAGACAGAGTATTAAATCAATACGGTGTCTCACATTAGCTAATAAATTACAAGTGTGCTATCAGACCATCTGCTGGGAGCAAAGCATGATGAGTTGCAGCCATCATGCTGATTGACATTCTGGTTTGAACATCTAGTCAGAATTAGTTCACCTTCTTGGCTTCAGTAACTACTTCACTCATAATACATATTTACAATGTTGTTCACGGGGCTAGTGGGTACGAGGAAAGTTCACCCTCATCCTCAAATATTCCTCCACACTTTGCCAGTGAAAAGTATTTGCCTAATAGAGTCTCCAGTGAATGGAAAAGGTAAGTGCAGCTTCCTTTGCGACTGATTACATTAAGCTAATAATTTTATAAAATTGAGTTAATGGCTTGATATTCTTCACACAGTTTCTACAGTAAAGAATTAAATTATCACTTCAATGGTAAGTCATTTTTAAACCACAGAAGTACAGTTTTTTAGTATGTTTTGTAAGAGGACAGAACTGAAACCTGAAAGAGAGGAGCTACATCCCAGATGGGTTTTATGCTGCGGGAGAAAACCTGCAATCCTTAGGACTTCATCAAAGTCTTACCCATTCATACCAAAACCATTTATCAACCATTTGCCTTTCTCTGTACATGGCTGAGCCACACAATCCTTTGTTCATGGCATATAGGGATCCTGCTTTGGGATCTTCTGCACTGTACGTTGTGCACTTATATTCCTGACATACGTATTTATTGTTCTTATCGTAACACTTGGCGTTTAACTTTTCACCTAAGGATGCCACAGGACTTAAAAATACCAGCTGGTTAAGTCTCACAAGAAAAGATCCATACATTAGCTAAGTTTTATTATAAACTTTTATATATATAAGATCACATAAGACTACTCTCTCCTTCATTGAACTCCAGTCATTCCCAAAGGTAAGGAAAAAATTATCATCCATGCTTGTATTTTCATTAAGCATAGAAATTACCATTTTCTGCTGGAAAAAAAAGAAACATAAACCACGTAATTGCATGACATGTTGCCAGGACAGTTTCTTTGAGTGCCATGGTCACAGCGAGCTTAGTCATGATACCCAGGGGTTTAAGAAACAAACTGAGAGCAACAATGTTTGGTTAGGGTTAGTGTGACTCATGAAAAATAAACCGCTGAGTTTGAGAGTTTCTTGAACAGACACTGTTGGAAAGTTTTGCTCATTCAGCAATTTGACCTCAGTTACAAGAGGAAGGGTGACTAGCAGATAATCTGAACAGTCCTGTCTCAGTCCAAAATATCATATTATTACGTAAACCTACAGTATGAGGTCATTTGAAGCATAAGCATTACAAAGATCAGGTAACAATAACAGTTTTACAGATTCCATATTTCATATAGTCTTACAATGTGAAGTCTGCAAATCTGTTCACTGAGTTAATTTGACAAATCAAGACACAAACAAGTAATTCTCCAAAAACTCACAGGCAATGTGTTAAAAATTCAGATTAAATATTTCTATTTACTACGCTGTTGTTCACTAAAACAAATATACACAACGCATACAGAATATCATCTGAGCACTACAACTGAAAGTACCTGCCTAAAACCTTTGCTTTTCAAAGATTTACAGTGTTTACAAACAACCAGGAGATGAAAATACTTCACTATCAATGGAGAAGTGCTGCAGGTAACGGCTTCATGCAAAAAAAAATCTCATCCACAGGACATGCTCCATGGTGAAGGGTCTGGAACACAAGTCTTATGAGGAGTGGCTGAGGGAACTGGGATTGTTTAGTCTGGAGAAGAAGGTTGTGGTGAGCTCAGAGTCAGCCTCTTCTCGCAGACAACGAGCAACAGGACAAGTGGGAACGGCCACAAGTTGTGCCAGGGAAGGTTCAGATTGGAGATGAGGAGAAATTTCTTCTCAGAAAGGGTGGTCGGGCATTGGAACGGGTTGCCCAGGGAGGTGGTGGAGTCACCGTCCCTGGGGGGGTTTAAGGAAAGGTTGGATGCAGTACTTAGGGACATGGTTTAGTAGGTAATAGGTGGTAGTGGGACGGTTGGACTAGATGGGTTTGGAGGTCTTTTCCAACCTTAATGATTCCATGATTTTATGATCAGAGCCATGCCATGCAGCTTCCTCTGCACCCTCAGATGTGTCTCCGCTAGACCCCAATGGCAAAATGAGTTTCAACAGTAAAGGTGCTACCTGGCTCATGGCTCCATCACCTTTATCTTATGGGCATTCTGCACAGGGGATGGGGAAAGTGGAGGTCAAAAATTGTAACGAGAACTTCAGTAACGGAAAGATTCTCACACCTAGTACAGGGCTGGGGCTCCCGGCTGCCATAGCATTAACGTCCAAAAAAGTAAAACCACTCTATATTGTAACAGTCTTCAGGTAAGCAATGAGAGTAACTGGGCAAAGGGAGCTCCCCCCTCTGATACCCGAATTGCAGTACATGTTCAAGAAGAATGCTAATGAATTTACTAACAAGATACTACACTTGAAAGGCAATGCCACCTTTGTTACGCCGTGAGTAAAACACACTGCAGAGTGGAAGCAAAACACAATAAGAAGGAAAAGACACTGAGAATTTTTTTCCCTCCTAACCCCAAAATGATGTCCTTAACTCTTTAAAGAACAACAGTGACAATATTTTGCTCAACAGAGGATTGCACAGAGCGGCAAGTAAAATCTGGCAGAGGTTGGCAGTAAAGTCAAAATTTACAATCCATAACATGCCCATGTCTTGACACAGAATTACTTTTATTGAAAATGTTGTATATTCTCCAACACAGTTCGAAGCCAAGTTGTTTCACAGATGGCATCTATAATGAAAACAAACTCTAGCAAGCATAAGACAACTTCCACATTAGAGCAAAGCACCAGCAGAAAAAAAAAAATGAAAAAAGCAAACATTTCCTGCTAAAAATCATTATAACAAAACACCGCATGCACAGTGCTGTAAAGCTGATATTGTATACAAGGACACTACACCTACTAGCAAATACACCTTCTGCCAAAAATTAAAACAAAGAAACTGAAAGTCTTTCTCAGTTGGTATGCAGCTCTAGGTTCAAGGTGAACCTGAAATCCTAAATTACAGGAAGCAAAAACTGTCAACAAAATTTACTGAGAGCACAAATTAAATATGCTGAAACAATGAGAAAGATCTAGAATCTAAAGTTAATCTAAGTGTAAAATAAGGGATACAAAAACTTATATCACAAGTTGGAAGGGACCCATAAGGACCATCGAGTCCAACTCCTGGCTCCACATAGGACCAGGCCAACCAGAGCAGATGACTGAGAACATCATCTAGATGCTTCTTGAACTCAGTCAAACTCGGTGTTGAGACCACTTCCCTGAGGATCCTGTTCCAGGGCCCGACTACCCTCTGGGTGAAGACCTCCGTGACACCTAACCTCCGTGACACCTAACCTCCCCGTCACAGCTTCATGCCATTCCCTTGAGTTCTGTCGCTGGTCACCAGGGGGAGGAGGTTAGCACCCGCCCCTTCGCTTCCCCTTGTGAGGACGCCATCAGCCATGATGAGGCCACCCCTCAGCTTTCTCTTCTCTAGACTGAACAAACCAAGTGACCTCAGTCTCTCCTCATACATCTTCTCTTCTAGTTGCCCTAGAGGCATCTTAGTTGCCCTCCTTTGGACACTCTCCAATAGCTTTATGCCTTGTACTGCGGCACCCAAAACTGCCAAGGTGAGGCCGTACCAGTGCAGTGTAGAGTGGGACAACCACCTTTCTAGACCTGCTGGCAACGCCATGCTTGATGCACCCCAGGATACGGCTGGCCTTCCTGTCAGCCTGGGCACATTATTGGCTCATGTTCATCTCGGTGTCAACCAAGACCCCCCAGATCCCTTTTAGCGTGGCTGCTCTCCATACTGTAACTAGTAGTTATCACCCTTCTGCCCTTTTTTAAAGGAAGTTTTAGGGAGCTGAAGCATTGATGTGAGAAGAAACCTTCCTCACATCATTTACAAGAAAAACTTCATAACTTAATTGTGCCACAAGACTTATGGGACTGTCTTTACTGAATCAGGCTAAAGCATCCAAAACTCTCTTCAGTGCACAGGTTTTAAATTAAAATATTCTCACAGAAACAAAAAAAAAACCCACCAAAACCACGCAAAAACAACCCCAACAAAAACATATAAATCTCTTGATTACCATAAATCTGTCACATAAATTGTACGACATCTTTTGTCTAAGCTGCAGTTCCTGTGACTGGAAGACACAGTGAAAGAACAATAATAAAGGACATAAAAGGATCCTATGCAAAGGTTTATGAATATTGGCTGTTCCTAATATTCATCTATAATGTGATTTCACATAACTTCTCTTTATTGCATATTCATTTTTATTGCATATTCATTTTATCAATGTCAAGTGAAAACTAGTATCTTCAACTGAGGGAACAGAGACTTCCTTTTCTCCTCTCCCTCTTCTTAAAATCCATTTTATTCTTGCCTTTCCATTATTGTAAAACTTCAGGCTGTAGTAGTTATCATGTTCTGCAGCGTATATTTGGTACTAATGAATCACAGCCTTTCACAACCTGGGCGAAATGAGTCATTGTAATGACACCTTTTTGCTACACTATATTTATTTGCCAGCAGGATCCCAAATGGCATTACTTGCTGTAACACGGCTGCTGCTGCTCTCAGTCCTTACAAGAAGGGGACAAATAAGGAAATTTTATTATTTGTAGTACTCATGGAAGAAAGCACAAGGAGTCTTTTTCATGACCCAAAGAGTAGTAGAAATCTGCTGCCCTGAGCAGGCCAGCCTCAAATGCACACCAATAACACCACTTGCGCACGCGTTCACTACAATAAACGGCATTGCTCGTAGAGAAACTTCATTCCAGAATAATTCTCAAATATGTTGAGCTGTAGTATCCTTATTTGAAGGTGAAATATCATACTACTTTATTTCTTATATTGTGCATATAAAAATCTGTGTGAATATGAAAGTAAGTATGAAGAAAGTGGTATTAGGAGAGGGAAGGAAGCAAGTATTATGAGAACAGCTTTTTTTCATGTCTTTCTTTCCATGTTCTGGTCTTCAATATGATCAGCAAAGCAGGTTGACTGTTTTATGATTCGTCTAAGTTTTCTATAATTTTATAAATTCTGTACATACCCGAACACATTAAAACAGTATAAATGTATATAAAAAAATCACACTCATAAGTGTTAAATAACTATGATATGTAAAGCAAACACCTTCAGCTACTAAATATAAGCCCTTAGCAACAGAATATGCCTATTCATTTCTAACAAACTGGGATTGCTTCAAAACACATACAGACAAAAATTGTTTCTACACCATCCTCGGCAGTGCCAAACTTTAGACTGAAGATGAAAAAGAGAGTGTTTGCCTAAGCAAAGCCAAAAGGTGGTAATTCAGTAGCAAGTATGAAGATGGTGGTTACTTTCAATCTCAAACCTAGGTGCTGGAGTTAGTTCCTCCTGCACGACAAAGTGCTATCAACGCCCTCAAAAAGAATAGATAAAAATAACCATATTTGTAAAAAAGTATTAGATGAGCCTTTTAAGAACTTACAGCACTTACAAAAATCTAACAGTGACAGTATGCAAACAGTTTAAAAAGTAATTTGTTTTCTGGAAACATTTCTTTCCAGTATTCCTGTTCTTCATGTTCTGTTTCCGTGCTGTCATATAAATTCAGTTTTCTTCATTCGTTTGGTCTATGCCAAGATTTTCATTGTTTATAATGTCATTTAAATTGAATAGACCATTCCAGTGATCTCTTTTTGGACTACTAATTTTGAACTCCACTTAAAATTCTTAAAATTCTGTATGTAATTGTTTTGTGGTGAATGCCAATGAATTAACAAGAACGTTAAAGACCTTTTCTCATTTACTGAAGCAAAAAAAAAAAAATGTTCGGCCAACATTTCCTCAAAGATTATGTATTTTCCTTACATTATGCTTTACAGGCAATAACAGAAGACAGCACAAAGATCTGAAACATCTCTTCATAAAGAAAGGAGGGGGATGCAATAATAGCAATTGAGTTTTAAATTTATGATCTTCAAACTATTTCTATTTTTACATGTCATGACATGTCTGTATTAAAGAGGATGGCAGTCATCTGTTCTACCTGTAATAATAACGTCATATAACTTAATTCATGAAGGTTAAACCAAGCACATTTTGGAAGATCAATCCATTGGCTCTTAAAACATCCTGGCACTATTGTCCCTCTAATTTCAACAATTCATATGGAAAAATGAGTTGTTCAGAAACTTGAAAAAACGTATTTACTTATTTTATTTATTTACATCCCATTTATACCAGCTTCCTTCTGATGTCAATCTATTATTCCAGTTGCCTTAGCCACATCATTTCAGTATCTCAAACATGGATACCTGTGGCTTATCTGCACATAGAGCTTTTAGAAAATTCATTATTTCTCTATGCATGGAGTCTTTATTTTCAGAATGCTGCTCACACATTGGTGACATCATTTATTTCTGTACTCAAGGCAGATAAGAGAGAGCCAGTGACTCAAAGAATTTCTCTGGAAGATTTATACAAAAAACCCTCCTACCAACTGGAGGCCTGATAGCAGCAGAAGATAAATTTCCCTATTTTTGGCATTGCGGGACATACTAGCTGTTAATGACGTTACAGAGTTGCTCTTCGGTCACCCAAAATCAGGCACAGCACTCTCTTCTAATTTACCATCTAACCATACATCTGCTCAAACCTTATCAGTAGGATGAGGCACAACAAGGGAACGGCAACCACAGATTCACAGATGTGTAGGGGTTAGAAGGGACCTCTGGAGATGATCTAGTCCAACCCGTCTGCCATAGCAGGATTACCTAGAGCAGAAACCAGATGTTTTTCCACGCACAAATTAATAAACATACTACATCCTTAATTTCAACCCCCATTTTTAAGAAGGGAAAAAGGGAAGACTCGGGGAACTACAAACCGGTCAGTCTCACCTCTGTGCCCAGAGAGATCATGGAGCAGATCCTCCAGGAAAGTATAACTAAAGCACATGGAAAACAAGGAGGTCCCTTCCAAGGCAAACCATTCTACAATGATCTTTTTCCTGGCTGGGGGGTACGTGCCACCAAGCAAATGGCAAGCCAAATCACCACAGAGATATCCAACTGTAACAAATTATCTAGCTTTGAATAGACTCCGTAAGTCAGGTTAAGTTTATTAAAAGCTTTAAACGTTTATAAATCTCCAGGGAAACATGACTTTAATACATAGCATTTAGAGGTAAATCATTGGCGTAATAGAGAGGCTTCTTCCTGAAACCTCCCGAGACCAGAAGGTTGGCTCAGATGATGAACTCCTTTATCATCCTCACACTAATTGTAGCACATCTTGAAATGATTAGATCTATTGTTAGAACAGGCCTTGTCAGCAGCTGGGACACAGTGATTAATAGAAATTTCCCTTTAATTCCTCAGGATGTAGAAGACTAAAGTCATGGTTGAGCCCTGGACTCCAATTATTAGGTGATTAATGAAATTATAATTGCCACCCTTTCATTCACATTTATCACTAGGTTTACTATTAATCATTAGAGGTAAAGCACAGGAAAAAGAAAATATTTTACAAGCGCTATGCTATGGATACATGGGAGAAGCATAAATGGGTCAGAAAAATATTCTCCAGCGCACTGGGCTGGAGCAAATGTGTATCATTACCAATAACTTACCAGTAGAGATGGTTCAAGTGAATGTCAAACTTGCGCGAAGGAATAATTTTCTGCCTGATAACAACAACAGCCGCCTCCTTATCCAGTACTTGAGAGACAGATACAGACCAGTTGGCCATCAAGGTAGAAGAAACAGGTTTTAGCATCCCTGGAACGATCAACCCCAGTAATAGGATTCCCTTCCCAGTTTTAAGAACGTTTCCTTTAAAATCATGCATTATAGATATCTCATATATACATTGTGCATGCTCGTGTGCGTGCACAGACAGTCTTGCACCATTGGCCCCATCCTTTGGACATCACGTACCCACACCGCACTGTCACTCAGTTGGTAGAGCAGCCAGGTTGCTGCTAACCCTTCCCTCCCTGCCTGCTCCCCAGCACTTTTATTCACCGGTGCCTCGGAAATTTATGGATCACATTTTCCAAGCCTGGTTATTTCCCAAAGACAATTCAAAGTGGCCAACACTGTTCCAACAATTAGGAATTAAGTGAATAATTCTTTTGTCTATAAAATATACATTAGAAAAGAACATTTAGAACTGCCTTCGCCCTCTAGCATTAATGTCAGGAAAGGTCAGATCCAAGATTTTTTTTTTCCCTTCTCAACTGATCAGATTTTACAGAAAGAATAATTACTTTCTCACAGATTAAAAAAAAAAAACTCTGCAAAGGAAGGAAATGAAATGCAACTGAAGAGAAAGACTGAGGCTCCTTTATCTCCTTTGGCATGAACGGTTCTTTTAAGATTTAAGGACCCAACAGCCATCGCTCCCCAGGAGAGGCTGCAAGAGGAGGAAGGAAGGTTTCCTGGGCTGCCACAGACCCGTCTGCACCCTCAAGCAGAAAATGGGCCAAGAAAGGGCCAGGACTTGATCCTTCCCCACCGTGCAGCCTCTGCTCTTCAACACCGCAATACGATCACACATGCTCGCAGCTACATGGCGTAAGGTAAATGACTATTTACTTTGTACTGATCTGTATCAAGTGAAAAATCACCGTAATTTAGATCTCATTTGTTTATATAATAAATGGTTTGTTTATACTGAACTTGATGCTTTACCTCAGCTACTTGAAATTTCATTATATAACAAATCACTTGTAAGACCATGCCTAGGTAAGTCAGAAACAGCAAGTCTGCCACACACGCCCCCTGCATTAACATCCCAAGTGCACAACCACTTCCCTGTGTTTACTGGCAGCAAGAAATGATTTCTGTGATCAGCCATTTTTGAATATGTCTGAAACTCTGATTGCAGGTGCTTTTTTTTCAGTGCCAGTTTAAGCAAACATTGCTCAACTTGCATCCTGCAGGTTCTAAACCAGGAGGTGGGTGGGGATAGTGATGCTGGTTAATTTTCATAATGCTAAATTTCAGTCTCCTGGGGAAAATAAAAGACCTCACTAATCTTTGATGTAATTCATCTGACCATATGCCAAAGTGTGCTAAATTGTGTAAGAGAGGATAATAAATAACTACAGTGCATGACAGAGTAGGAATAAAGCGCGGTGGAGCTATATCGCACTGTTCAATCAGACGGTTGGGCCAGTTAATGCACGAGCTCAAGGTTGATCATCAATCTTGGCAGCTGGCGCGACATCCAGCAACGTGGACACCAAGCAACTCGCAGGTCCTCAGTTGGGTGGGCATGAAAACAAGAACATCACAGAAATAAGCAATATTATCAATCACTTTACCCTATTTCTATAAAACAGTAAATATTATTATCAAATCTCATCATTAAACTGGATATTAATGTCTCAGGTTTCTCTCTGGAAGCTAACAGATGTATCAGTGAATTGGGTTACAAATTTAGCAAAGGACTATGGCTATTCCAGATTTCTCCTACTGCAACTAACAGAGTTGCCTTTCTATCATTTCTTAATCTGAGAACTGGATATTGGGGAGATTTTGACTTTCAAAACCCAGAGTACTGCTAAAAACCAAGGAGAGTTTATTGTTTGGTTTTGGTTTGGTTTTGTTGCTTTTTTAAAATTCTGTTTTCCATAGCAGAAGAAAACATTCTGCTCTTCACCCCCTCCCCCCCAGTTGTCGTTTAACAATAATTTCACAATAAAGTAATACAGCATCACCTAAACACTAGGAAAGATTTGTAAAGCCATATTAAGGTTCTGATAATTCATTCCTAGTGGTAAGATTATATTTATTGTGCTAATATTTAGTCTAATGATGCAGCATTTTAATGAATTTATTTTCTAGTGGTTACTAGGTAGGTGCAGGTAGGTAACTAGGTGGTCACATCAAATAAGCTAACTACCTAGGTAAGTATTTGGACATACCATAGAAAGATGTACTTAAAAAGAAGCCCAAATTCAACAAGTTCTTGAATTGATTAACTCTAGGGAAACAGTGGCTTTCTAAATAATAGAGCAGATATTATAAAGGGTCAAATTTATATCGGCTTTAACAGACCCAGGAGGGAAATTACAGTAGTTGTCCTTGATCTATTGGCCTATATTAAACAGTGATGTGCTGGAGCATTGGGAAACGTCCTAATTTATTCCCAGAAAATATGTATGCATATTGTCAGATGGAACATTCTTTATACTGCAGTGGTCTATGATATATGAAGGATTAAAAAAAAGTAAAAGGAAACAGTGAAATATGTCATTTGTCCAAAACTGAACAGAATGGCTGGCTAAATCTCCGAGAACCAATTCTGACTGAACTTCTTGGCATCAAGATATTTGCCTCATTTTGTCCAACAAAATGCTCCTTTTTTTAAGCTCAGATGCGAAGTAAACAAAAAAAAAGAAGAAAGAAAAGAGGGTGCATAATAAGTAGCTAACTTCAGATCACAGATATTAAAAGGGAAAATAAGATTTCCAATAGATATTAAAGTCTTCGCAGGTACTGACAAAGAACAGAAATTGTCACTCCTCAATCAACACTCAGGCTTGAGGGCTCTTCCAGTAGACTCTTGGGTTTGGACTCCAAAGGCGCAACAGAAAGAACGTCACAACACAAACATCATATGAACGTCTCTAAGATCTGAGCACACCTGTAGAAACTTCACAGCCTTGCATCTAGTGGTAGTGTTCGCAAAGTTCCTGAACTTCAGAGCGCTACAACTACGCCAGAACTATTCAGCCTACACCATAAACTCCATCCTTGTTCCAGCATATATGAGTTTTGTTAAGAAGTGCTAATTAAGAAGAACAAAACAAAAAACCCACTCCAAGAACAGCAAAGAGATACAGCTCTGTTCTCAAACACTAGACATGTCATCCTTTCTCACTTTTTTTCAGAGCATAAATAGCAAATAAAAGGAAAAAAAATCCTTTTCCTTTGCATTATCTAAAACTGAATTTTCCCTCTTTTCCTCATACGCTCGCCTTGCACTGCGGCAGTACAGTCTGACAATACTTTCTGTAACAGGAAATGTTGCACAACTGTTTTTAATCAGAAGAATTTAATAATATTCCACCAATGGAGGCAATTTGCATTTATACCATCACATTTACTTATTTATTTATTTAAACAGGAGTGTGAATATTCGTTGCTGGCCAGAGTAGCCGTGGACATGAATAGCAGTCTAACAGCCTCCCTTTGCATACAAAAAGTGCACCCCTTGGTACCATCTGGAATTCTAATCAGAGTTCCCTCACAACACCGACATTGTAGGTGTGCTGCGCTAGTCATTTCTGTTATTATAAACGACCTTTCAGGAACTGAAAAAATTGTAGCTTGTCAGTGGAGACTTGTAATCGTTATCCATTCAGCTAAAGGATTTAACAGGCCTGCTTGTAAAGGGAGAAAAAATAGATTCCCTTCTCACTAATCTCGGAAACACAAGTGGTTTAAATTAACAATTACCTTCGACATTGAGGGAGATTTCTAATAACGCTGCATTAGAATGAAAGTTAGTGTATTCTGATGGGAATTTAATAACCACAATCAGCCGCGGCCTGACCAGCATATGTGCAGCAGTTTGATTACCAAAGGAGCAGCCGTGATTCCTGGTCGCCCCGAAGCCTCGTCCTGACCGTGCCCTTGCTTCGGGTCCACCAGAGTTGGTTACACGTTTAGTGGAGGCCATTCAACCATGCTGAGGGTTCAAGGGGCACGTGAAATAGCACAAAAAGGTACATATCTTAGAGCAAGTAGAGGCCACATGATAAATTTATTATAGCAACAGTAGCTGTTTAATGTCCTGAGTAACCCAAGAGGAATTACGGTGCCTGGTGGTGTTCTTGCAGTCTTGAACGGAAAGTTATTTTAATATAATCCCTTACGATAACTTCAAATTGCTCCTTAAAATGTAATAGATGAGAAAGATGGTTTAAAAACTTTTATATCTTTAACTACGCATAATCTGTGTAACATGCTTGTTACCATCTTCGCACGGAAAGGGAACTTACATTTGTAATCTATAGTACAAGTTCAATATTAACACTTCAAAAATCTTTAATAGCTTCTCTAGATGATAGCCTTTATTAGAAATAAACATTCAGGAATAATTCATCGTACAAGCATATAACCATGAGATAAGCAGTGAAAAAAGATAATACGGAACATGATTAATATTAAAGCTGTTGTACAGGCCTATTGGGGAGGAAAAAAAACCTAAAAATAAACGGTAGCCACTTCAACCATGGACTTGAAACACTAAATCATCTTCAAAACAAAACAGAGAAAACTAAACCATTTGCAAGTACCTCTGTTCCTAACAGTATTACTGAATTATCAGATCTTATCATTCTCTGAGGAGGGCCTCAGCCATTTAGAGTTAAGCAGAGCATTGTTTTTTCCCTGCGCTCTCCTGCGCTACTCATGCTGCTCCAACCCCAGCACTGCTGTCAAAGCAAGCTGAAATCACGCTGTCCACTTAGTCAGAAAACCAGAGCTACCTTCCCTTCACACGCAGCACTTCATCCTCCAATAAGCATTACAAAAAGTAGGAAGCGCTCTAGGAAGAATGGCTGTGTAATAAAAGCATAATTGAAATGGCTCTACTGCTGCCTCATTTCATCACTCACACTGGCCTCTGCTTGTTAAATTTTAAGATCTCTTGGGAAACCAGTGCATAATATAACTACACTCCAGAGTGTCAAAACAACTACTGCTATGATTTATCTCATGCATGACATCAAGGATCTATTTTAAAGTAAAGAATTTACCAGCAAAACAAGCCCTTAAACTTTCACGCTTCCCTTAATTTAAAGAATGTAGGCCAAAAATTTTGGAGGAACTTAAGGAATTTTTAGACTTCTAGTTGTGTTTGTCCTTCAGGAATGTTTGAGCCTCCTTATTCTTTTGCATATCTAAACTCATGATAAGAGGAAAAACTAGTATGGGTTTCTTGAACAAAGTTTAGTATAAGAAAACAAAATTCCATCAACAAGGCAACTAACAGAAGAAAAAGCATTCAAGCAAACACAAAAATCAAATAAGAAGTTTTAGAACAAAGAATTTCTGAGTGGTCTCGTAAATTACCTTAGGTTCCATTCCAGACACAGGGACTGCAATTATTTCTGGGTAATCCACACTGACACCTTCAGGACGGGGTATCTGGACACCCAACAGATATGATACACTCCCCCTGTCGTGAGCTGCTCTCTTGAGCCACCTCCCAACTGGACACTCTTCCCACTCAGGGCTTTGAAGCTGCCTTTTTAACTACAGCTTTACTAATACACTGAAGTTAACAAGACTTTTAACAGGGTGTTTCTCAATTTTGTTTTCTTTTCATGTCAAAAACAACTTGTCATTGTCCTGACTTAATCTTTTTTATGACCCTGAGAAATTTGTCACCACCTCCAAAAGACGGAGGACCCACGTATTTGCCGTGGGAGCATTTAAAACTCTCTTCAGACAAAAACATTTTGGATCTATACACATTATTCCACTCTCGTTTGTCTTCTGTGAGGATATTACAACAGAGAACGGGCTGTTACCACTCTCATAGATGACAGAGGCGAAAACTATCGACGTTTCTGCACCTCCTTGCTTAATTCACCAGCATCTACAATTAAACTGAAAAATCCTTAAAACCACAACTAACACTTGAAAAATTCCTTCTACCTGGCACCCCACTGCAGCAGGTAAGGTTACCACAGAGTATTTCTTTTTATTTGTTTCTAAGGAAAACCACTACATGCACAGCAGCAGTGCTGTTTCTCATTTGGCTTTAATTTCCTCGTAAAGTCTGCCACGGCCATGTGATGTTACATATAGGAAACACACTGTAAAATTTATTTTGTTTAGGCTTAATTAGCAGTTATACATTTAGTTCCTTCCACCACACAGAGATGCCTTGTCCCCTCTGTAGTAAAGCCTAGAAGTTAGTAATAGGCCCTATAACATACAAGAATACTGTTGGCTTTCCATTCCAATAGCATACTGCAGCTACAGAAGATTGATCGTTTTAAGTGTGCTTTTATTTGGAGACAATTTCTTCTTTGAGTTTGGAAACTGGTGCGAACTCTAAGGCAAACACCCCAATAGAAGAACATTCAGAAGAATATTAAAATAATAATTTAAGGAAGGACTTTTCACACCCACCTGCCCTCATCCTCAACAGACTTAGCAGTGACCAAAGGTGGTCTCCCTTCAGGATCCTAGACCTGTGACTTTTTTCAGTACCCTCCAGCCTCAAGAGTGAGCCTCAAATGCTTAGACATGGTATGCATCATGATACCACAACACTGCATCTCAGAGGAAAACCAGCAAGAGGACAGAAATTACAAGACAGATTAAATTATCTTTTTGAAAAATTCACCAATGGTACAAGTTGACATGTTGGGTTTTTGTTCTTCGTTTTACTGTTTCTTTCTTGCAGATCTATAAAGTGAAACCTTTAAGTTATGACTACTGTTCATCACTTTGTACCCCTCAGTCCATTCTAGCATTGACTGGCATGAAAAGAAGTGCATTTCCTAGCCATTGATGAGAAGAGGACAGCAGGCTGTCACAGTTAAATTTGGCTATCAGATTCAGTACCTAAAGGAGCCTACAGGAAAGGTGGAGAGGGGCTGTTCATCAGGGAGTGTAGTGATAGGACAAGGGGTAATGGGTTTAAACTAAAACAGGTTAGATATTAGGAAGAAATTCTTCCTTGTGAGGGTGCTGAGGCCCTGGCACAGGGTGCCCCAAGAAGCTGTGGCTGCCCCTGGATCGCTGGCAGTGTTCAAGGCCAAGTTGGATGGGGCTTTGGGCAGCCTGGTCTGGTGGGGGGTGTCCCTGCCCATGGCAAGGGGGTTCGAACTAGGTCATCTTTGAGGTCCCTTCCACCCAAATCAGTCTATGATTCTATAATCTCTTTCATTCTTCCAGCGAGTGCTGATCACTAGTCCTCAGCTCTCAGAAAGTGCCAGAACCACCAAACACCACAGGGCAATGCCTAAGGCAACATGCAACTGAAGCCCTGAGTCTCCACACTGTTAACACAGCCTGTCTATTCTCCTTATTTTCTATATAAATTTAAGCAATTTAAACCTTATAGTCTAAAACATATTGGGGAAGTAGAAATCAATGGAAGCTTTGTTATTTTAAGAAAGCAATTCCAAAGGGTCTGAAATATTGTCTCCTTAAGACTTCAGTTTGCATTTTCATACAATTGTGTGGCAAATTCTTTGGCTGTAGAAGAAAAACAAATGACAGAGCCGTGTGGACTGTCTGCGCAATGTTCCCTGTAGAACGAAATGAATCACAGTTACCCGGCTTTATACTCTGCATAAACAGTATTGCTCGTTATTTAACTAAAAATATTGAGATTTTCATTGTTACAGAATTTAAACTCTTTCTGAACTCTGCAGTTCTGTCAGGTGGATGGACTGTAATGATCAACATCTCAAGGTCAGAAATGTAAAGAACTGAGTAAAACAGTAATTTCACCCTGTGTAACAGACTCTGAGAATACTGGCCCCTGACATAATGCCATGAAACAGAACAACGAACTTTCATTTTTGATTTAAAGAGTGTAAGTTTACTCAAAGGTGCTCGCTATCCCCCAAAGTTTCAGAGCAGTCTAAGCAGCCTTTACCACTTGTCAACATTTAATAGCCTACACCCCAATGATTGATTTTGTTCAATTGGATTTTTTTTCTCTCCAACCCATGTATTTAGCTTTTAGCTGCAGCAGGTTGACAACGCATCTATCATAGCTAAACAATCTTATTCAGAAGCATTTCTTTTCTGCAGCTCTGTTTGCTCTTCTGCTATATACATTGTTTTCTGTGTTCCCACATACCAACACAGGTTCGTGTTGTGTCTGCTTCCAATATCACATCAGCTGCTCTGTACCTCCCTCTTCATTCTGTATCTCTCTCCTTATCATGGTGACTGCCACCCTTGCCTTCCAAGGGAGCTTCCTTTCTTTGGAGAATGAAGATCAATGAAGAAGGACGAGTAGAAGTGTTATTAAAAGTGTAAGTAGTTATTAAAAAACATTTAAAATATTCCTATGCTCACCTCATTTAAAACTATAATCTCTCAAGACACTACTTAAGTGGAATGAGAATCTTCCTATCCAAAAAGGTGGTAGTTATACTTTCCAATAATTTATGCCCTCCAATAACTCCAGTATCCGAGTGCAATTGCTATATACTACTTTAAATGTACGGTGTCACACACATTTCTAGGCTTCTACAGCAGAGTGATATCAACAAAAAAAGTTAATGAGAGCAACTTTCTACTAAGCTCTTTCAGTGAAGCACAGTTGTAGGTAAGACTCATCCCTGAAGACCTAAAGCATGCTTCCACAAGGGCCGGAAGCAACTCAACAAGATATACAGCATGAGTTACCTGCAATCCCTCAAACTAATACAGATGTCACAGGGCTTCACAAAGCTATGGGACCGACTTCAAAAAAAATAATAAAAATTAATAATTCTGGGGTCATTCTGAGCTTCATCTATCTCTCAGTGTGGAGATACAACAGAGGGAATTAAAGCCTCCACAGGAACAGTGCAGAAGAGGGAGGGTAAAATCTGCCAACAGCAATGTTTCTGCTTTGGGAAACTGCACTAAGCAATGTTTTTAAGATGTTTCTTAAATGTGAAGCCCCACCTCCTCTTTAGGAACATAATTAGGAGCTGTCTTTCATCTCTCTGTTGATTGGTAGGGGTAGAAGCAATACACAAATTACTTGAGATGCAGATGAGTTAAATCATGCCTGTTCGCAAAAACTAAAATCTGGCAGGGCCAGAGTACTGTTTTGTAGGAGTATCGTTAATGGATTTGTAGCCCCTGGAATAAATATCACTAGCAAGCAAACTAATATTTGAGGAATACGTGAGGAACAACTATTTCATATATAGGAAAAGACTTCTTCAACAACTGCCCATCTCGCAGCTCTCTCAGGTATTTCCCAGCTCCTTCTATCAGCTCTCTAGGTAGTTCTGGCATGCCAATTTATTCCTTATAAATATTGGTTTATGTTCTGAGGGCCAAAAATCGCTTTTTCTCATTCAGGAAAAGTGCTGTAAAAAGAACTCGACAGAGAAGTTGCCCGAACAGAGTGCAGTTGTCAGGCACGACTGGCTTACTTTACAATGGCTAGCAAGGGAGATTCATTCCTTCTAAGGGGAAAACAGCATTTTTCCATTAAGTGAACTCTTGTATAATACAGCAGCATATCTCTGCTTCTTAGAGTCTACGCAAGGCTTGCTATCCATGTTTCCAACTGAGTTGTTTACTTTCTCTGAAACCCTCAACTTGGCAGAGCTTGTGAACAGACTGCCACTCTGCCAAGCAGAGTTCCACAAATATGAAAGAAAGAAGCAATTCTGAAGGAAGCACATCTGAAAGAAGTAAGATAAAATAGTGATGGTACGATTATTTTTATTTTATCAAGTTGCTGTAAAACTGCCAAGCCCAGAAGCCTACCATTTCAGCCATGTGCTGAAAAAGAAATACAGCAAGCTAGTCCTTCTCACCGCTTCTCTTAAAAAAAAAAAAAAAAAGTTCAGATGCTTCTGAGTCACAACACTTGTAAATCCTGAAATAAAGAGCATGAAACAGATCATAAAGCATCATTACTTTTACTTAAACAAAGATCTGCGTGTTAGACATATATACGAAAGCAGTTAAAGAAAGAAAATTATCAGAATCCAAAAGCACCGAGAGCCTTGTTCTCGCTGAGACCTGCCCGCACGTCCCATCACCTCGCAGGTGGGCTGCTGAACAGGAGAATAAAATTGGCAGATACAAATCATCGGAATCCACTGTGGGTAGCAAAGGTTTTATGGATCTTGAGAAATGATCCTTAACGTTCAAAAGCAAAACTGGAGGAAGAAAACTGTAACGTGCACGTGATAAAGGATGACTGTAAAGATCAGGTTTTCTTGTAGGGAAAAGCAGAAGAAAAGAGCAAGGAAAAGTCAGTGAAATACATGAGAATGGACAAACAACTTGTCATTCATCTCTGATTATAGAGTGCACGTCTTTTCAGAAAAGGAAAAGAACCCACAAAATTTCCTAGAAGCCTTGAGTAGTAGCATTCTCAAAACAAAACAAGCCACCAGTTATAGACCCCAGGTTTTTCCACAAAACAAGGAGGTATAAAATCACAAGTTATACTTCCATAGTTCAACTTCTTTGTATAAAGTCAGCAAACAGAAGAACCACCAGGTGTACTCCATGCACTTCTGTCCATATGCTTACCCCAGTTACGGGCACGGCCCACCACTGACATACCTGCTAAAATGACCCTTTGGTCTCTGGAAGGCCAGCGAGACAATGATGTATGTGTGAAATGCACAAAATACACGAATTTAAAGCATTCTGTACTACGTGTTGATCCATCAGTACCACTGTTATCATAATGAAAGCCATCACAAAGCAACAGTAAGCGTAAGATGTACTTCTCAACTGCAGGGCGGCCAACATGCTCCTTATACCTCCCACTCCCTGCCTGGTCAGTGCTGCTACAGGTTGAACCTGGTTTCTTTCCCAGTAAAACCAGGGACTGGATGCTCCCAGTTCACAGTTGGGTTGCACAGAAATACCTGGAAAGCTGTTCAAGATCCTCTATCAAACATACATTCGGTATTAACCATAGGGAATAAAGAGGATGGTGTTTTATCATATTATCTGAGCCACAGATCCAACTACCGCAATTTGGAGAGTAAAAATGTTAAGCGCAGAATGTTACCAGATAAACAACCCAGTACTAAAATTGTCTCCATGTTGTAAATACTTAGGGAATTGTTTGTAGTTCAGATTAGGATGGTACTGCCCTGAACACCTTGAACTGTACAAATGAGCACCTGGAAATAATCTTGGCCACTGCAATAACTGATTGCGGGCACCTTGGGAGAGGAAGGTGCCAGGAGTGGTGACAACTTGACTGTTTAACATGAATCTTTGCTCAAGAGGGAAGAGGAATTTAGAATAAAATCCTGAGGGAGAACAGTAGCACAAAGAGAGGGCATGACAAATAAAACATAAAGTGCAATTTCTCCCTCGGTTCATCGTTTACCCATCCATATTGCAGCCGTATAGTGAAATCCATCACATTCAAAGTACTGTGCTACTGGTGAAAATTTATGGATTTTAAAGCAAAGCAGCAGAATATGCATCTTTTCAGAGATGATGAATCCTACTACAAACACCAACCACTGTCACGGTGTTTGGAACATTAATTCCTTTCTGGGTCGGGGCTGCTTCTAATATCTGTTAGAGTTAGAAAAACAGCATAATGCATAACATTTTTTTACTATCCTTGGGTGGTATTTGGGGGTGCACGGAGGGATTTCAGAGCAAAGTCAAAATATAAAGTTTTGGTCATCATTTTCCAAACTCCAGTCTTGGTCTGCAGCCCCAACATCTACTGTCTGGGACCTGGCACTGTTTTCTAGTGGCACGTCCCCTAATTTAACTTCATAAACAACAAATCAATTAGAACCAGTCTGTCAAATCTGTATTCGTAACAGCATGGATAAATGCTGTAGGAGCATTCCAAATGAAGAAGTTCATACATAGGAAGAATGATATATACCAAAAAACTACCTTCCATCACTGAAGCAGTTAGTTGCCAAACAAAACTATTTTCAATTCTGAGAGAAAACAAATATTGTACAAATCTATTTTTAGCACATAGTGAATGTTGTTCATCTGTGCCCTCCAGTTACAGGCAGGCAGGCTGCAGGCTGGATACACCATTTCAGTGGCAACTGATTCCAGGTCACCACCTTTTTCAGCCCCACTGTAATTTTTCTCCAACCGTTACAAAAACCCGTGCTGCTGGAAGAGGACAGAGGCAGGCTCAGTCAGATGGACAGAAATGGCTTAGACTCATATGGCTTGCAAATCAGCCAGTGCTCCTGCTTTGCAGGAATATGAGATGGGAGAACATGGGACACAGAAAGAAGAGATCTGGAAGAAGGTCCTATAATGATGACAGGACACACTTGCTTCCCTACCCGTTGTACAGACACTTGGATGTAGATCCAGGGGCACATGCAAGGGAGCCAGGTGGTCAGGCTGGACTTCGACACTCCCAGCTCAGCATCCAAATCTGCAATCAAAAGCTATCAGAATAGGCAAAACCTCTACAATGCCTTTTTTATCTTAACCAACTCCCTATCTTGCAATCCCTTTTAGGTGAAGACAACCAACTAAATCTTAACAAGTAGCACTGTGCAGCTTTGCTTGCCAGCGAGGCCACGAGGCAGAGCCCGAGGAGCGAGCAGTGCCCGACCTCCAGGCCAGCGCTGCTCTGGGTTGAGAATTCACCACGGGCACTTGACCGCACAGCAGTGCCAACCCCCTCTGAGTGGGCACCCGCCTCCCTCCGATAATTAATACACACACTGTAAATGCTGAATATAATGTGATAATCTTCCCTTATATGCCTTGTTATTTATTGGATTCTTTCTCAAAGGCAGATGGAGAGAACAGTGGTGTTAACCTCATTTGGGATTTGAATGGATACATAACATCCATTCCCCTATAGCCATCGGGGCACCAAGTTGGAGTGTATCTCTTTATATGCAATAATTTGCAGCCAAAAAATGATTCAGTCCGTAAAATATCCTTCAAGAAAAACAACTGATTTTGTAGCTGAGAAATGGACTAAGAGAGTAAGTGACCTGGTAACAGCAACCCAGCGCCACTGTCTCCTCTACAGATAAACAACAATAATAATGTTACTGAATGCCCTGGTGAAATACCTCGTTTCAGGTAACTGAATTCAGTCAAAAACTATCGTCAACACCAAATATCTATGAACTATGGCTTGGTCAGTGTGCAGTGGGGGCCCCAACAGCATTTGTGAATAATTTGTCCCTCTTACCTGAAAGCTAATACTGGGTTTCACTTTTTCTCCCATCATGATCAACAGTGAACATTCAGCGTTACAGAGTCATGACCACGGTGGACACCTCCAGGTGAAGAGCTCACACGATGCACCTAGTGCCTCCTCCTGTTATTCCCTGTGACAAGACTTTATGGCAGTGCCTGTGTTTGCTGACCAGGAAAACAAAACTCATTCATTGCTAAGGGAGGAAAAGGCATGACATCCTTCTTAAACATCGTAAACATTCTTACAAAACATTGGACAAGTTTATAGCAACCAACAACAAAACCACCCCTTGCCACCAAACAAAAACAGCACCAACAAGAAGTGGTTAAAAGTTTCCGAGAAGCAAAGCGTAGGAGAGAAAAACCTCTAGGAATAGAGATACTGAAAGCCCCACATTTCCAAAAGCTGTCCCTCAAACACTCACTCTTCACACAAAGGTCCACGCTGAATCTGACACCATTTTTAAGGTTAAAGCTTTTATCATGTTCACGCTTTCCAAAAGTTTTTCAGACCACTCCTCTTACTTCGAGATACATAAATACATCCGTCGCCTGCAGTGGTGAAGAGGATGGATCCATCTCCCTGCACAGCTCCCACCTTGCATTACAGCTAACTGCTCTGCGAGTGACAGCGAGCTGGACGCTGGAAAAATGAACACCTCGATGAATCACACCTCGTTTATGTTTTCTGCTTTAAGATTTACGCATGTTGAGCACAGCTCTGAGCAAGTAAGTTACAGTTCAATGCAACTTAATGATTTTGTTACTCCATGCTTTCTCCTAAATAATGGGGATGGCTCTGCTTTCTTGCCAAACAGGGGTGATGGCAGAAGAAATACTGTGGGGAGAAAAGCCGTTCTGAGCATCCCAACTGATAACTAAGCACCTCAAAGATCTCATCTACATTTTTTGAAAGCTGGTGCATGGTGATTTACTTAGACACCGACACGTCTTTTGGCATCCCACAAGATGAAGGAGTAGCTGTCTACCTGCCCTTTTTAAGCAATGTCATTGGATATTTCACTACCGAGCACCCCATCTCCTCCAACTCCACATATGGCAACGGAGAATCAATCAACCGCCTGCACCGAGGAGTACAGCGCCCTCCTGCAGCTCCAGTACGATGCAGACTGATAAGACGCTTTCTGGGGTTACCCCTTGGCACGCACGCTGGGCTGAATTTCCAGGTGATGCTCTATCGCTGAGCTCCCCGCTCCTGCTATGGATCGTCCCTCATTTACACCGCTGTTCAAGCCTGTAGTAACAACACCGACACGTCAGAAGCAAGAAGGAGGAAAAGATTTATGTGAGCCACAGAAATTAGGCAGACAATGCGCTGTCATGAGGGACAAAAAAAGAAAAGATGTTCTTCAAAGTCTCAGTGAATGACTTAGAAGAGATTTAAATATTTCAAGGTAGTAATGACCTGAAACCTTTGCTATTCCCTAATTTTCCACTCGGCAGCTTTGACATTTGGGTACTGAAAATACATGGAATAATCTGACAGAGACGAACACGCAAGTGCCTGTCCTCAGAGATACAACCCCCAAAGCGACTGCTTTCTCCTTCTGTACAGCTAAACGCCTGAAAACATACTGAGTAAACTCTATGGAACTGTCTGTAGAGTTCTCATTTATTTTAATTAACTCATAAGAGAACTGTAGCTTAGCACAAATCAAGAGGTTTTAATCATGGGATCATGAGCTGGTCTGGAAAATAGACAGATACACTGAAATGGGAATTTTCTTCTGCCCTTGTAATGGTCTGCCCTGCTGAAATGAATAGTGAATTCAGTGCTCACAACTCTGATACCCTGCTTTTTTTCCTTATTTTCTCTAAGTCACTTTTCAGCTACATCAGCTACTAACTTCCAATGCTCATAATGCAAAACTAGATCCTGAAAAAATACGTATTTTTTATATATAAGTATATATATGAAGCCTGTCAAATACATAAAAATCTTGTGACATTAATAAAAATAGTGTTCTTCCTATTAGGCACTGCACCATAAGTCTGTATTCAGATTATAACTGTTTTTTATTTGCAAACAACTCTTCATTAAACTTCCCTTTTTAAATTTACAGTTGAACACTCAGAGTGGTCTAATACAGCCACAACATACGCTGCTGCACTGCTTTATATATGGTATACTGGCGGTATTCCACTCCATATTAAATGGAACAATCAGGGAAGAGGAATGCTAGACAGGAAATCGTTAATGCCCATTTCCAATTAATGAATTGCCTTTTGTTCAAGGTGTTCAAATGTTCAAGAACAGTTCAGATATTTACGTCAACAATTCTAGTTGCATTTAGGATCCTTACACCTTCTACGCTGACTTGGATATTATTATTATTTTAATTTACCAAGTCTTTTGTGTCAGAACTCAGGATTACAACTGAAGTACCATTAAATAAGAAATATACTTGAGGCATATGTAATATTTATTCATTAATATAAAATTGAAATAGTTTGAGCACACAGATTCCAAATGCAAAACAAAACCATGGTATAACTAGACCATATAACTCTATTTAGGTGACTGTTTGTATCAAAGTTGAAGACACCAAGTCAGAAATAAAGCTTCACTTTCATAATGACTTTCACTGATTTAAAATCCTAAAGGCTGAAGCTGTGAGCTAAGTAAACAGAGCACACCAGGACTTCATGAAAAATAATTCGGTTCCCATGAACTGTGGGAACAAAATATGCACAGAATTATTATTAGTCACTTCTCTTCAAATATTTAACCATGGTTGTTAATATTTCTTCCTAATGTAAAAAAATTGCTTATAATTAAAAGAAAAACCCACATTATTTTACTTTTGATGGGTTTTTTAAAACAAGATCAAAAAATCAAGCCGTGTTGCAATATACCTCACTGGTCAGAAAAAATAGGGTGTAAACTAAGGAACTTAAACCCTATGTGTCAGGGGCATAGCGGCGAAGGCGGCCGGGTTATAGTTATTATTGGCAGCTCTCTGCCTGTGTGACTCGCTCCATCCCTTCCCAGCACAGCAGGCGAGGGGGAACCAAGGTGGATGGCCAGCTCGCCTAATACCACATCTCTGTCAGAGGGTGCTCGGAGACTTTTCTCTCCAGGAGTCTCTTTCCTGTGCACTGAAGGCTGTGGATTAGGGTACAAAACTGATGAAAAGAACAAAAAGTACTGCACAGGGTTCTGCCTGCAGTTGCTGGGCATTTAGAGGGAACGAGAATTACATGACTTGATTTACTTTACAAAAACTGATTAGTAAAACCCCCTGTGGATTTCTTAACTATATTGTGGAGGGATATAAGATTAGTGTAGCAATTCCCATCATCAAACGTATTTACTGTTAAAATATTGGATTAGTGATGTTGTTATCCAATGTCCCAAGATTATAAAGTGATTCTTTAAAATTGAGCAGAAAAATACTACACTCTATCATTTGTAATTAGATTTCAGTCTGAGTGTTTTTGCCTTTCCACAAAAAGTAATTCTGCTTTTAAAAAAAAAGGAAGGAAAAAAAAGGACTGCACACAAAGAGGAAACAAATTTATAGATGCAAAAGAGGACACAAATTATTTTCCTCTTCTGCTTCTGAGAGACAAATGGTTGCACTTGGTTTCTGTCTTACTGCTCCTGCCTGTCACACTCATGGCTGTGGCGATGCACCACGGTTACACCAGGTGGTAATAAAGCCATGCTGGTGCTAGATGTTGCTTATTTGTAAGACACATATGAACATTCACCTCCTGAGCCTGACAAATCTCAATCCTTGGACATTCCACCCTCAGAGAGAACTCTGAGGAGAGATATAAACTTTCAGGGTCATTGTTGTCTGGGCTTCCAGCGGCTACATGGACTGTGAAGGAGGAAGAGTGTGAGAAAAGGGGATAAAATTAATGTGTTGATTAAAGTAATTATGCTACATTTGGGCCAGGAAAATTAATGCAACCGTACCGTGGCTTTTTAGCCATTATCTTAAGTGAGTAAGAGCACCTGGAGCTATTACAATTAATGAACAAATAAAAAGCTACAGCACTAACACCACCATTTTCTCACAATTTACCCTGTCAAACACCTCTAGGAATCATTTAAATGCAGTATTTCACACAGATATACAACAGATAGTGATGTAAGAGCCACAAAACCCAGAAGTTTTAGTTCAGAAATACTCTGCAACTGAAGAGCGGGAGTTCTGCTGTACCTGCTGTGCTATCTGACCTTGCTGTTTGCCACTACTGCCGTTTTAAGCTATATAACCTTAAAAATTATTCTTTTCCTTACTTTGGTAAATCCTTATTCTCTTTGCAGATTTATCCTCCTGGTAATTTCAAAGAATAAAGCAATTTGTTTCTGAATCAGAATCATCGTAATCAATATTAATTTCATGACATCACCACACAAAATTCAGATTTTAAAATCGTGTCAGCAACTTCAAAGATTTAAACAATCAGATTAGTTTGATTTGAAATTATCCTGTAAATACAAAATCTTCACCGCAGAAGCTCTGAACAGCCTCGACAGGGTTTATCAGCTAAATGTTTAATCAGGCAAAGCAGCAAAAAACATAACCACAGGAATACATGGTATTTAGCATTTAAATAAAGGCTGTAAACCAATGACAAGTCTATTTGGGCAACTACTACCACACATGTTCCTTATCTGCAAAGGTCTCATCCCAAATTTATCGGAACAAGCCTCTCATACTTTATTTTCTAGGCAGTAACATCAGTTTCCATTCACTGAGTTCACAGATAAAGGTACAGAAAACTGCAAGTTAAAAGGCACGGCCATGAAAAAGAATTCCCGTGTCGGCAATGTCATATTGCTTTAGGAACTTACTAAAACACAGCTAAATATAAAACCCAACCCCCAAAACCAAAAACCCCAGTGCAGAGTAAGAACCGAGCCTGAGGAGGCATTACAGTGCTTTGTTTCGTCATCTAATTGAACAGTTTCAAAGTCTTCAGCTACCTGGCTGCTCCTAAGACGAAAACCTTGAACAAATAAGGCGAATGAGAGCTATGACAGCACGGGGGATACAAAGCCTTCCCCCTCTCTGCACAAAAAGCACCGTTTCTTGTTCCCCCAGACCATCACCTCGGTGGGAAACTGCCCGCTCACTAACAGGTACCAGCTCCTCACCCGGAGGTGCGAGGGGCCAGCCGTGGTCCTTTCTGCTCCGCTGACTGCTTGGCCCCGCACAGCCAAACTGCGCTCACAGCTAGTCCCTTCCCCCCCTCTGTGGATAAAACACATCCCGCAGCAGCTCTCAACACCGAGCAGTAAGTAGCCCCAGAAAATGTAATGATTTTTTATTGTTATTATTAAGGAGACAGAAGTAGTGAGTGTCTCCCTTGGGGGGGGGGGAGGGTGGCAAAAAAACTTTATGCAAACACCACCTTTTTGTAAACAGGAGTTGGTTTTACTCATGGTTCATTCCAGTGGCTTTTAAATATATTCCTCCTCCTTTTAGAGTTGGGAACCATTTGCTTTATGAGCACCATTTGGATCATTTGCCTGTTGCTCATAAAATAGACAAAGCTTTTATCCATGCCATGAATTTTTACTCACTTTATACAAAATATCTAAGGAGGGATTTGCAGGGGCCAGAATTACATCCATGAAAGAATTAACAACTAATTTAATTTTCTGCTACAATAATGGCTCCAGCAGTTTTTGATTTTGTTGATTACATTTCTTCTTTCCACGAAATAAAAAAAGCATATTGGTGTTAGCTTCTTTATACGTATCTTTTTAAAAAGCAGCTTTTTTTTACCGCCCCAAAACAAACAGCCATGACAAAAACATTTCGCATGTTTTAATCTGTGCTGTTACAGGCAGCAGCAAACGCAGCTTTCAGAAGCGATCAGATAACACGGTGATGGTCTGTATGCTTAGAAGAACGCTGATTCCCGTCAGCACTGGGACGGTCCAACAGTATTTCTGTGACAACACTGCTGGCAGCAGCCGCACAAGCCACCTCGTGCGACAGCTCACCTCTGACACCCACGTTCACGCATCGGGGCTCCCCTAAACGACAATCACGGCATCAAGCTGCTGTGTCTCCTCCTCTAACAACTCAGAAGCCAAAATCCTCACTTCTGTGCCAACAAACTGAAGCTGAGCCCTAACTCCAAGCTCTCCACTTGCCTGCTCTGCCACACATGCCGTAGGACAGGGAGCAGGAGGAGCCTGTTAGCCCTCCCTCAGCGATGCATCAGCTCTTTAGCAGTAACTACTGGACCCAAACACTTCCCTCAACAGTTTTTTTTCCCCGCACATAAGGACTTACTGCCTATTAATAGCTACGGACCATAGCGAGCTCCTGTGGTCCTGCACATAAACATTATTGATTGCAGACACAGATCAATGCACGCTTAACTGTTGCGATTAGCAGCTGCCAGGATGCAGGCGTTTGGAGGTCTGGCCGTGAACGGTCAGGGCGCGCTGCATTTGGGAGCCTTTTCCGTAGGAAGGAGAGAAGATCCTACATCTTGGAGAGTAACAGTGGAAGGACTTCCCTGCAATAGAAGGCCTGCACGTTTACATATGACTTCTTTCTGTATGCAGAGGTACACAAACATAAATATCGCTTCTCTGTGGCTACAGTCAAGAATATACCTTTTAAGAACTACCAGCAATGTTATCATATTGTAATCTAGTGTATAGATTGAACCATGAAAGCCTGCATCACAACTAATAACAAAATGCACTCAAGCGTGAACAAAGTTAGCAGTAACAGAGATGTGGGTTTGTTTTTTCCTTCGTTTCTTCTAAATTCCTACCCTGTGTAGGAATTTACCACATGCTTCTGGAATAAACATGCCACTAAAGCAAGACCAAGTTGAAGGATTTCACACATGCAGTTTGTAAAACCTAGAGATTAATAAGAGATTACTCGTTTGGGCAGAGTGCTTACAGCCTGACACTGAGACACAGCCCACTTGGACTACAGTCACACTGCTGTCACAGACCAGGGGTTGCCACCTCTGCCTGGTTCTCTCCACCTTTGCCAGTGAACTCACTGTGTTACAGCTCACCACTGCCTTTAGCAACAGGTGAACCCCGCAAAGCTTCTGTCACAAAGAGGCACTCTGTGCCACAAATGTGGTGGCTGCTGAAGGGAAAGTACCCCCCACATCCATAAAAAGCAGCAGCTATCTTCCCTTGGGAATACAAAGAAGCTGCCTGATTCTCCAGGTTGGTCTTCCCGGCTCCCTCCCTTCACGCCCACCAGTGCCTCCTCTCCTACAGCCCCAATCCTTATCCCTGGAACAGCAACATCCAGTTTCACCCGCACTGTGAACTGGCTCTTGGCTTCCGTCACCTCCAAGGCCACATACCGCGATGTGCAGTGCAGCACACTGACACATAGGGAATAAACAGCAAAAATGGCTCTGAACTCCTGCACGTAAGAAATTTATAACTGATTTGCTCAGCTCAGTACACGACTGCAAGGCCAAAACATCCAAAATCAGTCTGTGTCAAGGAACACTGCATATTAATATCCCCATTACTTATCACTTTTTGCGTGATAAAGTATGGTTTCATTTTTGGTTAAATCCTTATGACTTGAAAGGTTGATCTTTCAAGCCTTCCTCTGAAAATAAACTTGCACAAACTTCATTTCTGCACTGGCAGATGCTCGCAGTTTCCTGACACACAGTTCAGAAAGCAGTTTTGTTTCCAAAAGTTCCGCCAATTTTTTTAAGCACGTAATGAACACAAACTGAAAGCAAGATAATCCTGGTGCTTGTCCCTTAGAAAAAAGCTGAGACTTCAACTAAAAGGACACCACCAATAGTCTGGGCAGACAAAGACCAAACCAAATCATTTTGGCATACGATACCAAGAACCCCAGAGCTACCTGTAGCATCTCTTCTCTAGAACCCCAGATTAATTCTGCTATGACTTACAGAAACCACCATTACAGAAAACACTTTACCAGAAAAGTTGTGCCAGCCTACCTGTGGCTGAGTCCAAGGCTCCAAGGACGTTTCTTTCAAAGGAGTTTGTGGCCTTCCCATTTCTTTTGTGTGCTTTTGGGAGAGAAAAGTCTGTGTCAGTTATATGTTCAACCACTCTGTCAGCATCCAGCACAAATTTCCCTTGCGGCAATAAAAGAGTCAAGTACAAAATTCATACAAAGCAATGGTAACGTATCCCGACTGCATACGTTGGGGTAGACTCCAGGTCGGATATTTTTGCAGCTCCGTAACTTAATTTTTATAGACTTGCTTTAACTTTCCAGGTATAGGAGTACACACCTTCATCTGTGCGTACAGATGAAAATCTCACACAACAGCAGGAAATGATTTGCCAGAGTGAGGTTCAGCAGCAGAATTTCAGAGGGAGCTCGTCTCTGGTTCCTCTGCCGTTCCCTCCCTGGGCTGCGCTGTGTTCAATGGACCCCCTGGAAAAGGGCATCCCTTGCCTTCCCCCAGTGCTCTTTGGCACTGGAGCAGAAGACTGAGCAGTTTAATGGCTTCTTGTCTCTTCCACCTTTCACTACCTGGGAATATTTCAAGATCAACCACCCCAAATCAAAGGCCGATACAATCAAATAAAGTAGTCTTCACAGAATTAGACTTGCTGACCCCTTCACACGTCCTTTTTTTTTTTTTTTAATATTGCCAAAACATCCTGCAAATACTTGTTAATACCTGTAGTGGCTCTGCTTCAATAATAAATACATAAGATTTTTGAGCACTGGGACTGAGCACTGAAAAGGATGTTGGCTCCTTTGAGTTTCTTCCATATGAATTTCCCAGGGATAGCTGCAAAAATACTGACAAGTCTCTTGTATTTTCTTTCTCCCTAAATCCTGTCTGTCATACAATGGGAACATGGACATTCACAAAATCGGTTCTCTGCTGAAATACACTATTGAAGTAGCATCAGGATTTTCCTCCTCCTGAAATACATCATTTCTAACATACCACCCTTTGGATAATGCCTTTGGCAATACGAAATATAAACAGCATCTTATCCAGGTCTCACATGAGAGTGATCTGAACGCTAATGGAGCCTGCAAGGACTGACAAAGCGAGGGAGAGAGATGCCACCGGATTTTCTGTCATTCAGAGTAAAATATGGTCACTTAAAAGTAAATATTTTTTTAAAAATACAGAATTTGTGGACAACTTGGGTTAGCATGGAGCATTCACAGGGCTTATTTCAAAAAACCACCTTATTAAATGGCAATTTTGTTTTGGCAGGTTGGATTGCCTGTAATAATAGATTAGAGGCAATCATTTTTACCATTTTTGTTATGTTATATTTTGGGGTAGCAACGGAACATGATTCATTCTTGAAATAGAACAATAAGTGCGTTTCAAAAGAAAAAAAGAAATAAGCACAGATTTAGCAAATGTTAGAGTTAAAATGTATGCATCTGGAAAGGGAAGGTTGTATTTTTCATCTGTTCAAAAGAAAATGCATTCTACCTTATAATCTTTTTTTAAATGTAATAATCAACCATCAAAGGGACCCAAACACATAATGAAAATTATTAAACATAACAATTGTGGTGCCAAGATACCATAATAATTCCATATGGGATAAGCTGCCAGGAACCAACATTAAAAATCACACTATTTCTTGAAAAATAGTTGATCTTGGAATTTCACGTCAGTTTTTTATACAACATTTGCCCAGTCAGTTCTGTTTTAGAGCAGAGAGAAAAAGGAAAAAGCAAGTGCAGGAGTACATGAAGAAAAGGGATGCAAAAGTACATTCAGGAAAGACAATACTCAAGACATTCCAGTAGCACTTGAAAACCATGCTCTAAATATTAGGTATAAGTTAATGAAGACTCAAAAACCTTTTTAATACTGAATTTCTTATAGAATAGCACCTTGTGTTCTTCATTTACTCCCTACTGTTTCCACTACCCAGCACCCTTTCAGCCCTCCAACGACAAGCGTCAGAAAGCAGTGACAAAACACAGCAAGAGCGAAAATAGAGCAGATTCTGGGGCAACTACTAGTCAGTCAGTAGACTGTATCCTGGAGCACATGGAAGAAAAGAACCAAGCAGTAACCGCTTTCAGCCCCTACAGGCTTTCCACACGTGGTACCTAGCTTCTTTCTAGCTCTCATTCTCTTCACAATGCTGTTTCAGAACTGAAGGAATTGAGCTCTAGACATTAAAAGCCTCAACACACAGCACAGCCCTGGCTTGCCACGGAGAGCCTGGAAGTGTATTTGCCTTGCTACTTTTCAGTGCGGGGAAAAATGACACAGACCACCTAATACATGAGCTGTGACTACACGTGAGATAGCTGACCATGAACCAGCACTGGTACCCTAACCAGCAAGCACATCTGCTGCAGCTTCCAACTCAGCATGCTGCAAAACCCAAAGTGTTCAAATACCTGTTCTGAACTACCTGCTACTATAGCAATTATGCTTCCAGTAGACAAGCTCCCTACTTACTACGCTCCGAGATATACACACATTCTTAATGGATCACATAAGCAGCACTCACTCACAAGTTCTCTTTTCTCTTTTTTTACAGGAGAGGAATGTGGCAATGATAGACAATCCTCCCGGGAGCTTCCTCCTTCCAACACAGATAAAGAAGCTCTTACTAAAGCGATACGTTTTTGGAAGCCTTCATCCCCCCATTTTGCTTGGAGCATCTTCCTACAGCCGTCTGCAGCTTCTACCGTTCCTTTAAAGTAACAATAGAATATGCCCACAGCCTTTTGTTTATGTTCCCTCTACTTCCTCAATTTGACATTTAAATTTCACACATAGAAGAAAATTGTACTCATAATGAGATAAAGATGGAATGATTTCAACCTGGATATTACATTATGGTTTCAGCAGCGCCATTAAAGCTCCCTTAGCTCTTGTACACACACAGATTACAATTTCTCTAGCAGGCAGGCTTGACTTCTGGAATAAATTGGGTCTTTTCATGTTTGATGAACCACTTGTCACTTCTGCTACAGCCAACTACTGTTCCAGAAGCATGGGACGTATCTGGACAACTGGTTCAGTTCCCACCATTCCTCCGACACCTTCTGAAATTCTCCCCCTCCGCCTGGAGTTGAAGGAGACTCATTTTGCTCTGCATCATTACCTGACTCCCCACGTTGCTGTCCTGGTACAGGCACCGGGGAAGACAGAGACAGAAAACCATGTAAAGTCATGCTGGCTGTAAAAGGTTCCTTTATCTCAGTAATCCCTTTTTCCCAGTGGGAAATACACCACTCCTATCAACAGTTCCCCACGGCCAGGCAATCCTGACTATCCACAGAAAGTCCAATTTTCAGGTATTTTCAGTGAGACAGTATGAAAGAAGCTTTTGTCTGCTGACTCATCATACAGGCAGTCACATCAGTCTTCAACTTGACCACCTAGAAATTACCCTGATCAATTATGGTAGCAATCAATACAGTCCAGCATAATGGCCAGGTAGTAAAGAGATTGTGCACAAAATATTTTGCTGATATCTGGAATTTTCTGTCTAGTTGTAACAGCAAAACAATGCTTTAATATTTAATCAAAGTAGTTAAGTCTTTTTTTTTTAGGGAAAAATGAAATTCATCATGAATATTTCCTGCTGTTTATTAGGAACACTAACTTAACAAACATATAATTACTTATGACAGCTTGACAGGTAATATCCAGCCTTCCAAAATCTACCAGAGAAAATAAATTGTAAAATAGATTTTAAAGGTTATGAAAGTCATCATTTTAAGTCAGACTTCGTTTTTATCTTTAAGATGCCCCACTGGTGATCTCCGCCTCTGAAATACAAGGGGGAAATCTCTTGCGCACCTGAGATAATTCAAACTAACCTTAGAACAACGCACAGGAGATCTCCATTCTGATGGCCACCTCCCCCTAGGCTACTCGGCTCCCAAGGCCTGTACTGTTTAAGCTGATCATAACAAGATACCACTACTTTGCTCAACCTGTTTTCTCCATCAGACTCAACCTCTCTGCCCCAAGGCACCAGTCTGGCTCGCTCTGTCTGGGATCCTGCCAGCGCCCGGTGTAGGTCAGGGAGGTGGGATGCGGGTGACCGAGG
Source organism: Psophia crepitans (assembly GCA_013399095.1). Lineage (NCBI taxonomy): Eukaryota > Metazoa > Chordata > Aves > Gruiformes > Psophiidae > Psophia > Psophia crepitans. Next base: position 394,771 of record VWZZ01003496.1, on the reverse strand, counting down.
AAGAGGGATGCTCATTCCTTCGATCCTGTCCGACGGCCACCCGCTGAGCTCTCCCTTTTGCCTCTCTCTCTCTCTCTCCACGCTGTCTCACACTAGAACTGACAGCCAGAGGAAGCTGCAACCAGAGGAAGGTGCCACGTCCAGCTGGACATCAAGCAGCACCTTGCTCTGCAGGCAGAGCCCTGCGGGCAGCTGCCCGCTCTCTGCCTCTGCCGAACCCAGCTGGAGCTGCAGAACCTGCCGTATCCCTCAGCTTCCTGCAGCTAGAGCTCCCAAGTGGCCAGGCAGCCACCTCTCATACAAAATACATAATCTAGAATTGTGAGAAAGTCCTTCTTTTTTTGCTGGAAAGAGGTTAAATTATATTTAATTGGTTGGCCTCAGCTTCCTGAGCTGGGGTTTTAAAGTAATCATAAAAAGTTCTAGTAACGTGACCCATAGATACTACTGATTTTTCACTATCACTTTTCCAGGCTGCAAAGGGCTTTTGTTCTGGCCCTCAAACTTTTTATTCCAATACTAACTGCTGGATCTGTTCAGGTTGGTGTCATCACCTTTTCATCCCGCTTCCCTATTGACAGGTTTTTTACTTTTCTTCAAAGCAAATTTAGATTTATTAGTGTTAAAAAGAAAAGAAAAAGTTACAACATGACAATTTTGGTTTACATGTTTTGATTTCTGGAAAAGCCCTGAAGTTATCTAGACAGATACTGCCACCAATAATTCTAATGGTTATTGATTGCTGTGAGAAGCAAAAGCAGACTGAAATTCAAAGATAATATGATGCATTTTTCTCTGGTGCCTTACAAAGTTGCTACAGCAGCATTAAGATTGTCTGATGCAAAGTGTTCCACTCCTGCGCTTTACAGGAAGAAAAAAGTGCTTTATGAAATTGTCTTTCACGCAGAAATCCTGTATGGCTTGAAGTGAGATTTAGGACACAAACAGCAAAAGACATTTTGTAAGTAATATATTAGCTATGTTACATTATCAAAGTCTGCTGTTTGGGATTGCACATGTTTTTTGGGGCAGCTTTTTTCTTTTCTAGTTATGTTTAAAGTATATGGCCGAAAGCTACGTTTTATAGACAGGAACTGCAGACTTTATTATTTTTCTGTCCTAAATGATAGTCAGGAAATCATGTGTACTAATTTCACTGTCCAGGGAGAACATCTTTATTATCACACTGAGACAGAGGAATGCTGTAAGCCTGCGAAGGAGATTACCTCCATTAACAATGCCTCCTTCTTGCCTGTAAGTTGATTTCAGGTAATTGGATTCCTGTAGCCCTCTCCTCCAGCCTCCTAAGCCCCTTCACGTGAAAGGTGAACAGAAGGGTTAATTTAAGTGAAGAAAGTATAATCTTATGTAACAGATTGCTAGAACAAATAACTTTCTTCCATGTTTCCAAGCTTTATATAAATATGAAAATAAATCTGTGCGACACATAGAAGTATATGGGAAAGCCAAAGGACAGCTGAAATCAAGATGTTAGGAACAATTCCTATGGAAGGGTTTTTCCTTTTGTTCAAGAAACACAGTAGCTCTGTCTTTGGCCAAAGAACAAAGACACAATTAAGAAGCCACGGATGAAAATCCCTTTGGGGAGGTATCGGTGAGGAATCCACAGTCTACAGCCCTGAGATGTGATTTAGGAACAATGGGAACAATCGGCTTTCCCCACAAAACAGCAACCTGGAATCGCCACTGACAACTTCTACCCTCAGTTCTGGCTGTAACAACTGCAGCTCCATTTCTGAAAGCATCAAAATGCTTTGTGATGTTGCTATACGTCCTCCCAGTGATTCCTTGGCCTCAAAAGCCACAATGTAACCCAGCAAGTGTCTAATGGTTCTGCCAACAGGCAGCTTTTATCTTGCAATTACCTCTTCAAAGATGCAATAAATCACCTAGTGCATATAGAGCCAGACAGCAATTATAAGGGCATGATTTCCAGAGGTGCTGCACACCCACAGCCTCCATCCTCTACAGCTGTTATACTATTCCTGTTAAAATCAGCCCTTCGCTCACTTATTTCCCTCTTTTGTTCCAACACATCCATGAGTAAAGTGGGTGCCTGGCAGGAGACAGAGGAATGGAAGATACTGGCAGGGTGTGGGGTGGGGGTTGAATGACTACAGCATACTAGGAAAGCTCAGAGGTTTAACAAAGCCTGACACGAGATTTGCCAGATGGTTCTGTACCGGATTGTAAAACTTTAAACTAATCTTCATTTAAGAGTTTTAAGGGCTGTATCCCTCTTTTAAAGCCTCTTGCTCTTTTGCCTGGTTGATTCTGGTAAATTATAGATCAGACTTTAGAAAACTGCTTCCACGAACAGCGGCTCCTTAAATCTCAGCTAAACTGAGCAAGAAGATTACATGTTATTATGATGTAGCACAGTAGGATTTTTGTACAGCAAACATAATGATGTAGAGAAGGATAAAACTATCATTCTGTGCAAGGAGGTCATCCACAGAAGAACAATGCTTTTTATACAGCTAGCAAATCCATATATACATGATGAATCTTCACATGGCAAATCCTCTCTCTTAATGGTTGTGTAAAGAAACCCAAGAATAAGCAAAATCCAAATCTGTATTTCAGGACTCAATGATCAAACTTCTTACAACAAAGAAGATGTCATTTGGGAGAAATGATTCCAATTATTACTAGAAAAAAATATCTATTTCAAGGGCAATTTTCGGGTAAATGCATCCTCTTGGTTTTCTGCAAGGAGAAAATTTCCTCTGAAACTCCAGTGAAATGCCAGATACTGTATGTGGTATTAAAAATCAAAACACTCACTAATCTTACCAGTGCGTATATATACTTTTAATGGTAAATCAAACACAGCTCACATGGAAAAGCACAAAGCATCGTCAGTACACTAAGGGGTAAGAACTCTTTCCACCTGTCAGTATTTGTAATCTTACACAGTATCTTCACAGCTGAAATTGTAGTAGAGGGAATTCATAGATTGCAGACACTAAATGATGACAAAGGTGAAGTGGGGAGAGTGGAGAACAAAATCAAGTGCTCTGCAACTAGCAATAGCGAAGTTTCAAAAATCGAGAATGAGAACACCGAGTTCTCAGAGCTGATACAGTGATTTGGTACTAAACTTGTGAGCTAACAACCTTTAGAACAGGTGACACAAACATTTAAGTCTGTTCAGCTTTAAGTCGGCAGCCCATCGAATTTCCTCTCATTTTCTTTTTCTGTACGTGATTTTGAATGCAACGCAGTAATGTCAAATGATCTCCTCTTTCTCTCCTTTTTTAATTGAAACATTATTTCCTGCACATGAAAGCTTTTGACTTAAAAGCAATCAGGTGAGATATTCACAGCTCTGGTCTTTTCAAAATGTCATGCACAGGAATTACAGGGATTTATCCTAAAGCTCTCCGTAAGAACATCAGCATTTTGGAATGCCCAAGGAAATGCCTATCTATGAGAATATGCTTCTCTAGACCTCATTGTTCAACTGATTACATTTAAGTAACAACGACCAGGTGCTGTGTTACACTTCTGCTGTACCTTGCACATCATTGCTAACAGACAGGTTTCCCAGATTTCAGAAATTATAAAAATTTCTTACTTAATGCATAGTTAAATTCCTTCTGATATAAGAACAGAGGCACTCCCACAAATACAGATCATCCTAAAGGAGCAAAATGACTTTAAATTTTGTAAACACAGAACTTTCTTTTAGTTCATCTATGTAAAATACTTCGTGGTAATAGCTGATAAAATATGCTCACACTCCATGTTCTGACTTGAAAGTATTTACATACATAAAACTAATGTGACATTATATGCTAAGGTATTCTTACATCAAGTGAAAGGGGGGGGGGGAAAAAAGAACATAATATCAAACAGCTTGTTTTAGTTGCCTGAGCTCTGCTAAGCTTTTAAAGAATGAATATAAATGTACACAAATCCGTTTTGTGACTCAGATATAAAGCATCATGTTAAAAATGTAGTACATGGTAGCAAAACTACGAATTTTTATATTCCTGCATATTTTCTCCAGAGCTGTTAAAATTCACATTTCTTGTTATATTCCTTCATAAACCACAGCTTCTCTTTCTACAGGTTACACAGGAGAACCAGCACAGCCTCTGCCAGCATCCACCTTGTCCAAATGGGTTTTTTTCTTGGGCTTGTCATCTTCTTTCACTATGGTGTGACTAAGTTCCACTGTATAGAAAGCCAGCTTCTTATAACGAACATTTGCAATTTAAATTGCTCTTTCTCTCTGAACGTTAAAACTGAATTGGATAAAGGTGTTAAAGGCTAAGGCTTCCTCATTTTTTTACTTTACTAATCAAGCAAACTAAAATTACATTATCGGAGTCGGCCAGGAGTAGCCCAGACCTGGGTGGTGGAAAAAGGCCTGAACGGGAATCTCACACGGTGATTACAGTCAGGAGAGAATGGCTGACAAACCCCTCCACTTTAAGCTTTGAAGTGTGGCAGAACTAAGCAAGATGTGCCACCTTAAATTAGATTTTTCCAGAAAGTTGATAAATAAGCTTACTCATAAAGAGCAGCAAGACTAATCTGCAATTCTCCTGACATTAGAGACAACATGATCTATAGAAGCCTCGTTGGATCATCAGCTATTTTCATTTGATGTCATCCTATTTATATTCCTTATCCCCAGCTCTGACGATTTGTCTCATAAAGTATGTTTGAATTTTCTAGTGCATATTGTAGTCCTTAGAATACGAAGTAAAATAAAGTCAGATTGTTCTTCAGGTGGCAGGAGGATGTCCAGAACAGGCACTTGTGCCATAAATAATCCCTCAAGAGATAAAGTAGCATGTTTGGAAATAAGACTCCAAGTAAATTATTCAGCATGTATCCTAACCTATGGCACAGAATGCGGACTGAACGCAAACAGCATAACTTGCAGAACAGGGAGATGCAGGTAGGAGTTGCCAAGGGTAAGCACAGGCAGAGTAGCTCCATCTACTGCAAGGCAGGTCAACCCAAGGGACATCCACCACCCTACTTAAGCCAAGAGTGACTGTGGGCTGTACCAGCACCACCCGTGAAAAAGATATATGAGTCTCTTTATATGCATAAACATATGTGATCACATACTGCTGTCATTTCTTGTTTGACACGTAGTCAGGATAGACTGAAATCTCAACATTATTATACTAAAATCCATTTAGAATTATATTACATTCTTGTTAACCACAAGCAACCGGTGCCTGTCTGCCTCTCTGCAGCTCCTTCCCTTCCCTTGGACAACCATGCACGTCAGCTTTCCATCAAGCAAAACAATGTGAAAATACTTATTTGCTTGTTGCAATGGGACAGTGCTACCCACTGACGTCCAAAGTCCCATGACATTTCCCCTAATACCCGTATGTTACGCCACCCGCATCTTCACTCTACGTCAGGAAGCCCTGCTACAGTTACAGGAAAGATCCTACCTTGTATCATACATTCAGCTGTGCTAATAAGGTTTGCTGTCAAGAGACGAGTAATTTAATTTCAGGAGGAATTATAACATTCTAACCCTTATTTTTTTTTCAGCTAAACCTAATAAATAATAACATTATGGCATTACTGCTCTTGCTGACCCATATAAATCTGCCTGCTATGCTGCCTTTCCAGAAGGAAGGAACCTACAACTCATGAGAAGCCTTGGTGAGCCAGGGACATCACCTAGGGAGCCTGCGCTGAAGAGAGAGATTCTGGAAGTCCTGAGGGACTGAGGCCAAGGCACACCAATGCCCACATTTCTCCGACACTTCGCTGCCTGCACACTTACAGGAGATTTGTACGCTTGCGACATGGTGGCAGGAGTACAAATCAGGCAGCATCAGAAGCATTCTCAGTGGTTTTTGAGGGTTTGTTTTTCTATAGGTGGGTTGGTGTTTGGGTTTTTTTTGTTTGGGTTTTGGTTTGGCAGTTTTTGATATTTTTGGGGGGGGTGGGGATGGGGTGGGTGGTTTGGAGTTGTTTCTTTTTTTACGTACAAGTAATGAGCCCAGCCAGGAGATTCAGGAAGGTATCATAACACGGATGTGCTCTCATTATAGTCCAGACATCATTACAAGATTCGTTGGCCCAGATACTATTTAAAACTTAAGTACTTAATACAGGCATTACCTCTGGTCTATCTGTTATCTTGTCCCTGCTCTGACCAGAAACCTGCCCAGAGTGCAGGCGGAGCTGTTGTTCTCCTGCTGTACCCAGCACCAGGCGTGCCAACGACAGGGCAGCAGATTAGCCGTCCGCGGGGATTACACAGCCTGTGCCGAGCTGTACTGGTACTGTAACTGAAGACGGCCAGATAAAGTTTGGAAGTTAAAGAACACAACAAGAAATAGACCCCGGGCTCTCCACAGGTTTTATAAGCGACGTGAGAATTAAGGCGGCAGAGGGATCAGGGGAGATCTGTGTCCCTTAAGTAACAGGCAAGGCAGGAGGAGTGATTCCGAAGCACTGAAGAACATTGACAAGCGGGTGTTACAGTGGTGTTAAGGATGTCTAAACTTAATCCTGAGACGTGTCTTCACTTAAGATAAATCAGTTTCCAACCGTCTTCTACCAACTGCATTGTACCTAAGTCCAAGCCTATACTCACCTTCTATTTTAAAGTTTCTTTTAATCCTGACACACAGATTCTCAAATAGGTTTCCTGACACTTTCCATGTTTTCTATTATATTTTCTATTATTCATGAACTATTGAATGAGAGATTGTTTTTCTCCTTTGGGGCAGGGCAGGGAAAAGAGAAAAAGAAAACCCAGAACATACAATCTGAAATAAAATCTTCCATAAATATAAGATTAAATTAGTTTACGCAGGTCCACTTCCGCTAATAATGCCTACAGTGGAAAACTTCTGAAGCACAGTCCTTTTGTTTTATAAAAACAATAACGAACTGACATTAGCATCGCTCCTCCAGAAGCATTGTTTTCCTCATTTTAAAAATGGCAAACTGAAGCGCAGGGTCACACGTACAGTAACTTTCCAAGCAACAGACAATTTGGATTCCTAATGCCAAGACGAGACACAGAACACCCTTTCTCTTAACACCACTACAGTCACGCTAAGAACATTGGAAGTAGATCTTGTAATACATAAGGCTAGACTTTGGAAGACACCTTTGAAAACAGATGCACATTAACACACAGACACACCCCCTCCTTGCTCTCTGATTTCCAGAGCCATTCCAGATATCAAATATTTCAGATGCACCACAAGAAAATGTATTTCACTTCTGTTATGCGTTTTTACTAAACAGACTCTCTTACATTGTAGAGGATACTCTTATTAAGCAATGAGCTGTATAGATCAAGCTTTTTTCTAAACTACTGAAAATAATTCTTTTTCTGCATCCGACCTCCCAGCAGTACGTTACGGACACGGGGCACATGAAACCTGAGGGAACGAGTGCGGTGACCTGATACCTCAGTTACAAGATCTGGCCCTAAGCAGATGAACGTGAAACTCCTGGAATTTCAGTAAACGTGTTTGCAAAGGATTTTTAATGCTGAATGCAAAACATGGTCGTGTGTACACATACTTGGTCTAGTTTAATTCTAGCTAGATCGAACACCAAAAATAGGTAAGACACGACAGCAGAGACTTCAATTTGAGATAGCTTACAGAGAAATACAGGAAGCCTTGCAAGTTTTTTCTACCAAGACTCTACATGTTGTTAGAAAAAACCGTGCAAAAAACCCAGAATGTCTCATTTCAGGTAGCTAAGCCCATAAATATGAATTTACAAAACAAAGATCACTTTAAACCATCCTCTCTTGTTCATTTTGTCAAAACACAAAACCAAACCCCCACAGCCCAGTGGATGAGGAAAACCAGTATCACCGGAGCTGTTACTGTGTACGCAGAGCTCTTAGACACGTTAAAGAAAATGGCAATTTGCTTATTAGGGGGAATTGCTTTAATTCTTCCAGATGATGTATTCCCGGACTAATTTGAGCTTTTAGAAACAGTTAATGAGATAAAAATCATTGAAACATCACTCTGAAGTTGAGGGGTTTGCATATCTCACTTAACATAAGAGACTTGCAAATAAACATTTGGAGCATGTGAAAAGCAGTGGGAAAACGACAGAAAATGGCCATCACTGGCTTTCTAAACTATTTACACTGAATTGCTCCTTGTGTTAGATCAAGCACCCTTTACTTTCAGCGAAATAATATGTGACAGTGAAATCAGACACAGTAGCCACTTTCATTAACATATTATAAAATGCGTTATTTTGTCCATATGCAACAGACCGGGAATAATTTCACTTTTAAAGATTGCAATAATTTTCTAAAGGTTATGCAAGTCTTCTATGATCTTCTCTAATACCTATGATTTGTGTATTCCATAAAAACCCATTCTGTTCTCTCAGGATTATTGCACTAAACCTCCTAGTATAAATTCAAAAATCTTAAGGAATACAACCTCACAACTTATGACAGTGCCCCTAGGACCTTTTCTGATTACGTTCTCTATGTTCTTGATTATTCCACTTCCTACACCTTATGAGGTACTACTGAAATAAAGATCTGAACTCACTCCAAATGACTTTTACAGGGAGAATACTGATCCAAGGCCCACTGCAAAAAAAACCAACCCAAAAATTAATGGTATAAGTCAGTATTCTTTACTTTTACAGATTATTTATTTTAAATGCAAGTATAGCTTAATATTATGTGTGAATCGAAACAATATCAATGAGAGAAATCAAAGAAAAGTTATTTAAATATTTAAATGATCCCTCTCTGACGTAGGGAAATGTGCAACACTTTGTCCCACAATCCCTTAAATATTCTTGTCAGTCCTGTTGTAACTTGAATAAAGATAAAACATCATTATTATAAGAACATAAAGCTGTTATGATCTATCTATACATGTATAAAGCCTCAGCATTCAAAAGGTAAAAAGACTATTTTTCCTTTCTTTACTATTCCAGACTTATCTCAAAGGGAGCAGTTGGAAGAAGAGGCCGCGTACAACTTGTTGACTGAACCAAATGGAATTTTCTAGGCAATCACAAGCAGTGCAGATAGGCTGGCTATCCAAACGCACCAGCTCCTCTTCCCTTTCCTCCTTTACATAGTTGAGCACATAGACTGCTACTCAATATTAGTGAAGTGGAACTCAAAAAGCAAACATCATAAACTTTTCATGTCCTTCAAAATTTCTATGTTCAATTCTGATGCAGCAGTGTACCTGGCACAAGTACACTTGGCAAGATTTATACTGGCCAGCCCAAGGAACTTATGCTGACAACACCCTAAACCAATCCCATCCTGTTTCTGTGGCAAACCAAGTGTTGGAATCAAAATGAAAATGAGAATAAAAAAAAAAGTCACTGCTTCTCAGTGAGTGGGTGCTAAGAGACACCGCTGATTAAGATATTAAATGAAAAGCCCAAAAAGATGAACCTTTTGAAAAAGAGAATGAAAGACATTTGTTCTCCTTTGTAGACATACACCGATTGTACTATGAAAATTTAACCACTGCAAATATAAAAATCACAGCTAAAGTAATTAATAAAAATGGTAAATGACATACAAAGAAAGTGACATAAAAGATTTTTCTCAAAACCACCTGCTTTTGATACATAGCAAAATGAGCACATGTCACGCGACTGATGTTAGACAAAAGATGTATCTACAGGGATGGCGGAAGACTTCTGGAAAGCTGCAGATCAAATAAAAAATATAAAACTATTTTCTATGTTAAATATAAATGATATATACAAACTTGAAGACAACAGACCTAATCCTGCATTGTCCTGAATCCTGTGAGTGAGGAATTTTACATAATCCCACATCTCTGTTTCATGACAATTTTTGAAGCAGTGTCACATCAGTGAATTTTTAGACTCTTTTTAAACAATCTTAGAAAGGCCAACAGCAGTAAATAGAAGACAGCAGATCATGACCTATTATACTTCTGCTCTCAACACATCAGGGAATCACAAAAAAGATTCAAATTACAAGTCCCTTCTCTATTTCCCAACTCGTCACACAGAGAATCCAGAATCACTCTTCATTAGATGAAATGCCAATAACACAGAATTCATATTTAAACTTCCCATTAGATTATAAGCGCAAGAACTGTTACAAAAATCACAAGATTTATAGAAAAAAATCCAATGCAGAAATATTTTTTCTACTTCTCTATTTACAAGTTTTTCCTAATTTACCTCTTAAAGAAAAAAATCTACTGTAGCACAAGATACCACTGATTCATTGTGGGCAAACCAGTTTGTTTCAGCAAAAATTAGTGTGGAAGAATCTTATCATAAAGGGCTAAAACGGTTATAAAGGAAATTACACAGCTCAAGTAAAGACTTAAATAATCATCTCCTTACACAAGTTTAATATTATATCTCAACCAGAAATCAGATCCACTTTAAAAAATCATAACATTTGTCTCCCAGATACATACTGGGATTTCATTTTTTTTTCCATTTTTCTTTTTCTCTCAGTCTCTATGAAGCTATCTCTAGTTTACAGAATTTCTTCAAGCAATTTTTCGCCAACAATTGGTTTCTCTAATTTACCTCTGTCATAAATTCCCAAGCACACGAGTAGGTTCTTTGCTGCTTCGAGATCTGCATTTAATTCTACATTCCTTCCCTTCATTTCAGAAACAACCACCTTTATCTACATCATTTTACTTTGGGGCATCATTTAACTTAGTCCTCCCTAGCCGCACGTCCTAGCAGACCCTCCCACAAACTTCTCGCTTCAGTAAATTGATTTGCTGTCTCCTTTAACTATCCTTCACAACAAATCAATCCTTTGACTCCTCCAACTTTTCTGAAAGGCTTACCTCTTGCCTGCAAGAGGAAAGTTGTAAACATCCTCCTTTTTTTGTATTTCTCCTGGGCAGTGGAGAAAGATTCATTTTATATCAAGCATTTGCCATTACAGTTGGGATCAGACAGAGCCAATGGACCAGTCCATGCTCCCAGTCTCACTGCCATCACTGCCCATCACAGCTGGAAGATGGCGGGGACACTGTGAATATCCCACACAAAGGAGTCAGCTAAATCAGTAGAGGTTCTCCACCCACTCACACACACTGACATGCACCACAGCTAAAACTTCTTTTAAAACTTAAGTTTTGGAATACTTCTTTTGCTTCTTCCCATTCACCTCACTGTTACGGAGCGTACCAGAGAAACGTGTCAGGGAGAAGCGCAAAGAAAAAAAAGATTGACATCTGAGACTTGATCTCAACTGACTAATGACTAGAAATGGCCATGCAAAGAAATACTGTTCAGAAGCTCAACTGAGAGCGACTGCTGTACCTCAACAACCCAGAGCATAATTAAAGACCAAGCTGTTCAGACATTCTGGAGTAAGTCAGAAACACAACTTCACATGAGACTGTTTTGTACTGTGGAAAGAACACCATGTCATTAGATAGGTCAGAGAGGCAGGAAAAAACCAGATACAGATAAGATAAGCATACTGCTCCCACAGAAATATTAAAAGGAATGGCATTGTTCCTCTTAGAAGAAAATGAGAAGCGTAACATAAGAGTATATATATACTACCAGGCACAGGTGTGTTGGTAGGTCTAGTAAACTATAGGGTGACTCCCAGTTCAAGAAGTGGGAGGAACCAATTAAATTACAGTGTTGGTTTTTAAGGGAATAAAGAAAATAGCTTGTGTACTGTATGGTTGGAGTGCTGAGCCCATCATGGATTTCACAAAACGGCATTAAAGAGTAACGATATTCAGAGCTATAATAATTACGACAAGATAGACACGATCTCCAGAGAGCAGGGCAGAACCTTATTTTCCAGCACCTTTAAGCTATTCTAAGCTGTGCGAGTGCGATCTTTATAAGTGATAATTTCACCCTATGGCACTTCTAACACATTTTTCATAAACAACTCACATTTGCCCGTGTTAGTTCTGGTGTACCTTACAGTTTTAGCAACACAGCGCTTCTTGTTTCTGCAGATTTGCATTTGTCCACACGCCTTTGATGTAAGCTGGCAAACCACAGCGTGCCTCCAGAGTGAAACAACCCCCTGAACAGCCCAAGATCTCCTGCTGACGAGCAGGCTATGCCAAGATGCCACTATGCATGTGCTCCAGTGACTTAATTCCAGTAACTGAAAGTCAGAGCTCTGAGGATGTGACTTCCCGGCGTAGGCAGGGCACAGCACGGCATTTCGTGGTTCTCATCACAGCCCACATCCAAAACCCCGAAGGATCGCATGACCACAGCGCCAGCAAAACCTGCAGAATCACTGACTCATTCAACAGTTACCGGTTCAGTAAGTTACACAGTGTGGTAAACTGTGTTTCAGCAATAATAAAAATATTTCATGAAAGAAACCACAAGACAGTAACAGGAGGCATGTTGTCCTGTATCTGCTAGAGCACGCTGTGATAGTCAGCTTCCAACGCTGTGTGTTAATACAGGAAAATTAGTTTCTGACTCTCCGAGAAATCAATGAACTACAAGCTCTATGAGAAAAAGCTGTCGGTTGTAATAGTTAACACGGAGAAGTAAAAAATAACAGCACAGAAAAATTATTTCTGGGAATTTAAAAGAAAAAAAATTAAATGTGCTGGGGCATTAAGGTCAGCTCCCTAATGCACAGTAAGCGTTCACTAGTGTAAAAAGCTTTTATAGATTCCCAAGGCCTAACAGGCACTCCTCTGGTTTTAGATGTCACCAGGTTCATCCTAACCATGCCCTTAGCATTCGTAAATCATCCACTTCATTATCAGCCAGTGCCGACTGGCTGTGTGATAAATCCAGAGAAGTTAACTACCAAACACAACATCCCTGCTGCAGCACACTGTACTGAACCCAAAACTCACAGTTCTGAGATTGCCCTCTGTGCCGAGCACGTGGAGGAGGTCACCTCGCTGAGAGGCGCGGCAAACACTGGCTGCTATGCACACAGCACAGACATGACAGGAAAAAAAAGACAAAGCAAGCACCTTGGCCTTGTCAACCCAATGTTAAAAGTTAAAGCCAAGTTCTTCATCAGAATCATTACCTGCCACATAGCACAGCAGCGAGAAGGCTCGCATGGAGCATTACGTGCTAGCTGCCCTCCAGAGCTGCCACCACACAGAGCCAGGGGAAAATTACAATTCATGTATTTATACTCTACTAATAAACCCCCTAATCCCTGCTACTGGGGATAAAACCACATTGATTACACGTTTCCAAAGATTCTTCCAAAGCTGCAAGCTATTCTCTTCCCTACTGTGTATGACTTTGTAAAATGAGAACACAGATTCAACTGTAGGTCATCGTCATTCTCATGTCCACAAATGGTTTCTCCAGTGCAACAAGTCTACAGCTGCACCCATCCCTCCCACGGTCCTGTTTCCCAATCTGGAGGTTTGCTGAGTTCCAGCTCAGACACATACCTCCATAGACACACGTGTTTAGGTTTGTTTCACGTAAAGATGACCAGTTATTTAAAACTATCAGCCCATGATAAAAAGTCATGTGTAAGGAGAAGACTCTTCTGGAATATGATCTTTAAACTGCTTTTATCAAGGCTGTATAAAGGTTTGCTTGTTTTAAGATTCCTACCAATATAAAATAATATGATGAAATCTCATACCCATAACTACCCTGTTTTTACAGAAAGCCAGGGATACACGCCCATTTGTACGGGACTCACACCATGGCATCTGGCAGCACAACCACATTGTATAGAAGGTGTCACCAAGAGACTTGTTCTGGCCAGAATAAATTTGCTTACCACAAACTGGTATGGGCAGGAATGTCCCACCATTAGGACATGGCACGCTTTGTCCATACTCCGTAACAACTGCGGTCAGAAAGTAAGAATACTTCCAACGCAACTGAAAGTCTCCAAAATTCCCTAGTCTACTCTTTTGTTTACGTTGGAATAAACCCAAAACTCTCAGATCTACCTTCTCAAGGAAACCTCAAAGCTCGTCTTTTGTGCCCAGTATCTTTATGAAGAACAAAACAACCAGAGATATCTGTGCTACTGTTTATTTATATTATGTTAGTTGTTACTGGGTTTGGGCATACCATAAAATATTAATAACGATTAAAAGAGTATGCTTGTTTTCCTACAGGGCATCATACAGACTGCACATCAATTTACAAGTATTTTATCAATTTTTACAGTTAGTTTTAGTATACGAATAAAAATGTTACTTATAATTAACATTTATTCCTCTTTTGTACTCTTTAGATATATGCATATGTACCAATTTAAATAGGTAATAAACAGTGCAGTATCTTTTAAAGGTAAATAAGCCAATTAAAAGAATCTCCTAAAGTACTTAAATGTACAATAATTTTGTTTCGATTATGCAATTGTTGTGAATTTTAACCTCTCAAAGTGTCTAGTTTTGATAGACACCCCCCCCTCCCCAATCAAATAACCTTCTCCAATCTCTTAAAAATATTTTTGAACATCACGGGTACAACATAATTGCAGAACTACAGAGATCCATTATGGCTGACATAGCACTAATAGTCCTTGTGGGTGTACCTTTATTTCAAGAAAGGATGAAAACTTTGTTTTCTAGCTTTTTCCTCAGAAATTGCATTGTTGTGGGTTTCTTTTCTAAAAACACGTTCAAGTACTTTCCTCACAGCTTTTCCTCCTCTCTTTTTCTAAGCTGAAGAACTTCTTCACGATTTCAGATACAACAGAGCAAGTAGGCCTTCTACTGAACTGCCAATGTTTCAATTACTTAACTAACCCTTCCCGCAGTAAAAGTTGAACTTCAAATGTTTATTTAATTTCACTTGCTCGTCTGTCCTTTCAGTTATCTACTACCAGCCATCTGGATTACCCACCATCAATAAAAATTGTCTTGTGCTGTTAGACAGGGGTCAGCATCTTCAAAAGACTCTCCAACTAATTATATAGATTTACAATTACAACAGAGTAAAACATTTAACTTGCACATGTTAAAGCTCTAACTTGTAGCCTATATTGAAATAATTACAACAGTGAACACCGTTATGTACTCTGTTCCTTTGAGAAAAGCAACGTAGGATCCACTCACCATCAGGTGTCATGACACCTAAGGAGATGCATGTCTCGAACGCTAGACTAAACCATGACATGGCACCAGGGCATTGATGCGCAGAAGACAAAGCAGTGTCATAGGCACAACCTCTCACCCCTTCCCCCCACCTGGGCTGGCCTCTAGGCACCCCCTCCAGCTACTCCCACTGTCAGGGCTTCTCTGCAGCCACTTTCAGTCCACGTGACAGAAGATTTAATGAGAGATTTCACCCCCTGCAGAGGTAGGGCTGTATTTCAGCCATCCCACAAGTCAGGTGCTGAAGAGGAGAATTCACAACCCAACTGAATTATAAAGCAACAGCTGTCTAGATTTTCAGATAAAGTAACCAGTAAGAAACTCCTGAAACGCTGCTGGTGAGAACACCACAACACGATTACTAAGCTAACACAACATTTCTACTCTGAAGTCTTTGAAGGCGACTGGAAACCTTCAGAAAGCACTTTTAGTGACTGCCAGGATGAATGGCTTCAATAAATACATTGTAGAAGCTGGAAGATAAAGATCTGAATTTCTCTTTTGTCTGGAAAGCTTTGTCTTATATCCTCTTCCCTCTTCCCCCTGCTGATGCTTCCAAAATACAAAGACTCCACAGAACTGTGGAAGTCACAGACTTAGCTTGGTTTCCTTACAGTCTGCTTTTATGTGAAATCTCTTTTTTCATCTTTGCTTTCTCTTTTCACACTTTAGCCTAATTCATCCTTATAGACAAGTAATCCCTGCGCTTTTCTTTTAAATCGAAAACACTTTGTTTGGAAAAAAAAAACGCGGAGAGATCAAATTAAGACAATATATGTGTGCGTGCATTACCATTTTAATTTAAAAAGGCTGTTAAGTAGAGTAAGGCTGCAATCTTTTCACTTTGTTTCTCCCAACAGATGCTAATAAGAGAAAGATATGAGTATTTTAAACTACAGAGGTCAATAGGTATGCTAAAGGTGAAGTAGAGATATTTCAGTTAATGTTCTTATGCAAGTACCACCAGGGGAAAAGGTGAGCACTACCGTTCCCATGACGTACGCATCACGTCACACGCATTGCCACAGAAGCCAGCCCCATTCCGAGTCTTGTTGTAACTGGAAGGAAAAACAGTCATCTCAAATCTTAGCAAGTGCTGTGAACGGTATTTAAATCGGAGCTTTACTTACAGGTATACTACCCTGAACTGTATACTCAGAGTGAAAAGACGGTATCTGCAATATTACCTGGCCAGTCCTAGAACAGATAACTTTATCTACCGAATTAATATTTTTGTTGTTGCTGTTCTTTCTGGGTTGGATGATTTTTTTTTTAAAGAATAAATATGCTTGGCAATATTTTATAGTTCTTTCAAATGCAATTAAGCTTCTTCAAAGCACAAAGACTACAAAGATATCAATGAATCAAATAATTCTCACTCTACTTAAGCACTATTATTCTGTGCATTTTTTCAGTAACAGAAAGATAAATTGAAAGATCAAGTGAATTGTCCAAGGTGGTATCTGAGGGGGGGGGGAATCATAGAAAGAGACGTAAGGGAAATAGCATCTCCAAACACCGTAACGCTTAGTCTCACAGACCAGTGATGTTCTAGATGAAAGATACGATGGTCCTCCCATACAATATCATGTGCCCATTTTATTTCAAACATCAAGTTATAGTGTAACAAGTGCTAACGACCCTCTTAGGTGGGCAGAGCCAGATATTGCACTATGGAGCAGTGGGATGAAACCATGTTGTTTGCTGCCATCAATGATTTTATTCAGATAGAAATATGTATTTCCAGAGTAGATGCTTTAGCATTTGGATCTTAGATTAAATTCTTGAAGAAATACGTGTGAAAATACAAAGCAAATTCAGACCATACAAGAATTAGTCACAACTGTGGCAGGAATCTTTTATGCCAGTTCTAGATACAACACAGACTACAGCAAAAGTTAAATATGTATACTGTTTCTCAGTTTTGATATCTCTAATTTGTGTCACAGATCTTGCACATCAGCTCATTCAATAGCAAACATGCCATTTGAAAAATAGCATCTTTATTCATGTGACACAGAGAATTATTCAACCTGTTAAAGACTACCCGATTCCATGAAAGTAGTAAGACGACAGACAAAAACTCTTCACTCAAAGTACAGAACATGGACCAAACAAGAAAGCAAGAAGAAACAAATAGGATGGAGCCTAGGAAATGTAAGGAGGTACTCATCTTGGAAGTATCAATCCAACCAGAAAAAAAAAGCTAAGATCTCGTAAGTAAAAAGTTCACTCTAAATTCACAGTTTAGAAAGTCTCTAATGTATTTCTGAAGACATATTTAAACTTAGAAGAATATTTTCCACTCTACTGAAGATCTCTCACATAGCATACACTGTTTCAGAATGGTCATCATTTACTTTGAAGACTGTTTTTAACAGTAGATTGCCAAAGTGTCCAAGTCTTCCGAAGTTTTGTTTTGTTTGTTTGCGGTGGTTTTTTTTTTGTTGTGGGGTGGGTTGTTTGGGGTGTTTCATTGTGGGTTTTTTTTTTTTTTAGTTTTGGCAGTTTGGGAGGCCTTGTGTAGAAGAATCAATCTCATAATAATTTGTCATGGCATCAAAAGAAAATTCGCAGGTGTCTACAACAAGACACTTGCCTTTTTTGCGTAGAATCAAGAGAAGAAGCACAACAGTGACACTTCATTAATGCCTCCTTTCATAATGCTGAAGTTATTTTTGAAAGTGTACTTCCTCTAATGGAATAGATGACTTCTTTGTCTCTGTGACTTTCTTTCCAAACCACACGTACTTTATATGAAACATAGCTCCGAGGCTGTCAATTGAGCTTGAAAGTTAATGTTCCTGTAAATCACCAACTGCCAAAACGAGTTATACCATTTACCTTGTGACTGTTTTCTGAAAGTTATCATTGAAGTATTTAGCTAATCGCACTTCAGACCCTGTTTGTCTCCCAAGCCTGTATGGCCAGCAGCCATTCACGTATACAAGACTGAACAACCGAGCTGCACGCTCACTGGATAAGCGATGTTATGGTAAGTCATTAGTGTGCTATACCAGTGATGGATTTCAGAATTGAAACTGCCATGAATCATGTCATTAATTTAAGATTCTCTCTCCATACTAACGCATCTTGCGGCAGAAGAGCCAGAGCAACAGCACAGTATTTCAGAGAAGTGCTTCCCACAGAACTCAAGAGGTGAAATGAAGGGTTTTCTTTCTTTAAATGCACAGTGTAGACAAACAGGTTTGCAAACAGCAACCTTTTTTTTTTTTTTTAAACAGGGTTTTCCTAGATTATTCGCTGGCTTATTTTTACACTCTTCCTTAAACCTACTTAAAAACCCTCGACAATTATGGCACAGCCTTAACCTTATACAGTGGGAGTAATTGCCTGGAGTTCAATAAGCAATAGAGGAAGCAACCATTGCTCTAACCCAACTCAATGGCCAAAGACAGATATTGTGCAACATCCATAGCGAAACCAGGTCATTCTTATCACTTATGTTGCTAAGTTCCAACTGAGCGCAGTATTTCAAATTAACTACTGGAAAAGACAAAGTTTAAACCATAATATCAACACTGAGGAGAAAGCTCAAACCCCGGAAGAGATTGGAGTCTGTGAAATGGTCTGAGACTGGAGTACAGTGACACGGTTGGTGACCAACGCTGGCGGTTTGCCCTGTATGTGTTTCTGGAGTTTCAGTCTAGTTTCAGTTTGATCCCATTGTTAACAACCAATCTTCACTGAAGCACAGAAGGTATGCTCCTGAAATGTATCCTTCACTTCATGTTGTGAAATAGTTTGGGACTATGCAAACTGGATTTGGTTTTAGTTAAAACAAAGTGAGGCACACCAAGTAGAGGTCACTTTATCTGAGCTAAAACGCAGATGCATCTTCTGCATCCAACTGGCAAATTTAGGATCAGTTTTGTAGTGTTCAGTAAAACCACACAAAATTGGGAGAGACAGCTTATTTTATTCTATTTAATATCTCCTGATTTATAGCGAACAGGTTTTTTAATTTAAGATCAGTTAAAAACATTTGATTACTATTTTGTAATCACCATTTTTAGTTAAGCAATCCCAGAGAGAGGAAAGTAGAACGAGGAGTCAAAACTTGTCTCGGACTGGGTATGCTTGGTAAATAGCATATTGCCAGGATGCCGTTTATGAAAACGGCGTGCCAGGACACCAAGGAGGGTCTGAACTGCTGTAGACAGGGAGGAAAAAAAGAAAAAGTCTGCCTTGTTTCCATTTCAGCAGACAATAATTTTTTACTAAAATTATGTTTTTGAAGTACATCCTCTGCTTTCTTCTTTAAATCAGTGGAGGACCCCTATGTCATTACAAAGCTATAAACAGCACTTCAGCAATGATTATATGCTAGCATTGTCATTTCTTCCTCATGCTTATTATGGGTCATATTTCCACCTAGATTGCAAGATTATTGTAATGTTTCAGGCCAGCAAGGATTAGTAAAAACAGGGCAGAAATAATACAACATGCAACTGAAATCAGGGTATTTGAGGAAAGGAAGAGGTAGGTACGGATTTTAAATGACAGGGAACTGATTACTTTAATGTTCATAATAATAAGACCTGTCAACAGAATAAGGAATAGAGTCATCAGTTTACTACCAGTGGTGCCATTTCTTGTTGTCATTCAGCAAGCTAATTGCCTCTTTTGTCAGGTATGAATTCCTTTTAACAGAGATGCTAAAGGCAATAGTGCCTGGCCAAGGAGATATCCTGATTCTTAAAGGTTTTCCCCCCATTTACTTAAGTTCCTTTTCAAGTTTATCATTTATGCTGATATCTGAGGAGCTATTTGGTTCGTGCTTTCCAGAGCAGGGGATAGAAATAAGACAGAAAGCATTATGAAGCAATTGACCAGCCCGTATACAATAACCTAACGCATGTATCTATTTCTTCTTTAGAGAACAGGAAGCATTTAATCATTTCTGAAAGACCTACTTATCAAACCGAATTACTTTAAGCATCCTCCTATAAATCACAAAGAAAAAGTATTTTATGGTTCCAGAAATGAAGCTCCTATTGCAATGAGCGGGAATGTTAGCAAACACGCCCCATTACTAAGCTAAATTCCGCACACTCCTCTAACCTCACAATGCCTATCTTATAACAATTTTGCTGAGCAATACCACTCAGTTCAAAAAAAAGTGATAAACAACTAACATCTCGCCTTATTATCAACTCTAGCAGTCCACCTTTAGAAAATATATACAGTTCTGGGGAGAAGTCTTTCTGTCTTAATTTTTGCTCTCCTTTTTGTAGGCATGCACTGGAGAAGTTTCTGGTGTCAATCCTGAATGATCAAGCTCAATGAAGTTATTCATATGGATCAGGATTTACTACTTTCACGTTACCAAGCTGTGCATCAAACTACCACCCCTAAACAGAAATACCAGACCAAGGAGATTTTACTCACAACAGCCGATGCACTCGTATCAAACTCGGCTCCTAACACTACTTTGTGACTTCATTTGAAAAACAAACCAACGGCCCACACCTCAAGAATTTAGCATTCCCCTCAGTAAGACACTTATGTATGTTCTGCATTGCTAGCAAACAGCCAGCCATTTTTCTGTTCTCATTTGCTTTAAAATCTATATTATAGTCATCCTTACAAAATAGTGGCAGACATATAGGCCTTTACGTAGCTATAGTGTACACACTTATTGGAAAAAAACCCCTAATCAACAAAACCAAAACGCCCCAAATGTCTTTCTGTTCACCACAACACGTGTAACATCACAGACATACTGGTTCCACCCTCAAGAAAAAGTTTTAACCTCAATTTTCATGTCAGTATCTTTTCAGAAGGAGAGGCCAGAAGGCAAAGTGGTTGAGCACATTATTAGTTATCCCTTCTATTCACAAGGCTTATGTGCCATTACCAGTAATGACAGTTAATTGGGAGATCAGAGACGTGATCTCAGCCACTGTGCAAGTCTCTTAAAAGCAATGAGGCTGTCAACAGAGATACATCCTATCAAATAATATTCTGGGATGTTATAACACTGCGGCAGCACACACGGACACACCACTGTACAGAATACACACTGCCAGGGTGCAAAAAAGCACAAGTGTCTGACAGCCTCTCTCCTGTAGTCGAAGTGCAAAACTGGACACCGAAAACGAGCGAACAACATGAAGTGGGGATAACAACAACATCGCAGTGCATTATCTTCAATTACCACTAATTGGCTTAAACCTAGCTTTAGTTAAAAATGACCTTTATTCCTTTCAAATCCCCTCTGGTGCTACGATGACCACAAGTTACCGTTTAGTATCAACCACCTGAAATAAAAGTTAGGTGTCAACATCAGATGCATTGAGAGAGTATTTCTAAGCTTGTACTGAGTGGGGGATGTTAGCACTCAATTCAGCTGTAAAGATGGATAAAATCCATCCAGTGATTTTCACAACTCAAATGCTGACCCTTAAAACATCATGGTCTTGAGCATAAGCTACAGGAAGAGGAAATGCTCACTGAGCTCTACACATAAGACTGTTTAATGAATAGCTGCTTGAATCTGAAAGGTTTGCAAACAAGGGTTTAGTCTTACTAACTCACTGCACTGCCTATACCTTTCCTTCTGTAGCAACTGGTAATCTAACAATTTAATTTGCAATTTTAAAGCTACAAAAAGGTATCAGAGTAAATCAAATTAAAAAAGTTATCTTTCATGCTCTTGTTTCCCTGTGAAAAGGGATATATTTTAAAAATGCAAGTTTTTGCATCTCCTCTATATTAGCACATACCTACAGGTATTTAGGAGAATTAAATTTAGGTTATTTCAGAAATATGTATGCAATTTATTTTCAATGAAATATTCTGTATAGAATTTTATTAGAAGTTCTTCATCTAGCCACCACTTGCGAGTACTTTCAAAATACACTTTTTACAGCTTGATGCTGATAAGGTATATCCCAGATAAGGCCAAGGTGATACCTCTCACGGGCTCCCTTAGGGATATTGCCACCTTCTGATAAAAACACCCTCAATTTTTAATAAATCACCTACAAACTTCATCAGAATATTACACAGATTAACAGGACTTTCCCAACAGATACTCACACTAGTGGCAGCTACAAGCACAAGGCAGCTTACTTTAGCTGTGTCTCCATGGCACGTAACAAAACCCGTATGAAAATGGTTAACTTTGTCCAAAGTCTCCTAAAACAACAGCTGAACTATATTAACAAGAACTTTTGTTTTCCAAATATAAACGAAGAATTTTTTTTTAATCTGTTATTTTACAATTCATTGCACTTCTTCACTGAACCCCGATTGCGTTTTAAGCCATTTCCAAACCCAGTTTGATCAGAAGGCTTCAGATTGAGACAAAACCAGACTTTGTCAGTGGACACAACATGCCCTGATTTAGATACACAGTTAATTTAAGATGGAAGAGGTTTATTCCACTTTCCTTCTCGTTCCTAAGTTTGGACAGCATGATGGCTATGATGAATCTGTGAAATCTTTTCAGTAGGAGGAGTACTTAGGAATCATTTTCCCTAGAGAGGGATATTTTTCATGCATTCAAAACAGACAATTCCTCTCTACTTTCAACACTCATATTACGACTACATGACTTAAAACTGACGTTATGAAAAGAAGTAAATCTTTTTCTGGTTTCAGTACTGTCAATCAGGCCTTTCTCCAGTGCTGTACCAGGATTCAACCCTTACTGGAGTATCCATTTGTGTGCTCTGCTGCTAACTCTGTATCATGAGATGTGCGGTTGGAAAGAAAGCCAGGCATTGTATGTGTCTGTCGTTACCCAGCATGATAAGCAGAGTCCAATTCAGGGAGGGGGGGCAAAGATAATGATTGTAATTATATCAGATCCTACTAAAGCATAAGGAGTTACTTATGGTTCCAATATATAAACAGATTTTTGCCTTCCTGCTCACGTATTTTAAAGCAATGAACAATCAACCCTGTGATTTCAGATGGATTACTTGTATATTTAAGGTTAGAAACGTAGCCTCGCCACATACGGATACACAGCTATTTTACTGATGTCTGGTTATGCTGCGTGTGCGTAGGGCTCCACATTTTTTTGCACCCTTGAAATCAAAAACTAGATGGTATGAGGGAGGCACATAGCTGACACTTCACTATGTTCTTGGTACATTAGATTATATTTCAACAGGGGACTACTTCAACATTCTGATAATATGTATAAAATATGTATAAATGCCTTTATGACATTCCAGTCACCAAAGTGCAAAAAGTCTTTTCCTTCCTTAACCGTAATTAATCATCGTTATCAGTATCCCACCAGGACACACACACATTTTTATCATTAAAAAAATTGTTATTTTAAGACAGGGGAAAACAGAGACATAAATTGGTTGTAATGAAAATACAGGAACTCGTATGGCTGAGGCAGGTTTGTAAGAGGAACACTGATTAAGCTCCTGAAAGGATAATGATTATGATCAAAGTGCTAAAAACAGTTTCTCAACAGATATCTAGAGTGTTACAAAAAAGCTACTTAACCAATGGAGCTACCTTGAAACATTCTAAACTATTTACAGGAGTCAAATATTTATTGGCTCTGGTCAGTAAGGTATTTGTTACCAATATCAAAACTCCCAGAAAGAAGAGTTATGAGGATACAGACATAGATGGCAGAAAGGAGTTTGAAAGTCCAGAGAGAGTGTTGTGTCGAATGTAAGAAAGAATATTGGTATAGCATAAATACCACGTCTCAGCATATATTAATTCATGAACTTATATTCAGTTGTAACAGTTAAATAGTAAAAGTAATTTACCCTGTATCACATTAACACACAACTACATAAACTAAATAACATGCTCTGTCTGGTTTAGAATTACCATTTCAGCCTTTAGCCCATGTTTTTCAAGACAAAAATTAACGTGACAATATTCCAGCATGGGTGATACTGGAATACAAGGGTGATTTAATTGCAAATAGTAAATCAGTCGAATGAAAAAAACATTGTAGAAGACCTTAAAGTTGATACAGTTTACAAATAGCCATGAGCTGGCTAGCTCAGAGGACAGAAAGGAAGGTCTCTGCCGATTGTTTTGTTCACGTACTCGAGCGGTTTGCAAATATGACAACATTTTTCAGGTTTAGCGTTGTTGAACAACTTGACTTATTAACATTCTGTAATGTTAAATATAAACTTCATGATTTCTATAGTACAAGCATACAATACTTAGTATACTAATTTACGTAAGTTTTGCATGACTTTAAAAGGAAGACTTAATTAAGGAGCATGCATTTAATGATCTATTTTTACCTGTACCTAAATCAAGATTTAATTAATAACCTCTTTGAGCTAGCACTTAAATTTTGCTACTGTTCAAGGTGCAAGGAACTCCACACTTTAACAGATTCCATACTCTGTACCTCCTCAAGATAATTACATTTGCTTTGTACAGCTGTACCAAGAGAATCTGTACTTATTTACATAATATAGGTACTGTAATATCACATCACATTGATCGAAGTCCCCAAAGAAATAGATAAAATCTGACTCCTACAAAGCCACTAATGGCATATTACTTCAGCTCTGAAAAGTAGTCGCTTCTGCTTGGGAAGTCTTTAGTTCTTGCCCAAGAGCCCCGGGATTTCAGGTGTGAGTTGCACATATGAAAGTCCAGTTTGTCCTTGAATTGCAAGTGTGGTGCAGTTGGGTATTGGGGCTGCGTCTCTGCCCACCCAGAGCACTCAGACCAGGGACTCCCTGGGTGACCCACGAGCTCCCAGGCCTGTTCTCCAGGCAGATGACTCCCCCCAGCAACCCTGAAATATCATTTCAGCATGTTATCAAACGTATAGTTAATTCTCAGCGCACATGTGTTTTCCTCGTACCTAATGAGTGAAAACTGCTGCTGAAGAAAAGCAGCAAGGACAACCGCTGCTGAAAAGACAATCACGGCTTAGAAATCTACTCTGTAGGCTTGAATTAGAATGAATTTTAACAACAGCAGCAACAAAATTATCAAAACATGTCACAAAATAAGTATTTTGATCCTCTATCCAGGCAGTGCATGATTAGATGGATAAATAACAATTGCAAGATTGAGAACTGTGACAGTTTGATTTTAGGTAAGTAAACAACCCGAAACAAAACATTACAAGGGGCTTAAAAAGAAGGGAAAAAAAAAAAAAAAAGGAAAAAGAAAAGGAAACAAACAAAGCCAAAATACTAGCGATTGTGCTTTTAGCTTCCTCTAAGTTGGCTGAGACATTTTCAGCATTCAAAGCATTCACGAAGTGTTCATGAAGCGTAACAGAAGCTGCATAAGCAAACGTAAATCTGCTATATCGCATAACCACCTTAGGGAAAAATAAGTTGTTCTGCTTGAAACTCTTCCGGTACAATATTTGAAAGAGCCAAAGAGCAGTTCACACAAAACTAAATAGTATTAGTTTCTATCATTGTACTCTTACTAAAATATTAAAGAAAAAAATTATTCAGGTTGTTACAGCATGCTTTTTGGGGACGATATTTGCTAGCTGTGGCTGCCTGTTCATCGCTATTCCCTAACCACAGGGCTCGTGGTCAATGACTACCCTTCCCAGTATCCTGCACAGTAACATCACTACAGGCATCTTCTAATCCTGGAGATTCCCGACTTTTCCTGGTTGCAAACACCCTGCAAGTGCATCCACTGAACTACTTCATCTTGAAAAGGAACCTATGTTGAGCTCGCTAGTGTTTTCCGAAATCAATCATACCAACAAGTCAAGTTTGAAGCAAAAAACCCCTCCCAAACCTAGCGATTAGTGATTTTAAACTTATAAAAACTGGAAACAAATAAAGAAGAAAAAAGTGAAATAAAACGTGTCTAGATGAAGTCTAAGAATTGGACTCAATACACATTGACTGTGGTTGTTGCTGTATTGAAACAAACATAGCCCCCCTCCCACCTCTCAGAGCTTATTCCCTGGAAAGCTATTTCTGATTCTACATCTTTTTTCTTTAATTTTACAAACTTGGTGCACCCTTCCTAGCTTAAACAGCCTCCCTCCTACTCACAGAATCACGAGAAGCACTCATTGTACCGACAGATAATGAAATACAATCTCCGTCCCACTATTTATTCTTCACCAAGAACACTAATTTCACCTTAATATTGCAGGGGACTTCTGACACCCACCTTCCCCTTCTCTTGCCAGCCTCCTTCCCTCAACTGCCCACCGGCTGACAGCCTGTCAGACTGGGTAAGAGAGGGTACCCTGTCTGGTAACTGACAAATGAAGCACTGAGAAAAGCTCTAGACTTTGCCCTGTCTTCTGAGATGATTAAGTTGGCAATTTAGTAGATGTCTTTAGCGCTCAAGCCTCAATGTCAATTGAGAGTTCTGCGGATGAGATGACATAAAACAAGACACTATCACTAGAAAAGGGGAATCAAGAGGGCATTTGTAATCTGCTGTGAGGCATTTGTATTTTTGACACAGAAATGAAGGTTTAAAAATAACATATATGAATACTGAGATGCATTTGCTGCTTGGAGCCTGAGGTAAGATAAATCATATAATGGTTTGGGTTGGAAGGTACCTCAAAGATCATCTAGTTTCAAACCCCCTGCCATGGGCAGGGACACCCTGCACCAGACCAGGCTGCCCAAAGCCCCATCCAACCTGGCCTTGAACGCTTCCAGGGATGGGGCCTCCACAGCTTCTCTGGGCAACTTGTTCCAGTGCCTCACCACTGTGTAGTTTCCAGGAGCATCTGCTCCATGATCTTTCTGGGCACAGAAGTAGTTCCCCAGGTCTTCCTTTTTAAAAAAGGGGTTATGTGTCCCCTCTTCCAGTCACTGACAACTTCACCAGGCTGCCATGGCTTCTCAAATACAATGGCTTAGCAACTTCATCCACCAGTTCCCTCAGGACCCATGGATGCATCTCATCAGGTCCCATGGACTTGTGCACCTTCAGGTTCCTTAGGTGGTCTCGAACCTCATCTTATCCTACAGTGGATGGTTCCTCATTCTCCCAGTCCCTGCCTTTGCCTTCCGTAACTTGGGTGGTACGGCTAGAGCACTTTCTGATGAAGACTGAGGCAAAAAAGTCTCAGCCTTCTCCATATCCTGGGTAACCCGGTCTGCTGTTTCCTTCTGGAGAGGGTCTATGTTTTCCCTAGTCTTCCTTTTATCACTGATGTATGTATAGAAGCTTTTCTTGTTACCCTTGACATTGCTGGCCCGATGTAATTCTATCAGGGCTTTCGCTTTCCCAACCGGATCCCTGGCTGCTCGGACAATTTCTCAGTATTCCTCCCAGGCTACCTGCCCTTGCTTCCAATCTCTGTAGGCTTCCTTTTTGTGGCTGAGTTTGTGCAGGAGTTCTCTGTTCATCCACACAGGCATCCTGGCATTTTTGCCTGATTTCCTCTTTGTTGGGATGCATCGCTCCTGAGCTTGGAGGAGGTGACCCTTGAATAGTAACCAGCTGTCTTGGGCCCCTCTTCCCTCTAGGGCTTTGTCCCATGGTACTCTACCAAGCAGGCCCTGAAGAGGCCAAAGCCTTCTCTCCTGAAGTCCAGGGCAGTGAGCTTGCTGTGCACCCTCCTCACTGCCCCAAGGATTTTGAACTCTACGGTTTTGTGGTCACTGCAGCCAAGGCTGCCCTTGAGCTTCATATTCCCCACCAGCCCCTCCTTGATGAGAACAAGGTCCATCATGGCACCTCTTCAGGAACCTCCTGGATTGCTTATACCCCGCTGTGTTGTCTCTCGAACAGATACTGGGGTGGCTGAAATCCCCCATGAGGATCAGGGCTTGTGAGGCTGCTTCTATCTGTATATAGAGGGCCTCATCTGCTTGGTCTTCCTGGTCAAATGCCCTGTAGCAGACCCCCACTATAGTGTCACCAGTCTCTGTCCTACAAGATCTCGGTGAGCAACTCACCTACCCCCAGCTGGAGCTCCATGCATTCCAACCGGTCTTTGATATAGAGAGGGGGTGACATCCCCTCGTCTCCCCTGTCTGTCCTTCCTAAAGGCCCTGTATCCTTCCATTCCAACACTCCAGTCATAGGAGTCTCCACGATGCCGATGAGACTGCAGCCTCACAGGCATGCACAAGTCTCCAACTCCTGATGAAGCTGACTGACTGGCTGCAGTTCCTTTGTGCTGCCCTCCAGGTGCTCTCCTGCTGACCTGTGGTCCTTCTCCCTGCTCTAGGTTTCTGTTGCTGGCACTGGCACCAAACTGGTAGGAGTGGGGTGGACTGAGGTTCCTCTCTCCCAGCAACTTTAAAATGCAGCATAGACAACAATAACAGGTTCAGTGAAACTCAGAATTTGCTTATTTATGCTGGGTGCAAACCCACAGAAATCAGGGAAAAAGCCCATCAGAAGATAGAGCCCAAGAAATAATGCTTTGACATTCTCTTGCAAAAGCTGCGCAGTGAAACATCTCAGGGCACCTGAGCCCTCTGGAATACTCAACATGCTACTTATACCTTGTGAAGGGGACAGCACTCTTACAGCTGCCAAGGTACACTGCCAGACGCAGACTGCATAATCACTCGCAACGCTTTCCAGAGCGAATCTGGATGTGAAGGCCTGGGAGACAGCCCCATCAGAGTGAGACAGGTGCAGGATTCAGATGCAGACAGCTGGCAACTGCTTTTATCTGTGCCACTGTCACACTTACATCGGTGTCCTTATGATAGATGGGGTATGGATACCACACCTAGGAACAAAGCACGATATAGAAGGACACGGGGCCCAAGCACACTGTGGCATTATGTCTATTGAAGAAGCGTGTGTCATTTTACATTAAACATGAATGGCTATATCAAGGGCAAAATAAAAAAACACATTTCCTCAAGAAAGCAGGATTTTTCATAACAAAGAGATTTTCAAATCATTAAAACAAGAAACCTTCTGACCTTCCAGTCAACTACAGACGGGGGACATTCTGCTCCTGAACTATGCAAATGGTAATACAAAAATCAAGAATTTTTATTATCCTTTTCCATATGCATAAACCACACGTTCCATTTTAAAATTACATTATACTGTGGCCTTCTAACTCTGAGTGACTGTTGCTAGCTAAGTTTCATGATTTAATACGTAGCACCTGCATTTGGCATAATAAAATTAAGCATTCTCTTGGAAATCAGATAGCTAGAATGTTTCTGTTTCTTTTTGAGACAAGGAGAAGACCTGCCTCCAAATTAGTATCTTTGATGTTGACTTTTCATCAGTAATAGAGAACCTGGTTTAAAAATTAAAAACCCAAACATCAAAATGTGTGAGAAAGCTGTTAGAACTATGCAGTGAGGTAACCGTACAAAGTCATCGGATTCCATGGCTGCTTCTGCTCTTTTGGATCTGATGAAATAAACCCACAAACTTGTTTGGGAATGAAAGCAGAATAATCGTTGTGAGCTTTCTGCTGAGGTGGCTAAGACTGGCCACTATCAAAGAAAGCAAATGTCTTGATTCAGATGCAGGCTGAGCTCCTTTAGTTCTAATTAAGGCTTCCTTCAGAAGACTACCCTATGCTAGTTGCAAAGTAAATGGGACAACTTCCTGTTTCTGAGATTTTCCCAAATATTTTAAGTGACTGCAACCTGAGGGGTGGGCTGTGGCACAGGGAAAGGAGAAGGGCTGCTGTGGATTGTCTAGTGAGACAGCAAGGGCTCTGCCTCCTGCTGACACAATGAACACAGCACCATGAAGCCTCCCCTGGAATGAAGTATTATCAGAAACTAATCTTAAACTTGCCTGTCCTGGAGAAGAATTTACATTAAGTAGGTTGGCTGCTGCTCACAATCAGTTTTTCAGCTCCCTTTAGGCCTGCCAGCAACACCTCTGTTCAATTTTCTGAGTGCTGTTAAGCATGTGTACATGTGCGGGAAACAAATCCTTCATTCACCTTCTTTCTTTGACAAAATACAGGAATTCAAGCTGTGATTATAACATCACTGGTATATTTAAAACACTAACACGCTCAAGAGAGGTGGAAGCCGCACGAAAACAAAAACAACCAGGCAAGAGAGATCTGAGCCATCACTTGACCAGGCTTAGCACCAAGGTAAGTCTTTAAACACACGCACAAATTGGCTAGTGAGTTAAAATCATTGTTTTTTGGACAAGCATCTTGCCTACCACTTACTATTAGTAACTGACTGCTGAAACAAAGAAGCATAAAAGAAAAAAAAAAACCCAACCCAAAGCCACAGATCCAGTGGGGAAAATGCAGAGTGACACTTGAGATAGGTGAGATGCACAGAAAATGCTCAGAAAGAATGGGGGCAAAAACACCCCAAAGGCTTTGCTAACCCAGTGAGCATTTCAAGAGTGGTTGCAGAGTGCCATGTTTAAGGTACTGAGAGCATTTAACAAGCTAATTCTAAGCTCCCCGTAGTGAAGAAACGAACGAGAGCAAAGGCACAGCAGCTACAGCAGGACAAAGCAAGCGAAGAGAGCGGCGTAACGCACTGCGTTTGTCCTTCTGCACGACATCAACAGCACCTTCAGACATTCGGGATACCACAGATCCACGGATACACAGCATAAAAAAGACATTTCTTCCTCTTCCCACTGTTAGCCACTAGCTCTAAACAGCAT
Source organism: Psophia crepitans (assembly GCA_013399095.1). NCBI lineage: Eukaryota > Metazoa > Chordata > Aves > Gruiformes > Psophiidae > Psophia > Psophia crepitans. Next base: position 364,133 of record VWZZ01003496.1, on the reverse strand, counting down.
TATCAGCCTCCGTTGCGATCCCCAATTCTGCAGTTCCCAGGGAAGCTCCGCTCACTGCCGTGACGGGTGGGGGACAGAGGCAGGAGAGCAGGAGAGGAAGATTTGCACTAGGTAAATCCTCTCTGCTTGCCTCTGCCCCACGCAGCTCCAGGTCTCCCTTCCTCTCCTGGGAGTACCTACCTCCTCAGCCATACACCCCTGCTCCTGGTGGTTCTGGATGGCTTCTCACTATCTGCAGGCTTATACCAACAAAGTGATTTTATGATCCTGTCATATTTATGAATTACTTCACACACTTCTGGGGTGAAACACAAACTATTTAACATTGCATAGCAAGCTACATAATTGTTCACAAAATGAAATCAAAGAGGCTGTATCTAATTAAAAGTACATGGGGAATCTACTGTAAGCAGAAGGTATTGTAATTATCTTATTTCAATGCAAATGTACCCAGTAATGAGAACAGCACTAGCAAAGTATTTAGCCTTTACCTTCAGGGACACGCAGGTGAAGCTAGAAATACCTCTGACGATACTACGCATGTAAACACAAAAAACCCTGTCAAATAAAATTCATACTATAGAAGTCTCAGATGTTTGATTGATAAACAGGAAAACTCAAGCCAAACTCCAAACTTTAGCAAGTTAATGCATTAAAAGTGTATGTGCGGGCTTGTTCTGGTACTGTAAACTAAAAAGCAGTTGCAAAATGCCAAACTAATAAATAATCACAAAACCTATCAACAAAAAAACCTTTGCTTGTAACATGTTATCAAAATTTACTCCACGTCTTCGAGAAAGTGTGCATGTGATTTAACGGGTAGAAAATCAACACTAAAAATTATATTCTGGGTTTTGTTATTCTGTAGCACAGAACTGTAAGGTATGGGGATTTTTTTTCCACGTTACCTAGACACACTTTCATGTAATTTAATGAAGAAATGTTCTTCATTAAACAGCTTATTATCTCCACAAACATAACGGGGTGTTTAACAAGACCTCAGCTTTCCAATCTCAGTCAGCGTGCGGTCAGCACTCGGCCTGTTTCCTTCCTGCACACCGACATCACCTTTGTCTGACACGGGAGACCCGGCAGGACGTTTGCCAGCTCTCCCGAGACCAACACTGCTCCTCACCGTCAGGCTCGCTCCTGGAGTTCTGCTTTCTGACTTTTAGCTCCCGGCTCAAACATGGAAACTCAGATAAATATAATAAGATCTAAAAATCCTAAACAACAACAAAACAACTACAGTCATAGATAAGGCAGGCTCAAGAGCATCTCCTAAGTGATTCTAGCAGCTTAACATGAGCACAGAAAAATCCCCACCAAGTTTAAATGCATTTTCCCAGAGAAATCCTTCCTTCCGTGAAGATGTGTGTTCCTTTACCTACCATTTACCTGACCTATCAGGACTTACATTTAGTAAGCTAAGGCATAACCTTATCAATGTTTAATTTCTATTTGATTTGATTTGTCGACTCCTGCAATATGATTGAAGTACAGAGAAAAGTCTAGGAGGAAAGGAAGGAAGATTTATTCAAACGTTCAATCACACTGACTTACCAAGCCACAAAGATCAGGGGGAAGAAATAAACAAACAAACAAAGTTTTTCCAAAAATCCACACGCATTACCTATTATTTATTTGTAATTTCTCTGCCATACACCTCCACCCCAGTATGAGCACAACTTTACTATGATAAGGAAATAAACCAGAAAGAGCCATAAGAAACAGCGTTATCTCCAACATGGCAACATACTCGCTCTTCAGAATTCTCAGGATGTCTGTGTAAACCAGGGTGTAACTGAGGGGCGATTTGGTTGAGCCTGCATCTTCACTGAAGTTTCTTCCAGGCTGCGTCCACCTCTGTGCTGAACGCTGTATGGGGCTGACGGGAAAGGCTACAGGCGGGGCTAGGCTGGGATGTGTTCTTTAAGACAAGAATATCTATTTTACCTGCACTTTGCTGCTTAGGAAGGCATTTTATCCACAGAATAAAGCGTATTAACTCTGAAGGAAGTTAAAACAGTTCCCTACAAAAGAAATACAAACAAAAAAATTAAATGGAGGGTAAGCCACTAAGTTTATAGGACTGGTGCAGACCTATGTTAAATGTCTGTTCCACACTATTTGGTTCTCACTTCTGCACCGAAACGTTAAAAGCAAGTGCCTGCAAGCACTTCTTTTGGAACGTATGTGATCTGTCTCACAGTCCCCAGATAAGCTTTATTGCAAGATCTGGACTTCCCATAGATGCATCACAGCTCAGAGAATGCCCGTTAAACGGTGGATTGCAGTATCTGATCACCAGAGCTGAGTAGCCACGAAGTAGGAAGAGAGGCTGCCAAGCACTACTCTGCATACATCAGAAGCAAGAAGATACTACTTCTACACCCATAAACTATAATTTATAAAATGTGAGAGGATAAAGTAGATAAAATGAGTATCTAGAGGATAAAAAGCATAGCTGAAAATACAAGATTTCACCGAAACATTAGCATTTTCCAATTTGCAATATTTAAGCAAAGCAGATAAATAATCTCAAAATTCTGTTAGCAAGCCTGCCGACAGCTGGACACAGCAGCTGTAGAAACTGCTCTACAACATTTGACTGTAAATGCTAACTTCACTTCTGAAGTTACAGAGCAAAAATAATAATAAACCCAGACAATTTAATTTGCTCAGAGGAAAGTAAAGATTTGTCTTTGAATAAGGCTGACAGACTCATTTTTACTCACTTAAAAGACCATCCTCCAGCTCAAATGAGGCCTTGATAGTATCTTACCTTATAAAAAGGGGGGAAAAAAGTTCAGGTAGGAAAAACTAAAGTAACTTGTCTAATTTTTGTGTACACATGATGACCCAGCATTCTGTCAAGCCACAGCTCATACAAAAAAAAAAAAAAGGCATTATCTGGTCTGTTCAGTGTCACTGCATTTAAATGTAATACAGTTAATAAAAAAATTGATTTGGAAGTGTTGCTATTGTATCCAGCAGCGGCATGAATAACAGCAGAGAATGTGCTAGGGCTCCCAGCCACGTGTTCCCCAACAACTGCATGACCAGACGTGCGAGCAAGAACCCCCGCATTTTCTACGAGTCGATACGGACTGACAGAGATTTCAGTCTGCCCGGTTGTTTCACGCTTGTATAACCACCCATTTGGACTTAAGCCAACAGCCCCAATTCGGCAAAGCGCTGCCTTCAAACTAATAGCGGTGTTCTGTGCCTCTGAATTTAACGGTGGCTTTTAATTTTGTGCAGGGTTTCTTTGCTTATTAGGGATAAAATTAATCCCAGGCTTAAAGTACACAGATAAAGCAGAAAAATGAGAACGCACCTCCTATCAGTGGTCACTTTCATGTCGGCTAATGTCACGGATACAGTAGTAAGATCGCCAATAAAAATGAAATACAGATAAAAAAAATTGTATCTTGGCATCGTATAGGTTAATGAAAAAAGTAATTATGACAGTAAAATCAACATGAGTATTTTGATCACTGACTTTCCAGTGAGTTCACCAGCAGAAAAGAAACTAAATACAAATTAAGGTCTCAGCTACACATTCATACCAAAATGCTTTAAGCTTGCTCCCCGTTTCAGTCACGCAGTAACACAAGGCACCTTTCCTCGCATGGAGCACAACCAAAAACTCTCCTGGGGCTGTATCCTGACCGGACAGCCCACGGCGTTCGTTGTGAAAGAACAGAGGAAAAAACTAAACTCTGCACAGCTACTGTATTCCAGCAGCTTTCTTGAGTAATTAAAAGAATTTTCTAGCAAGATACAATTATTCTTCTTCTGATTCCTTGTGCTGAGTAATGTATTCTCTGATGATTCAATTGATGATGTACAGATGCATGCTTATTCCAGCAGATAATCTGGAAAGCATAAGAGAGTAGCAATCTCTAGCTTTCTCAGCTCACGCTAGTGACCTGCCAGTAGAACAAGAACGAATAATGAACTCTTTGTCCTCTTCTTCCTTCATCCAAGAAGAGAAGTTCTTGTAAAGTGGGTAACCTTTGCATTTTTGAATTCTATTCCTGATAGGTAGAAAAAGGCAAACTTTTTCTAAATAATGAAAAAAAAAAAAAAGAAGAAAAGAGGTAGAAAAAGAACAGGAGCAGCAGTAGAAACACTGGGGTAGAAGCTGGGGATTTGGGCTACCTCAAAATACAAGCAAAGGAAGTAAAGGACAGATATTGGCAATACATTTCATTACTTAGCTTTTGAAATGAATACTCATGTGGACACATTTATCTGACAATTTTTCTCAGGATTTGAATCCTAGCAACGGGCTTTTAAGTATGCTGGAAAGACCAAATTTTGTCACTGGCCCAGTGTTTCTGGAGGATGACAGTCCAACCCTTGTACTCTTTTTTGTTTGTTTGTTTAAAGGTCAGGTAAAAGTTTAGAAGTTAGGTCTGCACGCAAACACGCAACCAAAACACGAGATACAAGTCCATAACGGACTACACAATAGCACTACAGAAGCCTAAAAGCAAGGCTAACTTACTCTGATAATCTATTTGGCAAAACAGCACACAAAATTAAAGAAAAGAAAGAAGGGAGATTTACATGTTTATGGTGATTCTATCAAACACAGTAAAGACGACGACATCACACTGAGGTTAGCTGGGAAAAAGGAAATTATTCTAAAAATTTCAAATCAATGGAAAAATAACTTCTATTTATTCAAATTAAGTGTTCCAGATCAGACGAAAGCAACTGATGAAAAGCACATTGTTTGATAAGGTCACTTATTTGCAAGCCAAGTGATCAGTGTTCATTAAAAAGAGAAGGGAAAACAAAAGAAAGGGGGAAAGTTAAAGTTGTGTTATCCGCTAGCACAGAAGCGCCATGACAGTTTTAACCAGGTTTATTGAAACGTTTCCTTTGCATTTCCCTCTGCAACAAACCAAACAACCTTGTAACAAACTCTAATGAACCTTCTGACAAACAAACTAAACCTTTGACAACTCAGCCATAGTCTGGCCTGTTGCAGGTTAAGGAAATTACAATATTTTTTTTCTCTAGATGATGTACTTTCCGAAGCCCACCATTTGCTAAGAATTACCATGCCCTGGATTCTCAAATGCCGCAGCATAATATTAAAATCTTGAAATATTTTTATATAAATCAGAAGTACCACTAGTCTTCCTAAGTCCCTTCATCACCTCTTGTAGGTCAGCAATGCTGTGCGCATTCATGTTCGCACTGAAGCTTTGGCCCATTTTTTAAGCAATTAACTTTTAATTGGCTAGAAGCTTTAGAAGAAGTAACTCGGGTCACCTCCTTACACAAACCTCCTGGAGTTGTTAGGGAAGGTAAAGAGTCCACTTTGCCAGTGCGAAAGGTCAGCGCAGGAAAGACTCAGGAACATGACTGCGCAGTAATAAGCAGAAGGGAGAGGAAAAAAAAACACCTAATAAAAGGACTGTTGAGCTAAAACTGAAAGCAGAACTTGCTCCGACAATGCCATGTAAGGGGTCTCACCAGTTTGGGGGGTTACATCCATCCCCACAGGAACGAGACAGACATTTAAAGCACAGGATCACAACAGAGCTGAGTAAGACCAAGAGTCTTCCTCAAATTAAAATCATGTACAAGACTAGCAAAGTATTAAAAAAAAAAAAGTTTTGCTCTGTCATTTTCTCCTTATCTTCCTCTACTTCCAGCACATATTCAGGATGTATCCAGGATTGTGGTTTCCTTCCTGGATAATGCAAATCCCACCTGCCCTCCAATAAGAGAGATCCATATACACACCTACAGACAGCTGACGAAAAAAGCTGAATAAACAAGTTGGACCTGACAAGTTTGCCAAATATTTGATGCTCATACTAGAAATGTTTAACATAGGTACCAAGCACCTACTGTTACATTTCAATGTTGAGAAACTTAGCATGTAAGCAGAATTGGTCAGGAAACCTCCGTCAAATAAAATAATGACAAAAAGAGGTTGTGAAACCAGCAAACATTAGTAAAAACATCTTTCCCATGATCAATAGCAAAACCCCAGCAGAGATCAGGAAAAAAGAAAATCCATCTATTGTATTCCTAAAGCATAAATTTGGCTCTAACATAATAGATGCCTAGTCAATAGATTAAAACAAAGCCAAACAAAATAACCTCATACTTTACTGGGAATTCTTGCAGGTACGTGCTTGAGGCCGACCTTTGACCTTCTGCTTCAAAATTCCCAATGTATAATTTTTGCAGTAGTGCTTTGTCAGATTGTAACTCAAACAGCTGAACACAGCTAATGCTCCTGTAACAGCCGCCCCATTTTTCTGCAAAATCCATCAGCCACACACAAAACAAAGTACTTTAAACCCCAATCTTAAGCACAAAAGCTCTTAAGCACTGTAGAGGCAGCAATTCTAACAAACTAATGTCATATACAATACTTGTTTGTACATTAGATTTATACAAGGAGCTCTTAAAAAATAACTGTGCAGGTGTTGCATCATGGCAGTGCTGATAAACTATCAGAAAAGCTCTCCTGAAGTGTCTCTCCTGGCTGCAGGGAAGTGGCTTACCATGGAATTTCTGTGGGCTCCCAAGACTGACTGTAAAAGAAGCAAACCAAGAATGAGCGACTGAAATGATCACTGGAGCCAAGCACAGCTGAGCTAACCAGTTATCTTCTGGGTCATCAATAATGTGATTTGCAGTGGTTCCTCCTGGAAGGAGAATATCTACAGTATGGACTTCACCCACGCGTGAGAAACTAGCCGTTTGCAGTAGATAATGTTCATGCTATAGAACAATACCATGGAAGAAATTCAGCCACTTGAATAGCATGCTAACGGTGGGACCAGCAGTACTTGTGAAAACCCATGAAAGTCAACGCAAAACACTCAAGTCAGCAACACAATGTTTGTCAATAGAGGTGACTACGGATAAAATACACCCAGTTTCCCCACTCCTGCCACGTGGTGGTAAGGGTCAGGGGTAAGTGAGAGACTGAAAACCAAGGAACTTGTCAGTGATGAGCTGCAGCCTATGGCTAGAAGAATTCTTTTGTCAAGTGCTCACAATTTTAAAGACAATAATTTATCTATATTTTTTTAAATAGTGACCCCAAAATTCCTAGTAACATTGCAATCTGAAACATTCTCATTGAATTAATCTATGAGGTTGGTTTGCACTATAACCCGATTCTGAATCATCGGTCAGGTGGGGAAGATTCAGGAAATACGTCTGGGAGCACAGTTCTACCTCAAGCAGAAGACTAGTCTTTGCTCTTAGTCCACATATATCGAATTCTATCCATGTATAATAATAATTTCTTCTTTGCTCGTAAGAACACACTTATGGTTCTCATCTATTCTTTAATTAAGCAGGGGATGATACTTCTCTCTTGGTATAAAACACCATGCATATCCCTTTCTATAGAGAAAGAAGATTTCCTGTAGCATTTAGTCGTAAATGTGTAAAAATCAGCCTTGCCAGAAATAATTGACTGAAATTTACTGTGCACGGAGCAAACAGCCTGAAAGACTGGGCTTCTAAAACTGTAGCACAAAGAGGAGAGGCTTAGCAGCTTACGCTGTAACACGGCGATCTATACCACAATTTTGCTGCAGTTGTGACACCCAGTGTGTTCACTTCCAGTGTCATGCTTAAGAGAGTCCTCAAAAACTCCTCTCCAAAAGACAAAGATTAGTTTCAAATGCAATTTCAAGTATTCAGCTTAAATTGAAAAAAAAAAAAAAAACCCAGACAAGACATCATGAAACTGCTTTAAATATTTAGGATACTGTTCTGCACATCTTTATTGTCTTCTCTTAAGGCAAGTACTGCAGTTCACTGGGAAAAAAAAAAAAATCATTAAAAGGAATCTCAAACTGTGACAGAGAAAGAACTGTGCAGAAACTGAAGAGGAAGCAGTCCTCTGCCGCACAGGCATTCCCCATCTGCAGCAGGACATCGTGGCCAGGGGTTTATGGACATCCACAGGGTCTGCCTTCAACCGGGGCTAACTGCCAGGGAAGCATTACAACTCACTGCATACATACTGGATAGCAAAACACGTCATCTACTGTGCTTCGGTGGTAGGATGGATAAGTAGCCATCCCTAGGGTGTCAAACTGACTGTGTCACGAGCCGTCGAGATATAAACCAGCACAACCAGAAATGGCACTGACTTTATCAGGAAACATGAGAATAAGCAAAGAATAAGGGCAGTTATGAGCAAATACAACACACAAGTTTCAGTATGCAGAAGAAAGGGAGAAGACCAGATGTTTGCAATTGCCAAAGCCTATTCTGTCTGGCTCACCTCTTGGGGCAAGTCCCAAAAGCATATTTTCTTCGGGTTGTTAGGGTGGAGTTTTTAGGGTCTTTGTTGGTTTGAGGTGTTTTTTTTGGCAGAACTCCATCGTGTTTCCCCACTTGCTATGCACATCCCATTTCTTTACTCTTTGATGGTAATGTTCCTTCCACAAGGAAATTTTTTTGATAGGTGTCCTCCTAATTACTGTTCTTCTAATAAAACACACCTTAAGTTTCAGATCAGTCTCTGAGTAAACACTTGTTTTCCCCGTGTTTCATTTAACACATGCGTCACAGCCTTCTGTTAACATTTCCTTCTGCTTGGACATAGCAGGGAGGCTAGAGGTCTGCGAAAGGGCAGAGGGAGAACAAGCTTTTTTTTTTCCTCCTAGAAACAGTTAGTGTGCCTTCAGACGTAACTACATTAGTATCAAGACATACCACAGCATAAAAATTGTTGCCAAAGTTGTGTCATTTAAATAGGATCATAGTAATCAGATCTCGTTAAGCAGATGTTTACATATCCTGGAATATCAACTAAACTCTGGCTCCTGCAAATGAGATGAGTTTCTGAGTGTACAAACCCCCAACGTGTACTGGGGGAAACAACACATCCTTAGAAGTGACACAGCAAAATTCCTTTTACCGTATTACATATAAACATGCCACAATTTCTGAAACTACCAGTGGAAATGGAATTTTCTTAGCTTAAAGTTATCTCATAGGCACATACGCTTCATTTGCTGCTAGAGATACCGATAGCATTGTGCGAGGCAGCCAGCAGGGCTATTCAAGCCCCCGAATCTGATCTTTGGGTGAAAACAGATGCCCTTCAGCCTGAATAACAAGGTGTTTCAAGACGATTATTTTTACATACACACTCACTCTCTCTCTTTTTATGTTACCAGATGCTATATTTAACAAAGATAGGTTGAAGCAGATGACACCGTTTCTGTTACGTACAACCCAGGCGAGGTTAATCAGCGATCCTTCGAGCGTAAGGCAGCGCCCATTGCTTATCTGTCCCAGCAGCTCACTGGAAGGGCCAACAGCGTGGAAGACTTGCACTTGAGCCTCCACATTTGCAACTTAACATAGGAACAAGTCACATGACATTTATGTGGCTATATAAAGATCTGCTCACATAAGCATTCTTATCTTCACCGTGTCCTGGGGTCTATTGCAATTACAGTAAAAATAAATAAATAGATTCTGTGATATCAACGGTCTAGATACATAATGATTTTCCCAGTAAGTCCATTGCTTTCAGCCTTAATTCAACAGGACTACTCATCTGATTAATTGTTCATCAATGTAAACTTCAGTTTTATAAGACTAATTTTTAACTAGTTGGGACAGGAGAATTAATTCAACATATATTCACCTTGTAAACAGGTGAAAGTCCTTGCAGATTCCTTGATATGCCATTGAGGCAAACCTTCAGGAAGGAGGGAAACAGCTCTTTCTAGAAACATACTGTCTCCGATTTCTATAGGTACAGCTGACACTTCAGTAGGTAACAGTAAGAAATAATTACCACACATCCAACAGTCTCCCATGACCTTTACTGCTTTTTGCACTGTGGCTGTCAGTTTAATAGAGTTTAGCTACTTACAAGAGCTAATTAACATTCCAGCAAAGTCCCCTCATCTTCACGTGGCCCAGCTGTCCCATACAGGTGTTTGCATCTTGTGCTCATAAGAAATTAAACGAAAGGCACCCGCTGGCTGGGTGCCATTTGGCCTGCCTTGAATGCTAAATCCATGTACGGCTTTCAGAGAAAAGCACCCAGGCTTTCTAAGGAGACAGCAACAAGCTATTTCCACCCCCCAACCCCCCCAAAGTCTTTCAGGTTCTATTTGGTGACTTTGGACCAAGCGCCTAACCAGTTAACACTTAACAGTCAATGCCAACTGTGACGTGCTTCTCCTGTTTCAATCTCCTTGATGTTATGCAGCCGCCTGCCCAGAGAACCTTGCTATGGGCAGACGTACCACAGGACAGTAAGGAATTAACACAAAATTGTTTGAAAACTACATAAATTCAATGAAAAGAAGATTAACATAGCTGCCTAAACTGTAGTTATGATTATCTACAACACGGAGACTCAAAGCTACCATTTCTTTCTGGAAATATAACAAAGCTGTATGTGAGACCATGACACAACTCAGCTCCAGTGAGGCCTCAAGAGGAGCAGAAGACAGAGACAGACCAGAGACTAACAGAACAGTCACAAGTTTAGGAAACAAGATACTGGGGGTGGCGTTAAGAGTGCAGCTATCCTTTAGAAAAGGCTAAAATGGAGCATTAGAAATGGTAAAATATTTGTCTTTAGGAAACAGTGACGTGTCAGGAGTGTGTGTTTCACCAAAGGCTGATGACCTATTTGGTCTTCTGCCTTTCATGACGAACTGTATCAACTCAGCATCATCTACAACAGCCCTGGCAGTAGTGCTTATTTTTATGGAACCTCACAAGATCCTAAAGGACCTGTCAGGTTAAAGCAAACATTCAAAATTTTCTTCAAGTACAACAGAAAAATACTCTCTCTCTTTATGCCAAGCCCTGTAGTAGAAAACATGATTATCAAGTTTAGTAAAGATTTTGCTAATTGTTACATTGCTCAGTTTTTGGAGGTGAAGCAGCGTAAGCCACAGTCTGAAATGAAACATGCATACTGAATACTGAGAAAGAAATTTGTCAGTACCTTTTCTTAGGGGAGGATTCGTGGTTTTGCACAGCACAGGTAGCACCACCTACACTCAGGGGCTCAGGAGTGTCTTGGGAGTGATGCATGTGCCACCCTGCTCTGCAATTCCTTTCAGCTCGTTTGAGATAGTCCCTTATGAGCAACTTTCAGTACCAGATGTGTAACTCTCCCTTTACTGCATGGGAGAGTTAAACTGTGGGTTTAGGATTCCACTACAGGCACAGAGGTTTTAACAAGTTGGGCACTGCAAGTTGAGTTCTGCAGTGCTTAAGGCATTAATGAGATCTAGTCCTTTAAAACTATTATGTCCTCAAAACCAATCCTCATTAAAAAAGAAGTATAAGTCAATTGAAGTATCCAATCATTTCTAATAGCAAGAATTTCTTGTTTTCCCACGGCCCCAAAAAGATTAGTTATCTATCTCATGCCAACACAGAAGAGCCTTTAAACTACAAGAAAGATTAGCATCACTCTCCTGAGATAGACGGCCTCATCACAACCAATTTGTCACAATGATAGTCTAATTAAATGCATTATTCTTCTTCAGCAAAGAAGTGAACGCTTGACATGTTTGAGTTAGACATACAAGTCTTTCCCTCTTCTTCAATCTATACCTTTCTTTGTAATGGCAGGCCCACAGGGAAGGCTGGGGGCCTTCATTTACAATGAAATCAGTGAATGTAAGAGTAATTTTTTTAAAACCATCTTCTGTAATGGTTGGATGAATAAACCCCATGTGTTCACAGGGATCGTGCTTCAGGGTAAACACTGAAGTTAGCTTTGGCTGGTCCTTTTAATCAAAACATTTCTGTTATTCTAAATCAAGCAAAATGAAAGCACCAGTGCCTCCAGGAGAATGTATAATACAGCTCCGAGATGTCAAGTGGGCCTGAAAGGTAAAAGCGGCTAGTTGGCTATTGTCTTCTGTAAATACAAGGTCAAACGTCCAATTTTTCCTTTCAAAGTTATAAAAGGGACAGTACTTCTCCCTAATACCATTTTAATCATAAATCAGGCAGCAATTCAGACATTTCAGCCATTTCACAACAGTTTATGAGAATTCAATTGCAGGCTTGTGGAAGTCGCATGTGATGCTCTGCAAACTAACAGAAAACCAAGATGGTATACTGGAAGAATGCAGGCTTATGGACTAACTCTTACCAAAACATAGTTAGGTCTGGATTGTCATTCCCAGCATCTTACAGTAAGATAGACAGGACCTTTAATTGCTTTATGTTTGCGTAGAGTTTACTCTTTTAAACGGCGGTTAGGTGTCCTACACAGGATTATTGATACCATCAGAAATTCCTTGGTATTTCCAATAGCAGTTAAACATAAAACCTTGGACCCATTCATTCTCCTCTGCCACTGGCACTGAAACAATTCTTAAGAATTCATAGAGTCATCCTTGCCGCTAATCTGAATGCTATTCTCTCTGTCATGCTTCACAAATTTTTACTTTTCCTTGGACAAAACAGCCCAGCTGCAAGTTCTAAGTACTCAATTTTCAACACACTACACAAGCCTGCTTTCCCAGTGTTTACAGCACTTGAGTTGTGACATCTTACTGGTGATGGTTTGCGATTATGCGCCTCATTAAAATAATGTACTAAGCACTGGGGACTAAGTCTATCTGCGGGCCCTCAAAGGGGAAACAGGGAGATGTTCCTTCTCCTATAAGGAGCCACTGGGAATCCTAAATCCAAGAGAAGATGAAGAGTTGATCTCCCAGAACAGGTCACTAATTTTTAAAAGCAGTCGTTACACATTTGGATACTGCTCCCGCAATGATCACCAGAACAATAGTGTAGGAGAAGCAGTAACCTGACTTACTTGAACCTCTGCTTACACCAGCAAATGTTTCAATTCTCATGCCCATTTGACTGAATTTGTTTAATTTTATGTAACAAAGGATGACAAGATCATCAAGAATCACATCCAACTACTGAAAAACACGTGCCAAAGCTAAAAAAGATTAATGAGAAATGGCTTAAGCTGGCATAAAAGCATTTCAGGTATTCACTAGCCGAGCCGTGATTGCTCAACTTCAAACAGCAGTGACTTCTGCAGGTAGCACCCCAAAACTACATCAGCAGTAACAATTAAATAAATGTACTCTTAATAGGAGCTTATCCCTAGAAGGTGCTCCATCGGTTGTAGTGGGGATTTCTGTTTAGCTGCATGCTTGATTTCTTTCTGGGTTTGAGGGAAAAACAATCACATTTGTACGCGCTTACACACTTTATTACACTGGGTTCGGAGTGCTCAGCATTTTGCTGGATGGAGCCCTATGGTCCTATTACTACAAAGCAGCTGAGGACCTTCAACATTACAGGCTTAATCAATTTGAAAGAAAATAGAAAATGCAAAGATAAGGGGGGGGGGGGGGGGGTGCGGGGGGGACATGTAAAACAAGCCACGTTTTTCTATTTTGTACCTGACCTCTAATCGGTATATACAGGCCCAAATCTGCTCAAGCTATAGAGTCATTTCCTAACATACACCAAAAATACATTTTGGCCTCTGGGCTAAGACACAAAGGAGAACCCCATCAGCCAGCCATGTCTCTTCTTAACAGAATACACTACAGTTAATATCCAAGGCTGCAAGTGAATTATTCTTCGGCATCCTATATTTGTACCATCTGCCTGCCAAGTCAGTGCACTGTCAGCATTTACCACATTATTTTGTCAGTTCCAGGAGAAATAAGGAGACTTTCTTACTCAGTCTAAACCAGATCCCATTCTCTAGCGATTTAAAGCCTCAGACTTTTCACTCCTGATGTGGGTATGGCCTTCTACTACAGATACCACACAAAAAATGAACAGGTAACTGTCTCTTGCTGGCACATGTTCCCTGTATGTACCATAGAAGTACATCTTAGCTTCTACAGAAAAAAAAATCTTCACACAGTGTTTCATGATTATTAAAAATAGTTTTTAATAAAACTGGATGCACTGTAGCATTCATTTAGAAGGGCAAAAAACTCAATAAGCCTCATGTGTGAGGAGCTTAACCTATGGTAATGGCTAAAGAAAAATAATCAGCATGAATTCCTGCTCAGAGCTAGAGCATATAATCACGCCCAAGTCAGAAGGGGGGTGGGGGAACAGTTGGCATCTTCATAAACCAATCATCACAATTTATAAAACAACTCAATTTTACTTGATGGCCTTACATACTTTTCATTACATGACATTGTTCACTGATTTATAAACGTACGATTTTGAGTGGCTTTACAAGGAGAGAAAAAAAGATGAAAATGAAGCCCGACAAATGTTTCTCCTGAGCATCGCTTCAGGCAAGCCAGGAGTCACGTGCACTTCTCCGTGAGTTCATCTCAGGGTTTTGCACGTTTGTACGAGTGCAGATGGAGGCAGTGAGCTACCCGTGATAATGTGAAAAAGAGGGGTCCCAGCACTGTGCATTTCTGGGCCTCCACAGACTTTTTTCTAGTCAGCACATAGTAGCATACCGCAGAGTATCGCGATACTTAAAGAGGGATTAAATATTGCCGATATTCACCATTAATTAGAACTAAAAGCACTGCCATACTTTTACATTTTTTTCTTCTTCACTGATTCTTTCTTTAGATTACATGGAAAAAAGCAATTTTAAGGTACATTCTTCTCTGTCACTTTGAATTTCACTTAATTTATCACTATAGCACTTCATGAACAGAAATACTGAAGAATTTGAGTTTGGTGTTTTAATTAATTTCATTTATTTTAATTTAACTTGTTACCTTGTATATTTATTTAAGACATTATTTAAGTTGCTTCTTGAACCAGCCTTAGCATGCAGGGAAGCCTAGTTAAACAAACAAACAAAAAAACCCAACTTGGACCTATATCAAGACAGAAACATGAAAATTGCTCCTCCTTGTAAATTCTGATTAATGTCTCACCACAACAGGTAACTTCAGCAGAGGTTTACAAATCCCACGCTGACTTGTTTCAGTCCTTAATTCTCTCTGCTTTCAAGTAACTATTGGATTCTATTAGAAACAGGTGAAAAAGGGAAACAGCACAGTATTTTCCCATCCCTTACCGATGGATTTCCAACAATTACCAGGGAACATATATATCACATCTTGCATTGTGAAGGATCCCAGAGCTCTGAGAGACCGCGTCATTTCATCAAGACCCCCTCAGGTACCACCGGGACTCGCACAGTGCCAGTTTGCAACCCAGTCCATCAGACATATGCAACAACAGAGAAAGAAATGCCATACAAAGCAGCTTGGGCATCCTCTGTAAATCTGTGTATCTTCGTTGCCATCAGTGGTGCAGGATTAAAGTGTCAAGTGTAATCCCAGGATGATGGTGTAAGAAAATTTTCACTTAGTAGAACCTCAGACTTGAACTGGAGCACCTGCTATACTTCCAGATTTACTGCGGGTCTTTAAATGCCCCCAAAGCAGCACGACTCGAGTCCTACAACTCTTCCAACAATACTGGCTATCAGCAATAAATAAAAGTTACTGGCTAATGGTACCACCTAAATCCACTCAGAACACGCCGAGGGATATTTAGGGGGTTAGTTTAGCTCAGTCTCTACAAGAAAAAGTGGTATCCTTTGATGTGCACAGCATTATTTCCTCAATTAAAAACATTCTTGTCTGCAACAGACATGCCACATTAAGAAAGGTTAAAGTCAAAAGGACCCCATTTTGTTAGATTACAGCAGAATTAATTGAGGCGTTTAATCAAAGAGATGCTACTTGGCAATGGCATAAAGCTTCTCTTCTCCAGGGATGGTACCAACCTCACTGGCAGACTGGCAGCTTTTAAATAAACACAAAATAATAACAGTAAGTGTATGCTTCTGTCATAGCCCGTGGTTTATAAGACTTCTTTTGAGAGTCAAACTTCATACACTACCTCTCTTTTTTTCTAACATACACTATTAATCTTCTCTTAGATTGAGAAAGCAAGCAGTAAGAATTATACTGACAATAACCGTAAAATCAAAAGTATGCTAAAAGCACACAGATAGAAGAAAAACATGGACAAAAATTTATTTCCTTGGTTATGGCAAAATCAGATTTTACGATGTTGTACACAAGCCCCCTCCCGCTCTACAGAAAAAAACGTGGTGGGGGAGGAGAAGATGCATATGAGCACAAGTTGTGGGCAAGTCTCATCCTTTGCTTTCATTTCTCCTTACAGAAAGCTTATGTCTTGAGTTATTTCTGCCAAGCACTTTTTTTGAAATTGTAGTTTGTGTACTTGCAATGTCTATTTCTAAACTAATCCATCTTTCCCCAGCAAATAAAAGAATCTTTTTAGTTAGCATCGCTTTTTATTATGCAATATGTGCATGCATCACCATTTTATATTAGTGTCCTCTTTTAAAAATCTGTGAAAAAAGATCATCCGCTGACAGCAAAAAAATAAAACAGAAAAAACAAAGTTTTCATATTTTTTGGCAGTGCTTCACCAAGCAGAATTACTTGTTTAAAACCAAACTTCACAGTTGGTGTTTCCCCCCCCCCCCTTTACATAAGGGTTTAAATTGGTTAAAGTATTTGGAAACTGGGCATAAAAAAACCAGAATCTAAGAGGGTATTTTTGAAGAGAATGGTAGAAAATAGCACAAAGCATTTCATTACAAATGGACTGTTTGCCAAATAAGCAGTCAAGTTCATCCAGCAACAATTCCCATAATTATCTTGCTAATTTCCCATGATGCTTATTGCAGTTACACTGCAAAAGCAGCTACTGATATTCTAATTAAACTAATTTTTGAAGACTAAAGTTTCTGTGATCTTTACGTTTTTTCTAGAATTGACTGAAGTTTTCAGACCATACATTTGTTAAGAAATAAATTCTGGTTCCTGGACCATAAATAAAAGCTCATACTGATAAAGGGGCTGATAACACTGCAGAGCAGACGAGCCTAAACCAGCAAGCTTTATTTAGAAACCGCCTTTGGATGCCGATCCAGTGTACAAGCTGTTTAACTGCAAACAACTCCCTCAGTGGTTAGGGACCCACTGTTGCTTCTTTTTTTTCCTCGGACAAGATACACGCTCTTCGGCATTTCTCTTAAGCTGAAGGAAACAAGTCCCCCTCCTCTCTTCTGCACATTTGTACGAGTGTGTGAATTCCTATTTGGAAATCGCACACATCGCTGATGCCAAGGTCCACCTGGGAAAGACTCCCATGTGTTCTTCGTCTTTTCCAGCGTTATTTCTGCAAGGACAGATGGACTCCCAGGTACCCCATCCTGGAGCGGGCTCTATAGCAGGAGGTAGAAGTGAGGTTTCTTTTTAGAAATATCTGCATGATCATTCTAGATCCAACTCCAAAAGCTGCCTTCAGACAGAAGATATACACAGATAAATTTAGATTCCTGTTTTCTCAGAAGACCTTGATACAGAACAGCATAAATGCAGCCACCAAGAAGTAATACACTTAAAATTTCTCTTCTGTTTGGCTACTTTCTGCAAAAGGATTAATCAAAAACTTGGGAAGAACATATCTGATTTTTGTCCACTATAGCAGTGTGGGTTTTTGATTAGGTAGCATTTTATTTTAAGAAAAGAGATACAATATTTCTTCCTACAACATAAAATGTATCAGAAACAAAAAAAAATAGCATATTTGTTCATTACCAGCACTCTTGCAGTACTGCCTCAGACAGCACACAACCCCTTTAGCTAACATACATCGCACAATTACATTCCATCTGAGACAAATGCTTTCTCATTTCATAAAATCTCATACTGTTATCATGTAACTTCAGAGTAGCAATTTTATGCCTTATCAACTTGTAATTTTGATCCTAAAATAACATAAGTGTCTTTTTTCCCCACATTTCCCTTCCAGCACATACGACAGTTCAATGAGCTAGATGTTACAGACCAGTATCTTCCAACTTTTTGGCCAAAATTTCTCACGACACCCATTACATAACTGACGTAAGAATGGTAACTACGGCTGGTATGACAAGCCATAGATATGCCGGTAGGAACAGAACGATGCTTTATTCTGAAGAGGTAGAGGAACGCACGACTGCACTGTTTGGCTGTTACCCTATTCTGGAACTTGTCAAGCTGAGGATGTAACTCCAGCGCCTTCCAAAACACCCATCTCCAGAGAACTATTACCACAACTTGTAGAAGAGCTCATAAGATCGAGCGATGCCCCAGGTAGCACTCTTCTGCCTAGGCACAGCTTTGCTAGATACCAAAATTAGCATGCCAATTCTGCTGGAGCTTGGCTTCTTCCTATTCCATATGGATTGAGAGAGACGGGGAGAGAGGGGTAGGGCTGCCACTGCTACTGGTTCCATATGGCCCAGCTGGACCAAGCTGGCTCTGAAGTTGGCTGTTTTATGGAAATCACTTGCCAGAGTTTCCCTTTTCAGAAGCATAATGTGTATCAGAACTGGCATGCAGCTGCCAATGTGGTTTCCAAGCGAAACTCTACCAAATTCTTCAGCTGCTAATGGGGACTCATTCTTTCTAGCTAATTATCTGCTGGTTTCCAGTCTTGCTCTTCTCTGAAACTAATTATAAAACTTCCGTTGCTTGTATGAACTATAGAATTACTTCCAGAACTTCAGTGACTCATAAGAGAGGCAGAGTTCTTTAAGGAGGATATAGAAACATCACAAGTAACCACAGTAGTCTCAAATACCGAAGGATTTTACAGTACCATGAGAGTCACTTCTTGGGATTCAGCACAAAATCCTCCTAAATCGTTCAGGTAAGCCTGACGCTAACATATCCTGTGCTACAGCGTATTTAATTCTTTTCAGGAATTAAATTTTAGGAATTTCCTTTTAGGTTTTTCTTTTTTTTCCCCCTCCTTTCATTTTTGCTCTCAAGGTTTGCAAAAGTGCAAAGAAAAGAATCTGCCTTTGGTATTAGCCTTTTGAGTCATTTCAAGTACAAATAAATCTAAGTTTCAGGAGGCATTACAACAAATCCCACCAAATATGAGTGCATAGTCCAACTAATTCTGTGTACTCTAAGACAAATGGGATAATTTGTTAACATGAGTCAAATTAGCTATTTAATCAATTTACTCCTAATGGCAGAAGAGATTAGTGCTTTAAAGTGTGGGCAACTGGCCTACCTAAAAAGTGGGTGAAAATCCTTAAAAAGATGTAGCTGACAAAAAGTTTAAAATTTGTAACAGTTTGTCCTGGCTCTGGCCAGGCCGGGGTTAATGCTCAGGCCCGGGCCAGGTGAGCCGGGCCGGGCCGGCCGCTATTCCACACCACGTGACGTCACGCCCCTATAAAGGGACTGGCCGGGAGGGGCCCGGGGCTGCTCCGGGACGGTCTCGCTGCGGGCTGCGCCTCTGGTCCGTCTGGTCTGTCGGGTCGTCGGTCGGTAAAGTACTGCGTTTGTTATCGCGGTTGTTTACATCCCGGGATAATTATTGCAGCCCTATTGTCATTTCCCCTCTCCCTTTGTCGGCCCATTAAACGGTCGTTATCTCAACTCCAAGCCATTTGCCCTTTTTGTTGCCTCATTCTGCCCCGTGTTTTGCTGCCGGGGCGGTGAGCGAGCGGCTGCGTGGGGCTCGGCTGGGGCTGGGGCCGAACCACGACACAGTTACAGCAAAAAGTAACTTCTCTAACTGTTAAAATAATGACATTTAAGAATTTTATTCAGTCTGACACAACTGTACCAGCAGATGTACACACAAATAAACTGACAGAGGGACTGAAAAAGCCTGTGAGAATCCACGTGCCAACACTTTTCTCTAGCTCGACACACACATTTCTTTTTAAAACAGCTTGATCTCCAGTTTAAAACCAAGAACAAAACATTCTTTGTCCTACCTGCGCCTCTCTCCTCAGCACCGCTCTTGCTGCGGTACTGACTCCAGTTGTGTCACAAACAAGATACTACCCACACCGAAGTTCTCTCTCTAAAAGCAGCTAATCTTACTACTGGGCAGAGGGAGGAGAAATAAAAAGGTGTGCTTCTCCATTATGTGATTAAGTCACCTACTGTGCTGTAAAATCCTAATGGAGTCAAGTATCTCTACTTCATGATGAGACAAATGCGGTAGGGTCAGTCTTCAGGTCAGGAGGAACTGCCAATTTAACTTTTCAATACGAGTCTTGCTCGTTGTTTCTCTTAGGGTTTAAAGTGAGATAAAAATCATGGGTCAATGATCTCACTCTAATAGTTTCAAGACTTATGAGAGACATTCACACCATAGGAGCAGAGGAATAAGGAGCTGGCTGATGAAGACAGACAAAACAGTTGCATCAGTTACCTGACTGTTGTTCTTTCAACAGCAGGCACATACGATTTTTCCTCAAGTATTTCACGACAGCCTCCGAGCTGAAGCAGACAGACATATTACTATTCTGAGTAATAGATACTGATGAAGACATTTTCTTTGTGCTTACAGTATTTGTTAATGTATATTCATTTTCTTCATTATTTTTTTTCCTTTCCATTATTAATCATGTCTCTTCCGTAACAGCAGTCTTTCAGGCTGGGCAAATTCTTAAAAAGCATCCCAACACTTTCACATGGTTTTTTATATCAATTCCAACATGTCAAGACTATAGTTTTGGGATGAATATTTAAAGTCACGTTACCAACAAAAGAATAGGAGTTCCTTAACTTACCTTTACTACAAGCTTTGTCTTGTCACACACTACTGAAAAATAAAACTCATGCTGTATTTAATCTCCTTGAAACTAAATGTATTAAATGTACGGAAGTGTACTTTTTCAAAACTAAACCACTTTATTTTTTTCCATTAACATTACGAACTGACCAATTCTATGCTTCGTGAAGAAAAGACAAGCAGATCCATCGCCCTGCCTTAGGAAGCTCTGCCCTTGGCAGCCAGAGGAGAGCTCTGATTTAAAGGCTGTCTTTTTAAGGCGTCAGGTTTTTTAGCTGGAGCCTGGGGATAGTATCACTCACTCATTATGGAGTATAAGTTTCAGATGAACATACAGGTTGAACTCACAAGCCAGAAAGAAAAGGGACATACAAAATCAGTATACAGAAATTCAGATCATGAAAACTGTCAGCAAGCTTAGTGGGAGAAGTTTAGGAAAGAAAAAAATAAAAAAAAAAAGCAGCCTAGTAGGAACAAACTGCATAATGAAAATCCAGGCTTGCTTTGGTATCAGAAATCAATGTTATTTTTCCATGAGGAGGCACCTTCCGTATTTGCAATGCAAGCCTGCAATAATCTTCATGAGTGAGTTACCATACGAATCATAGTTAAACTTACTTATTACAGAACACAAAACCAGCAGGGATCATTTCCGATCATCACACTGGCCTGAACACACACCACCTAGGCTCCTTTACACCCACACATTTGCACAGAAACGTTTCCATACAGAGAGCAGAGTTTAGTAAACTAAACAGATGTCTGGTGGTTTACATTTGAACATATGTTTCCCTGCAGACAAAGAAGGACCTCTGGTAATTACTTGGTAGCTAAAGTAACCTACCACTTCAGCCAATAAATAAATTCTGCTTCTCTATCAGGGGTACTACCAGTGAACTTACCATTAGAATGACTCTGAATTTATACTGGAAACTTAAATAATTATCCACATTCCAGCACCCAGTTTTGATTTTTTTCCCTCCTACTGGAATACAAATGATTCATTTAAGAGAACTCTTCTTATTCACTGTCAAAATTCCGAACTTTTGGAATTTAATTGGTTCATTGTTAAATTAATAACTGCATTCCATACTGAATGAATCCGTCTCCAATAAATATTACAGAACTCTTAGAAAATACATTCCTTGATATGCAAACAATTCATGGAAAATTAATCATGAGAACTAGGAGACCTTTTACTAATGCTCTTTACAAAAATTTTAACATCTGAGTGAAATTTTAACAGTTTTGACCACCGATTTACTTTGCCAAGACTTTGGTCATTACAATTAAATAAAATTTTGCTAGGTTTTAAAATCTTTCAGGTTAACCTAGAAAACCTGCAGGACTAGATACTTTACATATACGACACATAACCTACATCCTACTTAAGATAATGAGTAAAGCAACAAAATAATCCAATTTAAAGTTAGAAAAAACCCCAATAATTCAGAATATTAACTAGTGCCACGTTACAGAGCACAAAATATCAAAATCCTGCTTAGAACTACATTCCCTCTTTCACATACTTCCATTTTCAGTCTTCCCTTCCAATAAACACCAGATTATTGTCCACAAAACACATGAAGCATATCTAGAGTGTTTTACTCTAAATAGTTATGTGTCTCTTGCTATATATGATCTGTACAACCACAGTACCTAAATGTGTCCCAAATATTGGTTCAATTTAGACTGTCAGAAAAAAATGGAAGGTATTAACATCCCCACTAACAAAATAGAGACTTGAGGTAAAGAGAAAATGCAATGATTTGTTTATGCTCTCAAAAAAAGGTCTGTGGCAGAGCCAGGAGTTCAGGCCAGCTCTTTTAAGTCCGGTCCAGAACTAACTGTTCTTATCAAAAGTACAGCAAAAGAAATGCTTTGGTTTTTACCAAGGTCATAGTAAATTCTCTTAAAATACTTAAATTATGTGAATGCTGAACCAATGAATTATGAGGAAGATTCTCTTTTCAAAATGATGTAACAATGTGGTGGGCATATTCAGGGGGAAAAAAAAAAGTGCATCTTGAGAAGGGAGACAAAGATGAGACTTTGACAAAAACTCATCCATTGAAAATGCAACACTTATCAGGCCTAAGAACATAAAAATACTAAAAATGTTCTTTTGCAGAACTTAGGTGAGAACTATAAATAAATACAGTCCAAGTAATGAAGAGTAAGAGCTTCGGAAGACACACTCAAATTTAATTTGTATAGCTTTGATGAGAAATTTATCAGCAGAGCAGGTAATAATTCTATTCCCCTCTACAGATATTTGTTTGCAAACTGTCAGATAAAGGTGGACTTCAAACATGAATATGGTTTTGATGGTTTATTCTTTTATTGGGTTTTCTCTCTGAAAAACATCCTTATGTGCTGGGGAAGAACTGCTGACTTAAGCAGTTCAAGCACAAAGCTAATTAAAAGAAAATTAATCTATTAAGCATTTCAAAACTGGCTCAGATTGTGCATATGCCCGTACTGTGAACTGAAGTATCACATAGTCTAAATCTTTGGAGACTCATCTATAATAAAACATTGCAGATACAAATTACACAAAAGCCTGAAAACTCTTCCTTCAGTCTAATAAAGCTAAAAGCCGTAATACAAGATTGGTAGACACTGAATAAAATGCCACATTCAGAAACTAGTAAGACTATAAATGATAATTTTTTTTGTACCTGAAAGACAGAAAGACAAAACTTGGTAGATGAACAGGGCAAATATGTAACACGAAAATATAGATCCATCTTGAATATCCTGAAATGCCTAAGGGGTATTAATAATTCCTGTTTTGGGATAAATACCAAATAGCTAAGGATAAACCTCCCTTCAATATTATGATGTAAGAAACAACAAATTATTAGTCATTTAAATATGACTTCTACCGGGTCACTGTTATCTGGTGATATGCAACAGGCAAGTATCTCCTTGACAATATCAGCAATAGCTTCTTGAGACAGGTGGTATTTCAGAGACCTATCACTGTCCTTTAGCTAACAATCATGGAGGTAAATTGAGTTAAAGTTGTATGCCACGAAAACTGCCATAAAAATATAAATATCTCAGAATCAGATTTTGATTATGTTTTCATAAACTTTTATATGCTGTACATCTATCTTTCCATCTGGCAAGACAAATACACTCTTCTGAAAAGTCAGTTAGTCTCATTTTAAAAGAATTAAGCTACTGCCCTTTTGCTGCAAGAACCACTCACAATGCCCGTAACAAAGGCCATAAAGGCAAGCTTTTCTCTAGGATGTATTTTCTTCTTTAATGTGAACAACTTGGTCTTAACTTCTGTCTTCCAATCAAATTTCTGTTCACGTTACTGCTAATTAGGCTTCAAACTTCTATATTTCTCTTTGAGGGTTATTAGAGCCAGTGTTCCTATCAGTTGTGATTGTACATCTAGACGTATACAGTTGACATACAGAGATGCATGCAGATGTACATCCGTATGGCCATAATGAGAATACTTTGATTGGATTCCTTTTTAAAATGCATGATTTTGATTTAGTTTGATTATTTAAAATCTTCAATCAAATTAGCTGAATGCTTGAGCTTATTAGATTTTGGTAGACTGCATTGCAAGGATGAATTTGGTGTTCTATTAATTCTTTCCATTTCTTACTTTTATAAAGGGTTATAAAGGTGGCCAGCGGCAGCTCTTACACCCCAGCTCTCCCACACTTTGGGTTCGTGGTATACCAGTATATGCCATCCTTTTATAAGTATTAATGGTAGTCGCTATGCTGCAAGTCAGGCAATTTGCCTCGTAACTCTATATGTGCCAAAGGGTAAATGGCTGCCTCTATGCAGTTATCCGATGTGTGTACCCTGATTACACTACCCCTCAGCACAGACTAGGGAGGAACTTTGTCTCAAGCATAAATGGAAACTCATTGGTTTAGATTTTAGTCTACTACTGCACTGCTGCAGAATTAAGCTGAATGTCATAGAAGCTGTTCAAGAAGCTACGATGGATCTATCTACAGAGCTCTGCCCCAGACACTAGCTTTTGCCAAATTCTTAGAAAGCGCAGAGAGGAAGTATTTCCTATGGCCTCTTTTAAAGATACTGTGATGTTCAGACCTCGTAATTACTAAGCGGAGGACAGAAACATTGCCAAGTAGCAACTCCAATAGGAAGGAGCTTGTGCACAATGTGAATTCTACATGTTTTGATTTTAGTCTGTTAGAAGCATAAGTTCTTGACTTAGTTTAATATTTTAAAAAACCTACACTCTAAACTGGTGAATAAAAAAATTTCAGAAGTTAAGAGTTTCAATCCACCTTCACAAAATACAATTGGACCTGAAATAAGTTTAATGATCAATTGTTTAAAATCATATTTTAAAACACTTGCAGTTTTAGAATCCTTTTCAAATGCAAGTACTGAGAATAATTTGGTTCTGATATACTTAGACAGACAATTCATATAATTTACTCTTTCAAAGTACTTAAGTAAAAATTTTTGATAAAGCTATTTTTAGGAAGGTTAATATCTTATAGAACGGGTTATCTGAGATCTCAAGTAAACAAATTACAAAAAATATGACTCTTCAGCAAGTTCTTTTGGGCCTCCTAATCAATTAACATTTGGCAGCACTTCTTAGCTTTCCTACGAAAAGCCATGTACAGATTGCAAAAGTGTCAGTTGCTCTGACAAATCTTACTATGTGAATGAGGCTTTATTTCTGCTCTACAGATGAGAAGAATATTGGCAGATAGGCAGTAATCTGTTATTAGCACATTCCCAATAACTGGTTTTATTTTCTGACTCATCTGACAGAACTCAGCTATAAGCTTCATAGGATTCACACAGACACAATGAAACCAGTAACTTCCTTTAGCCGAGCGTCTGCCATTCTGAAGGGCGCTCATACTAAGCCTGTTCAAATTAACCTGTTTTGAAGAAGCTGCACACTCTACAGAGTAAAAATTCCATAAGCGTTTGACTCTTCTTCGTTCTGATTATGTATCTGCACTCCCAGATAGAAGAGTCCTTGCAAGAGTCCTGCAATTAAACTGTTTAAAAGGAAATGCAATGTATTTGTTGCGCCCACCTAATTACATACCAGTTATTAGACCAAAATCTAAATAAATGGTTCTATAACACACACATATAAACACATAATCTAACAGGGAAGGCTGGATTTTACACATAACACTGTTTCAGTTTGTAAAAGATAAAACAATAAATTGCACAGAAAATGTTTTGGCAATTATGCTTTTAATTATATCTAGATCTGCCATTTGTGTTATCAACAAGTTTACCCATGCTCAATTCAGTAGTGTGCCACAAGCACAGTGGAGAAAGACAGGCAACCAGCTAAACGACATCTACTACAATCTACAACGAAATTGCTCTTAGCTTCTTTAAAAGTGGAGTAAGAAAAATACCTAAACAAATTGCATTTGCAGAATAAAAACGTTTCCGCAGGTCTGATAACTACAAAAGCAGCAATTTAACCTTTCACCCCAAGTCAAAACTACCAAATTACATAAACTGGTGCTATTATCCTGTGTCATAATACTCTAGGACATTCAGAGCAATAAATATTAGCAGAAGTATGAACTACATGATATTACAACACATGACGCTGGATAGTGAAAAACAGAGGTGCTAGGCTGAGACAAAACAAATGGAACTTGTGGATAGAATATTTTGATGCCAGACAGATAAGTAAGAGATTGCATCCTAGAAGAAAAGGATATTATAGGGCAGTATGACTGCTAGTTCATCATTTGGAAAGGAAAATAAAAAGTTCCATGTGCTGGAATAGAAAATCAACTCCTGAAATTCTGGTCCCACATGGATCACTGTCTGTGCAAACACTAATTACAGAAACATCCATACCTGTACATTTAAATTCCTTACTACAGTGAGCCAATTCAACCATTCTAGCAAAGCCTCTCTTGCGTCGGAACTCACACAACTGCCTTCTGCAGGAACAACACCACCACCACCACCACCTAACTTGAATTCACTGCTGCACCCCTGTTTGCATAGACACCCACTCTTGGCATATAAAGGGCATGAAAACCTTCAGTACACATATCTAACTGTTAAGGAGCTTTCAAAATTCACCCATAGCACAGTTATAAGGTACAGCAATCCATAATTAAGAGAACCTTACCTCATCATCTCCCCAAGTTTACCAGTGTCTACCACCATCTTCCATAGCAAACAACCCTATTGTTGCAGCTCTGCCCCCACCTGGGAACTACCTCCTGAGCCACCTTACAATCAATAAGCTCCTGCCCAGCTGAAGCCTAAAAGCAATCAGCTCCTGACCAGTACCTCAAGTTTTTGAGCCCAGAGAAATGAAATGTCAGTAGTACCTACTGGGGGGTCAACCACCTACAGTAGCTTCTCAGATGGTTATAGATTCCTCTGGGTGATCCAGAAATAGTAGACAGTAGGATCATGTTTTGAAAGGGAGAGCAAGGAAGATCCACAAGAAGCTCAAGGAGCTTAAGATCCTTTTTTCAGTACCCAGATAAAGAGCCAACCTGAAGCTCTACACTAAGGATAGTGAAGACTGATGCCTCTGCTTATGTGGCTTCTTTGGACAAACCTTAAGTCCCGAAAGGGGACTTTAGTTTTTCTGTTTCCTCTGGAGTACAGACTAAAAGAAGTAGTTCCCAGATTTACATTTTTTCTCAAGGTTGTGTGTTTTGCTGTTGGCCAAGATGACAGCTTGAATTTACACATACTCCAAATGAACACTAATTTCAGGAGCCCAAAAAAGAATTACAGATACCAGCTCATCTCAGAACCATGAAGGAGGCTTTGTGCATCCATAAAACAGTGTCTCATTGCTGGATATCCCACTTCTAGAGTCTCTGTGCATGAACAGAAGAATGCAAGATATTTAACAACTGAAAGATGTTTAAGTCTGCATGGGAAAAGAACCAAAATGATAAGCAAACAAAGATTAAGACACCAAACTCTCTGATTTGATACCACATAACATCTTCTGTCAAATAGGTACACACTTATGTCTTTTAAATTCTGGCAATATTTTTTCATATAAAAGTTTAAATTGCAATTCTGACCAAATGCTAGCATGTACCTAAACCACAGTTCCACTTACCTATGAGATACTCATCTTGCTAATTTTTTGATAAAATTAGCTTAAGCATCGTCAGTGTGCAGACAAAGGAACAGACAGAAAAGCTGGGGGTTTGCTGCCTGGCATACCCCTCTGGTTCCTATGCTCCTGTGACTGTAGGTATCCGAGCATCACCTGAAACAGCCGCAGCTGTGTTTGACAAGTAAAGAGGGATTCAAAACGGTAAGAGGCCCAACAATTAAGGCTCTAGGAGTTAGTTTTGGAAAGGGTTCTTTTTGATGTTTTCTACTCGTCTTATAGGGAAACTACCTTTGATAATCTGGATGACTGGCTCAGAACGTTATAAAATCAAAGTTAGTTCCCACAACATCAAACTTTAATTGAGACAGAAATGCCTCCCTCAGAGTTGAAATGCTCTTAATACATGGTTAGCCTTGATCTTGCATGTTCTCCTGATTCAACATAATATTTCATCCTGACCTTTTGCTGCAAGTTAAAAATAAACGCTGACAATTATAATTATGTATAACTAAAGATAAAAGTGGACTTAATCAGCCTACTTTATACTAGAAACATTCCACCCATTTTGGCCAATTTGCCTTCTGCAACTGGAAAGGTGAAAGGAAGGAAAGATGAAAAGTTAAGATGGCAAATGGAAAACATCTTCACTGATGAACTGTTAGCTTTTCAAAGATATCACCTGTGCATGCACATGTTTTTATAAAGAAAGGGACAAGACGCCTCTGAAACATGCTTTCATTGTTTCTCCTCTGAGGAAGGCATATATATTTCATGTTCTGCTTTGCTGAGTCCTAAATGGGAGAAGTTTTCTTAACTTTGCCATTGAAACACAGTCTAATTATGTTACAGCCGAAACATACAATATCTCTGTATTGTATATATGCAATCATATATAATGTATATACGCAGTTATGGAAAGAGAGGAAAATGTAATGACAGATAGAGCTGACAACAGAAGACAAGAAGTCTGAGAACTAATCTATACTGGAACCTGAATACTGAAGTTAAAATGGATGCATCTGCAATCAGAAGGATGCCACTTCAAAATACTGTTCTGCCTTTGTTAAAGAGCTTTCTAGCTATGTGGTTGGGTTTTTTTTAAATTGACTTTTAGTTTTCAAGAAGCAGAAATCCCTAAGCCACTTGATATACCATGGGAGGGTGAAGAGGATCACTAAAGCCTTGCTGTTTATGCTAATAAGATAGTAGCTCAATTTACTTGAGTACTGATCAATGCTAAACAATCAGAGAAGTTCATGTATTATGTATTGCAGAAGAACCTGTGCTTTTTAGTGGAATGTCACAAGGTTAAACTACTGGTAGACACTGGTTCCCTTGAGTCCAATTTCTGCTACAGTGCTTCCTATCCACATAATGAAGAAACAATAGCAAAATAAAGCATTGTTTGGAACACATAATGAACTGCTCTCATAAACTTCAACCTTCAAAAGTCATTATATTTTACAGTTTGATGCAGCAGACAATTACTGGGCCTCCATTTGGCTGGCTACATCAAACAACGTACACTATTTTTTACCCTGTCTCAGTAATTATTGATAGAACAATTGTCATGGCTTGCACTGTTAATATCAGTGCATTAGCAATTGAAACATCTTGGTGCACCCTTCCTGGCAGGTATACTGCAGTGCTATCAAACCTGCCTCGCCTTATCCTAGTTAACGATTACTTTAGGAAATATCCAAAATATATAACTTTCAAGTTCTCTGTTCTTCCTGCCACTGACTGCTTTCTGTGGTTTGTTTAATCCTTTTACACTAATTTGTACCGTGAATACCAAAGACGTCATTTCAGTTCACAGTGATTCACAAGAAAGTTTTGTTTGAATTTTAAATCACAATGAGACCATTTCATACTCGTAACTAAAAGGCAAAATACTTGTGCTTTTCTATGCAGCATTCTGCTGACGGGTACCTGTGAGGGCTGTTACTCTTAAACCATAACTCCAATATGATTACAAAGTAGAAATAATTAATACTAAAATTCAATTGGTAAAAAGAGAGACAGATTCATTTATTTAATGTTGTCACGTTACACGGAGGATCTCATTTGTATGCTAGTTAACCATTCCTCCTGCAGTTACAGGACAACTATGATGCGTTAATGATAATAATTCAAACCTGGTTTTATCTGGTTTTGACCCTGTAACGTTCACAAATACAGCGTGGAACAAGCTGCCCAGAGTTTGTGGAATCACTGTTCTCAGAAATATTTAAAAATACCTGAAAAAGCCCCTGAGTAGCCTAATGCAACACCCAAGTTTGTCCAGCTTTGAGAGGGGTTTGGACACAAAGTCGTCCAGAGATCCTGCATGGCCTAGATCATTCCATGACGCTTTGACAACAACTGGCAAAACTAGGTTCCTGAACTCTCCACACACAATCCTGCATTTCATGTGAGTAAAGCGGATGGAAAAGTTTAAGTTGTAGAGCGGCTCTATACGGGATCAGGCTCTGAGAATTCACGAAGAAAATTATATATGCTAACAATAGCTTTTAGAACTGAGAGGGACGGAGAATGTATGAAACCTTGAAACACTTATCAAGATGTTCAGAGGCATTAATGCCACTATTTATATATCAACATATATTGCAAAGGTTACTTAACATCTCCTTAGATTAGTATGTTGTTCAGAATCAAATTAAAATTTATGACTGGAATTTTAAATAATTTATAGATATCACATGCTAGGGTACTTCAGAGTTCCAATTCAGTAGAATGAATATGTACATCTAGATCAAATACATAATATATAGATATAGAATTAATTGCATACAGAAAGAAAGGCAAGGAAGAGAGCCAGATGAAAAGGAAAAGCGGGCGCACGTTCCGCTGAACACAGACGCTTTTTTGTGAGGTAAGGAGAAAGCACTGCAAGAAATGGGTCACAAAGAAAGCGCAACAGAATGATCACAAAACACATCATCCTTCTATTCTGAGTCTGTAACAATGGGAAACTCGATGAGAAGTCCAAAGGGCCGGAGAACGGTCCTGCCCTGACAGAGACCCCCTGCAGCGCTGTGGGTCAGGTGAGCTTCCCGTCTCCCACCATGGGTTTAAGGCAGTCAGAGCCTTTCCGCCACTCTCTGCCTGACTTAGGCCCCTGAACTGGAAGACGGTTTGAAATCAATTTTTAAATTAAACTGGTAAATGTAAGCTGACTCACTATCTTTATTAGAGATCATTAATTAACAGCAGTATTAGAACCCATTATGACGTTGGTATGCCAGAGTCATTTTGCAAGGTAAGTTAGATGTGACACCATGAAGAGAGCGCCCTTTCAACAGGCAATTTTCAAGATAAAACTGCGAGCCCTTAGGAAAACCAGTATCACCTGCCATGCACTTGAACGTTACAAAGACTACAACTTACCATAGCTTTTAGGTCTTTTAGGTATGGAATTACCCATTTTTACTAATAAGCAGTAGAGTATATTTACTGTAACTGTATTCTTGATTTGTTTATCAGCAGTGATCTGTGTTGGTAACTTCCAAATTCAGTGTAACTACACAGGTTTGTAAAAACACGGTATGCATGCTCGCATGGACAAGAGCCCACGGAAAAATTACTGATTTACAGCATGACAATCTCAATAATCTTCCTAAGAATTAACATCTTACACAAGTGGGTCACCAGGTGAGTTGCATCTCCCTCCAGTACTGGCTTGCACACCCCTTGAAATTGTTGTTAAAGGAATTGGAACCCTCCATCTTTCTATTTTAACAACTTTCATTTTAAAACCCCAACCTTAAAATTTCAAGGTTCAGGATCACTATTTAAATCAAAGCTTAAATATGCAGACATTAGATTTTCTCTTCTTTAAAGTGAATCTTTTTCAAAAAAATAAGCATTCCTTTACTTCCACTAGATCAGGTTAGCATATTTCCAAGGAGACATTACTTTTGCAGATGGCTTGAATTAGAGAACTGCTATAGTTATCATTATGTAGCTATTCAAATTGAAAATTTTTAGAACTTGGCAAAAAGGAGAAAAATAATCTGTCTTATACATGCCATCCAGACTCAATGCAGGCAGGCAGGAAAATGAGAACTTGTAAAAATCAAAATACTAAAAATAATCACTCAGAAGAATGCTTGAAAAATTGAAAATGATAAGTATGTCTGACATTAAAATATGAAATTAATATATCCAAGGTACAGAAGAAAAGCACAGCAGTAGGATTATTTACACAGAAAAAAGAATCTGAACGGCACACAGGAAAGAATAACGTTATGTAAAATTTAAAATCTAGAGGTGCAAAAAAAGTGGTGGGATTTTTCCAATGTCTTTTTTTCTGCAGTTTCTTAGTATGTACTGGAAACAGATCCATACATACAATGAGAGATACACATCAAACCATACTAACTGTCAGGAATCGATTTCCAAGTGTTCATGGATGCAACCACAAGTCATCACAAAAACTGGATTAAAAAAATGCCACTGAAATAGCTAATGACTACAAAGATCCAATTTATCTCCTATTAAATTTTACTGGTTTCAGCTGAGAGAGAGTTAATTTTCTTCAAGAAAGTCAGTATGGGGCTGTGTTTTGGGTTTGTGCTGGAAGCAGCGTTGATAGTGGAGATGTTTTGGCTGTTGTTGGGCGATGTTTACACAGAGCCAAGGACTTTTTCGGCTTGTCGCCCCCCCCCGCCGGTGGGATGGCTGGGGGTGCGCGGGGAGTTGGGAGGGGACAGACAGAACACCTGACCCAAACTGACCAAAGCGGTATTCCATACCATATGACGTCATGCTCGGTTTATAAGGGGCTTGGGAGGAAGAAGAAGGGGGGGCAGCGGCTTTCGGAGTGATGGCGTTTGTCTTCCCAAGTAACCATTATGCGTGACGGAGCCCTGCTGTCCTGGGGATGGCTGAACCCCTGCCTGCCGTGGGCAGTGGGGAATGAATTCCTTGTTTTGCTTTGCTTGTGCACGTGGCTTGTGCTTCACTGATTAAACTCTTGTATCTGAGCCCACGAGTTTTCTCACTTTCGCTCTTCCCATTCTCTCCCCCTTTTCCAATGAGGGGGGCTGAGCGAGCGTTTATGTGGTGCCCAGCCAACGGCTGCAGTAAAACCACGACAGTGAGAAATAAAATAACTTCATGAATGGATACACTAGCTTGTGTGCTCAGGGGACCCTGACTCTAACCCTTCTTTGGGAGTTAGCTACTGTTTCAAGGCCTTCATCCAGCCCATACAGATAATTGACAACATCACAGAAGCAGTCTATAATCAGAACTGGGAAAAAAAGGTGCCAATCAGGTCAGAAAAGAGCTTTTGCAAGGTTTGTAATCTCTATTTTATCAGCGTCATTTACTTTCATGCATTATCTTTCTCTTTAGGCTGCAGGCAAACAGAAAAAAAAAAAACAACAAACAAACCAAAATAAGAAGTAATTTAAGTATAAAAGCATAGAATTATAGAATCATTGAAAATGGCCAGATACAATGGGAGCACAGTTAGGTCAAACCTCAGCTGTTTTAAAAATCATAGCAACGTGCAAATGACTCAAATAAAATGGTCTATTTCTAACATAACGATGTCCTGTCTGCAGAATATGATAATACAGGATAGACCTGAAACTAATCTTAGAATACTTCACTTACTGATTCTTCCATAAAAAGTAACTGCAACAATTAGCAATTTAATACATCTTCATTCATGAGCAACGAAGAAAGGTCTTGTTCGTATTTGATAAGAGCATAAGGCAGATCTGAGGCAATGTAATTAACCAGTTATACTTATTAAAGTTGTCTTTTCAGTCATAACTGATATTTATAATGTGCCAACTGAAATAACAGTTTATTTGTTTTCACCACGTTGCTGTATTACAAAATGCCGAGTTTATTGTGTGCTTTTGTTAGAAAAATATCAAAGCAAACAAATAATCATACAAAGGCGCCCTGTTCTCGAGGTTCCTACTACAGAACCCTATATACATATATATGACTATATGTGGATATATGAACATATGGGCTGAAGTCTGGACACAAACATCTTACGTATGGGGCTAGCAGTATTTCTGGGACTACTCTTTGTAAAGAATGGCTGAAAAAAATCAAAACATGAAGTCACACTAACCTTTTTATAAAGAACTTTATTCTACAAGAGAAAAAAACCTCACAAACAGCTAAATTACCATTTCAGACCCCTTTTCATATGTTTTTTATTACATAGATATGGCAAAACAGCAATTTAAAATGCAGCCCTGAAGACAACAGAAGTAAAGTGTACAGATTGATGCCTCCTTCTACTGAGAATATACAGAACGGTATTACTCTGTTCACATTTACTTCATTTTTGAAAGCCACAGTAGCATATTCCTCCTCTGAGTTCTGAAAATTAGTGTCTCCACAGATGTAAAGGTGATAAGACAAAGTGATTCCCCCTGACCTTTCTAAATGGTTTTCTGCAGGTTTTGTTTTGTTGCATTTTGGTGGGATTTTTTTAAGTTTCAAATGCATTAGAACTAAACACGGAACAGGAGTGATACTCGAAACACTAAGAACTGGCAATTTTCTCCCTGCATCTTTGCAAACAGATATTTTTGAAACCCCAAACTTGCTGCGTTTTTCATTGTGAAGCTAAGGTATATGAGATTTGATATTTAGTTGCTTTGTTTGTTACATACGATTGATTTCAACCTTCAAATGCCAATACAAACAAATTTGCACCCCAATTAGCTTTCATTAATCAGTTTGTTTCCTGGGGCTGTACACTACCCCGCAGCAGACACCAGCTAAACTACTAACTGGAAGCAGCAATATGCAATGGAACCAATTAACTTGGGGGGGGATGGGGGGGACAAACAAACAAAAAAACCCAAACCCAACGTTATAACCTGAGCCTTTCACTGATTTCTCTTGTGTGCCAAACAGAATCTGGGTCTGATTTTTAAGCTGACAATTTTCCTATTAAAGAGATCGATTCAGAGAACAAGAGAAAAGAGACAACAAAATACCACTGCAATATACTCTGCAGGAAAATGGAGAGATTTACCCTCTAAGCAAACGTTTTGACTAGACTGGAATAAAACCCAACATATTTTTTAACGGATGAAAATATCTATTATTGATCATCTTGACTACAAGTTGAAAGGGGAAAGGGCAGATCTGACTGCAATTGGAATCGTGAGAAGCCACATCAAAGACCACGTGGTAATCGGGAGATCTTAGGTGGCCAAAGATGCCTGATCTAGCTTTGGAAGTAGGACAAGGCAGGGCCAGCTGCTCCTAAATCTCAGGTAATTATCGTAAGACCTTCTTCCTTTTTCTTCCCCCTTCCCTTCTCTTCCCTTGAGCTACAACAATAAAAACTTTTAAATGCATATGCAAATAAATAATTTAACTAAATCACTTTGATCACTAGAAACTGTTAGTTAACATTAGAATGTTTCAGCTGAGAGAGATTCAGAGAGATTAATTTGTCTTCCACTGTGCACAACAGCTATTCAAAATCCTCTAAAGACCAGGTTGTGTTGTAATGAAGCATATTTACAGCTTTCTTTATATTTTATTTAGCAAGTAAATACTCTGGCATTTTCAAACTGAAGGAATCTTATTTGTTTTCAGGGAACACATCTTTCCAAACGCCAGCGTGTGCAGAGAACACTACTCTATTTACAACATATTCTGCTCACAAGCCAAAAACCACTTGGGAAATTTTTGCCATGGGTCTCCAGATTTTTGTATCATATTTTAGTGTTCATGGATATTAAATTTCCTACCCAACCATACCCTTAGATTTGGAAGAACATCATAATACCTTGCTGACTGCAGCTATTAGTACCGTTTTGCTTTACCATCCTAGGTAAAAGTGCTCACCAGGTGACATTTCTTCAACACCTCAAAACCACATCACTAAATGGCCTATGAAATTTCTAAGGGGCCACAGAGCATCACTCTTTACATATTGCAGAATAAAGCATTAATGAGAGCTGAATAATATTCAGATTTCAGTATCCTGATATACAGATAACACCCTTTAGTGGACAGCTTGATGTTGACCAGGAAAACCTTACACTTAAGCACAAACTTGTTTAAAAGTAACCTGCAAACAGAAGTACTTTATGCACCATCCAAAATAGACGTTACTGTTTCACACAGCTACAAGAAGATGAAACGACAGAGAAACCACACAACCTATCAAATGAGGATTACATCTTTAAGGCCCCTCTCTTCCTGTATCCAGCTGACTGACTTCAGATGCTTTCCTGACAAAACCTCCTTGGGGACCGTCTTCCTCAGGTTTCTTTACTCAGAGAAGTCTATTTGAAAGTGGAGCCTGTTGGCTTTTAGAGTTAATCTCTGTTTTGAGTTTCTCAAGGAGCTGAGCAGATTTAACACATTCCTCCCCGCCTTGTTCTCACATCCCAAACACATTTATTTGTAATTGCTGTAAGAAATAGTTAACAAATGTATCCAAATAAATGAAATCTGTCGATTATTTTCTTCCTCCTTTGAGATGCAAATGTTGTTTTCCCCGATCAGGCGTGCTCTCTTTATCTGCCTGAGCAGTGAGTTAGTGATCTGCTGGACCCATGAGAAGTTAGGCTTTTAAGCTCTTCTCCCTTAGTCATCTGGTAATCAAAGAGCTGCAGGTAGACACATTCTGCAACAAACTGATAGTGAAAAGTGTTTGTACGCACCAAATTTTTATTTTTCATCAACCTGTGCATATTGTCCTTTAGCTACCCTCCAAACAAGATTAAGTATATGTCATGCCATGTGTCTTTTCATTGAAACTAGATATAGAGATAAGAAGTCACTTTCAAGTGACAGTCATTTTGGAATTTAAATCTCTTCAAGGAATATTGTAATATCATCAAAAAGTCTTCTGAGGAGATGCATGCTTTCATGTCTTTAAAGACATAAAATATCATCAACTGCAAGATGTACCTCTGTGCATCCCTTCCAGAATCTAAACCTTCTATAACACAATGTAAAAAGATATCCGTGGCTTTGGGCTAAGTACACACACTCATGTTATCCCAGTCTTTCTTAGGAAATTGTAGTGCTCATTCTTTTTCATTAAACAGTAGGATTAATTATGTGACATTTGGATTTTTAGTAGGTAAGTGCAGAATTACACATTTTATAAAGGTATACCAGAAGCAGGTTTTTAAAACTCCTCGTGAAGATCACTGTATGCAGCTTAATACCTGGACTGAGGTATGAGGGATGAAGTATTTTAGCACAATTTCAGTTGCATAAGCTTCAAAAGTATGACTTGTTTCGTGACAATGACTAGCAGCCTGATGGATCCAACAGAAGGTGGTACACCACTGCCAGCATTCAAGTATTAATTGAGAAGGAACAGAGTATTCTACAAACTCCCGGTTTTCTATTTCAATCTTAAAGAAACGAAACTAGCAAGTTTTATTCCCCCAGGCTGTAATTACTAGTAAGTGGAAGAAGCTCATGAATTGAAGGTATAACAATTGTGATTTTCATAATTAAGGATAAAATTTTAAACATGGTTCAGATTTAAAGGAAGAAAATTACGGTTAGTCTAAAAAGATTTCCGAGCTAAGACTTTCATAATCCTTATAGCAACGTTGTATTGAAGCTTTGCCATTCACTTTAGGGGATAAAAAACACAGTTTAAGAGCTATAATATTTAAAAATTAAAGAGGTAAGCAAAGCCAAGTTGAAAACATATTTTCTCACACATTTCTAGTCACTAGACCTAGCAAGTATGCCTTTGTATACGGGATGTCATCAGAAGAGGTGCCTCGATTTGGAAGACTGTTTAAAAAGACTGCCATTTCAAAACTGAGGGATATAAATCGTGCTCATAACATGATCTGAAGGAAAGAAAATCCCCAATATGCCCATCTTTGTTCTCAGGAGATCAACCGTATTGCAACTCTGCTTCTCCTCAGCTTGTCACAAAACAGCAAGATGAAGTGTGTCTGTAAATGTCGGTGACAGCAGCAGGTACTAGCAAAGCTGTAGGAAGGCTTTTAAGTATGAAAATTCCAAACTCAGAGTGCCAAATTCTTACCTGCTTCAAATGGGAGACAGTTTTATTGAGATCAACAACGTTAACGCTTCGTGCTACTTAAAGGTTTGGCCAGAAGAGTGGAAGGAATTGCCTTGCTGTACGGACAGCTTTGTCAGTGCCTGGAACACAAAACTGCTAAGAGGGCAGGGTGACGGGCCGAATTCAGGTCCTTGTCCTTAGCATTAGCAGACCCCCTAGGAGACAGCAGAGACAGGGTGACCACTAAGGATGATCGCTGTCTGCAGCAAACTACTGCTGAAGGAGCGACCTCGCATCTCTCCCGTGCATGGGAACTAGGATGGTTCAGCTGCAGAGGGTTGCTTCAGAGAGCTGAGCTGAAGGAAGCTGCATTTCTCATCCGGCTGGTTTCACACTCCCTTTGCAACCAGAAACGGAATCACCCTGATCATTAAGAGATCACTGCAGCCAGCTCAAGAGGAGGCTGAGGAGAGACCTGATTGCTCTCTACTACTACCTGAAAGGAGGCTGTATTGAGGAGACAGGACGAGAGGGAATGGCCTCAAGTTGCGTCAGGGGAGGTTTAGGTTGGATATTAGGGAAAACCTCTTCATGGAAAGAGTAGTGAGGCATTGGAACGGACTGCCCAGAGAGGTGGTTGAATCGCCGTCCCTGGAGACATTCAAAAAACGTGTAGATGTGGCACTCCAGGACATGATCTAGCAGGCATGGTGGTGTTAGGTTGATGGTTGGACTTGATGATCTCAGAGGCCCTTTCCAACCTTAGGGATTCTATGATTCTAAGTGTGCTGACAGATTCAGAGAAAAGAGGGAAGTCCCTGCTTTCACCAGCACTTGACAGTGTCATCAACCAGGTGAAACCTCATCATGAGAGTCTGTGCCTAAAAACAATCTACCATATATAGAAAATTTAATGGTAAACAAAATCTACTCTTACTTTAAGCTCTCTTTCTGGATTTCATATTCATACAGGTATATAAAGGAATATAACATACCCCGTAGCTCTTAACTTGTACAACCGGAGGGATCCTTGACTACCAGCAAGAAAACCTCCCAGAGCTGTCTCAGGTGAACATTTTTCTAAACAGTAATTTTTGTTAAAATTCTAATGTATGTGTTTAAATATCAGAATAAATTTTTAAGGAAAGCAAAATTACTGCTAAATACTCCTTGAAACATAATTTCCAAGGGACTTTTTATTCCCATGTAGTATTGTTATATATTAGTACTGCCACAGCTGTCAAACACTAACATAAAATAAACAAGAAAACATTTTTGGAGGCTTTTGACTCTTCCAGAAAAGATCACAATGGACGACATCATCGGATGGGATACCTCCACTGGATGGGATACCTTCACAGATGAATGTAAAAAAGTAGAATTTGAAAGGTTACCCTGAAGGGATATAGCCATCATGTTGAAGTGCTTTATTTGCCAAATACTGCATTCGTGTTTCATTACAGATTTACCACTGAAGCCCAGTGATCGAATGGAGTATAGGCAGTCAGAATTAATTGCAAACCAACATATTCATGTTGAAGGTGTACTATTAGCTATTAAGCTTCAAATAAGGAACTATATTTATAATTCATTCATTAAAATATGCTTTCTTCACATAGATTATCTAATTAGTAGCAGACAAATTGTTTAAGATGTGGTGTTATCACTATTACACAAATAGTTTTAACAAATGTAATAAACACCATGGCCACAATCACTTTTTGCAGCATTAAAAGCCAAACAGAAAACAAACAAACAAAAACTTGACAACATGTGCTTGCTAAATAGCACTTTAATGGAATTATTTGAGAACACAGTATTAAAATTTTTGACCACACTGCATACTCAAAAGATCAAATAGCTTTATGCTTCTGTAAGAAAGACACTGAAAAATGCTTTTCACTACATGTTCTGAGCTCAGATACAGGCAGCTTCTCTCTGCTGCCCTAAACCTCAGACAGTGGATGACTTTATTTCTTCAGCCTGCATTCTGAGAAACCACACATGGTGAAAAAGTACCTCAAAATACAAGTTATGTGCTGTAATTTTATTTGTAAAAATTTAGATTTCATAAACTGCATAAAGGAAATCTTTTTGCTGACTTCCTGTGGGTACCAAAGGGATGCTTACAAAGGCACACATAAACGGAGAGCACCCGCATTTGACTGGTCCCGAGACAGCTTTGCAGAAGACTCCTTTCTCCTCCCCAGCAGAGCACTGACCTGTGCTGTCGTGTGCTGCTGAGGGGAAGGACCAGAGCCAGCCCATGGGGCTCGAAACCCAGAGGCAGCAACAGAGAAATTCCTCTGTGCTTTCAATAAACCAAAGCCGAAGTTTCAGGAGACGGCGGTCAAAGTGCTCTTGCTCCTACAAAAAAGAAACTAGTAAAATATATCAGGATTAATTTATGTTGGAAAAATATAAGCAGAGGAAATTGGATGAATCCCCTTCCTCAAAAGACCCAACTTTGATCCTTAAAATCTTTCAGTAAGTTTAAATTAACTACAAGTAATCGCTATTCACCACTGCAGCCTTTTCTTTACCCTCGCAACCTCACTTAAGGCTTTGATCTCATTCTTACCCAGCTAATTTCATTCTGCTTAAATATTACAGATTGCTTTGATAAAGTCTTCCTGTGCTTCTCTATTTTACAGGTTTGACTTCAGTAGCACCACTCAATACTGCTGCTAACTTAAAGCCACATTTGCAAAGTGGAATCTATAGGTCACTGTATCTGTGAGGATATTATGTAGCTAAAAAATATGAAGGTTTCCTGATCAGTTTATTACATCTGTAATTATCCAAAGCCAAGCCAATTATGTCAGAAAAAGGACAAATTGTCTAGACTGACATTAAATTGCTCCAACCAGAAAGTCTTAATTTACACGTTGACTGGACTGTAAAAATTTACCTTTATATTTTTATGATCCTATATTTAACCAAGCATGAAGGAAGCTTTAGAAAAGAAGCCATTATAACGCAATTATATATTTGTCCATTCATTCTATTGTCCAGCCTTTCTCCAAACCAGCTACAAAGGTTTAACACAGAGACAACCAAAAGCTGACAATCGGATGCTCTCTGAGCTGAAAGCTTGCTGCTCCATGGACTACAGAGACAATGTCACATCAGGAAAAGGGACTTGCTTGCACGTCAAAGTGATTTTGTCAACGCTCATTTTGGTATTGTTATCGTGCCAGTGTGAAGTCAAACACAGCAATTACAAATTGGGGGCAGGATAAAATTACTATATAATCCTGCTACTCTTATGAAGCTACAACTCAATTGTGGAAGAGGTTTTTACAGAACAAGGGCAGTGAAAATATGCAATCCATGTAAAATAAAAAGCTACATATTTAAAAAAGAAAAAAAAGTTATTCCAAGTATGTATACTCACTTTTCACCACCTTTAAGTGCCTTTTTTATTTCAGAGCTATGACTGACAACACAAGTAATAAATCCGATAAGCTGGACTCCATTCCATCAACCAGTGGATGTGACAGTAATTGTCTTTCTCTAGAGGGACTTCCAGGACAAACAGAACTCCTAACTTCTAAACCAAACGAACAAGATTACACATTACTGAATTCAGTAACAAAATACCAGGTGATTTCTGTAAGTATAAGCCAACCTCCTAAAGAATAAACACCACAGCTGCCAGTTTGATAGCAGAACCTGGTTTTGTGTTCCTCGTTTTTCACTCCCTCATAAACATAACTGAGAAAGGCAGAGTTTCTCCTGGAGAACTTACATTATTTCTCATGGCATCTCTTAAGAATGATGAAGTACAAATAGTGAAATCAAGGGAGTGGTAGTTTACACAAGGTAAAACTCTCACTGCAATAAGCAATCTCACTGCAATAAAGCAATTCTTCCAAAATGAAGACATAGGTCTAAACGCAATACAGCTGGATCACGGCACCACAAATGCAAACCCAAAAGGTTATTAAATACACACTTATAGAGTAGCAGCTGTGCTGATATCTTAAGCATTAAAACTGTGATGTTATTTAAAAAAAAAACCAACAAACACAAAACCCACACTAGATTTATCTAGAGGGTATTAATAAAGATCTGACATAGAGAAGTGGATGTGAAGTGTGCATCTTGCTTCTTTTTGAGGGTGCAAAGTCTGCTGTGAACTATTAAAAAGTATTTTAATTTCTGTAAGTCTCAACCTTACAAAACTGAGAACATGCAGAAATAGCCTATGAACATGCCATTTCCCTACAAAGAAAAAAGTCAGAATATAATTGATGAACACTGCGATTATTTCACAAATTGCTACTACACCTAGAAATTCTAGTCTGCTCAATGCAGTACAGGACTTTATATGACTCAGATTTTGATAATAAAATGTTCAACAAACAACTTCTAACTTCTCACCTTGAATTCAATCAGGTATTTTTCCAGAAAAATCTTTTGGAACATCATACATGAGAAGGATAGCATTTCTAGCACCTCTTCAAAAAGTAATTTAAAGATGGAATATGTCTTGAAAGCAGTATCTGAGTGTATTCTTGGAAATACCTACCATGAGTTTAATTTTTTCTGTTTCGTTTCTTGAGTGTGGCAACAGATACCGAAACTATAAAAATAATTGATTCTTGAGCACTGAGAAGTGTTTTTTTCTCTGTTTATAATGCATTCAGTTGATGTGCTTATGTCAGAGAGACGCCAGTGTGAGCAAGGAATAAAGCACTCAATAAATTTGTTGGCCTGAGCATTTTAACAGAAAGAATAATTGTAAAAATCTCAATATTACTGCCGTTAGGGAACATTATAAAGGTGTTATTTCCTTCTTCAAACATGTGAATCAAACACAAAAGAAGAAAAATCCCTCCTTTTGATTGCACAAACACGTCTCTATATCACATTCTTCTAATCTGTATTTAGATTCATTTTTTTCTTTAATTGCAGTGCCCTAGGTTGTAAATCAAAGTTCTAGGTGAGATTGCAAGGAAGT
Organism: Psophia crepitans; assembly: GCA_013399095.1. Classification (NCBI taxonomy): domain Eukaryota; kingdom Metazoa; phylum Chordata; class Aves; order Gruiformes; family Psophiidae; genus Psophia; species Psophia crepitans. Next base: position 321,464 of record VWZZ01003496.1, on the reverse strand, counting down.
TTATTTCTGGCTAATATATATAATGCAAATATCATCAGTGCTGGAAAAATTAGCTTTTTTTTTTTGTTCAGTCAGCTTGTGAAGTATCATCAGCTACACCCACCTGACAATCCTCCAGTGAAAGGAAAAAGACAAAATAGTAATCAGAATAGTATGATAATATAATTTCATACTGGATGTTTGAGTCCCATGAGAAGAAACACTTCCCAACTACCTGCAGAAGTTGTATGCTGAAAATATGAAAAATTATGAAAAAGATTCAGAATGAAAAAAAAAATTGCATTGCATAACCTGCATTGTGCTGCTACTTTGCTAAGTGCAAACAGTGATGTTCAGCCTCTTTGTGTTTCCAGTACATTCAGCCTCAATTCAATAGTCAAGTCAAATCCTGGCATTACGCTGAAACATATCTTTAAGTATCTGCAAAATAATTAAGGTAAGAGGATCTTCTCCCAACTGTCACAGTAAATTTGGATTAAATACTATCTGTCCAGTAAGCAGGTTTTGCAATATTAAAATGTGTTAAAGACCGTGAACGTTTAAGATTTTGGAAAGTCTGTTGAAGGAAATATACAGGATGTCGGAATTAGATGTTGGAATAATATTGAAGAATAATAGGAAAAGGGAAGGTTGTAGGTAAGATTGCACCCATGGCCCTCATACAGGCTATGCATAACAAGGTGGGAAAAACTCCTCAGGGTTTGGATCTTCCAGGGCTTTCTTTGGACCAGGAGAGGTGCGCACAGCCTTGCACTGGTCAGAACTGGACTTTTTACTCCACCACATCTCCATGTGCCATGTCCTGTGATTGACGTTCTCATATCCATACACATTGTGTCCAAATGAAGGATCTCAGCCTCCCCGACTTTATTCCTTACGTGCAACTAACAATACACCCCTATTTGTATGTAAGAACAGTGGGGAAATGTTATTTCAGCGACACTTTCAGAAGACATGTTTCTGAAGCCAAATCGGCATAAGGCAAATGGATTTTTTTTAGTACTCTGAAGTGTCTCCTTTGCTTACTCACCCCACATACATTTACCCACCCGCAGCTCTCACTAGTATCTCGCTGGTATCTGCTTCACTTTCAATATTGAGTTCCTTTAAAATAAGCTAAATTGGGAACTATTTGATGTCTCCCGAATTAGCTATTTCTAACAGGAACATCATCCTGAAAGCAGCCTAGCCACCCGGGAAACTCTGTCAAATGCAGCAGACATCAAAGAGAAAATGCTGCCTGCCATCCTCTGCTCAGCTCAGCAAGAAGCATTCACCCACCCAGGCTTCACATTTCTAAAGCTCCGGCTATTCCAGCATCAGCAATCTACAAGAAAAGCAAATGCAGAAGGTTTTCCTGCATTCTGTACATCTCTTTGGAAAGCCAACAGCCCCTGGGCTGCTAGGGAGCTCTGCTGGAGACAACAAACCGTACCGCTGGCAGGCAGCGTCTATTCCAGCAATGGCCGTGATTTCAACACAGAGATTCTTCATGCAGAATTTTCTCTTCTGCATTACTTTGGCACACATGTGAGTATCTACCCACATGTTATTACCCAACACATAGAGAAGTAAGCACAGCTGTGGGTACCTGGGACTTTTAATCTCGTCTTCATACTGCAAATGTATATTGAGGTGAACACCTGCAGCCAAGGTAGCTGAAGTAAATTCAGGCATCACAGTTCCCTCCCACCTTTCAACAAGCGTACGGAACACACGCTCTTTGACCACTTCTGTGCTCTACTTTCAGACAGTAAATAGGCTATCTTGACATCTCTCTGATTAGTACTCACACCTCCATACAGCTTGCAGTTTCACCAGTCTAGACCACTTTCATTATCTGAAGCAGCAATGGCCTCTACTAATCCTGTCAAGAAGTTTGTCCAGGCTCATGATAATCTTGGAGCAGTAATCTCGCAGCAGTTTGTGGCTGACATGAGCAAAACCCGTGACTTCAACAAAGAATAACATCGAACAAACCAGAGTGTTTCTAAGAAGCTGCAGCAAGGACATGAGATAAGGAGGCTAGACATCAGTGTACAGGAAAGATAAAGTGATTAAAGGGAGGGTACTCAGGAGTAATAAAACATATTTCTTTTTTTCATTCAGTCGTAATTCCAGGTGGTCTCTGAGATTTCTTGACATGACAAACCTCACACTGCTACCACTGCTACTTGCAATTCCCGTTTGGTTATTTATCAGTTTAACTGTCAAAAGACATACAAAGATTTCTTTAGCAGAACCAGATGGTCTCGGCCCCAATGCATGAAACAACACGTCTTGCTTACATTGTGGTATCTAAAATACCGCATCTTGTAAAGCTGCAGTGGCTGCAAAGGAGATCCGTATGGGTAAAAGGCAGAATTACCCAACTGTTCCTTCTTCTGTAGTAATCTCAGTGTGTGTGTACATGTAAAACAAAGGAATGTCATTCTTTTGAGTAATACAGCCAAAAAAAATCTTTCACTCTGTAATTGTAATAGTGTCTGCATATGCAAGGAAAACATGAGAACAAGTTTTCTTTCTGGAACAAATACTCGACCTGTCAAGAATAGCAGTTGGTGTCAGGATGCTGAAGCTGTGGATGAAATGACAGACCAGCAGAGGGAATCTGATAACAGATTAATGAGATGTGCTCCGTGCAGTCACAAAAGTACTGGAAATAAGAAACAAGGAAATGGGAAAAAAGAGAGAGAACTAACAGTGGAAAGAAAGGAGCTGCTTTCTGAGCCTTTTGTTGTGATCCCATGAAAAAATGAGTGATACAGAATTTCACAGAGAAATGTCAGAAACCCTGTGCATCAAGAGCCAAGGGAGTGAACGGGAATGCACTCTGAATATGTTTATTTGCCTTCACATACCATGAACTACAACGTTTGTTACGTGATATTTGGGGCACTCACTCTATTTGTTTGGACTGACGCTAATTAAAGGCAGCTATATATCCACCATTGTAAAAACTATCAGCATGTACACTTGTACAGAAAGCAGCAGTCCACATATGCAATCAATTCAGGCCAAATAGGCAGTCAGTTGTGCATTTTCATATACCTGCCAGCCAGCCGAAGAGGAATCCCCATCTGTCAGGTAACACACCTGTAAGCGAAGATTTGTTGATTTAACAAGCCCATTCTGGCTCAGAACAGTAACGACTCTGTGACTATGTTCTTCTCTTGGTATTCCCCCTTCATCTCTCATCATCGCCCATTCATATGGTGTGCCACAACTGCGTGCTGCAATGCGCCGAGCAGCACCTAAGGCCAACGCCAGCTCTCACCTGCTCAGTGTGCATTTAAACTGCCTGTTTACCTCCCGGCATACAACTCTCGGCAGGAGGATTACTCAGAAGGGGAAGCGGGTGAATGAACGCTGGCTGTTCCAGAGCAACCCTTCTTCACAACTCTGTCACTGTGGTTAACAGCAATGAACAGGTCCATGGGACATCTTTGTATCTTGTCTCATTTTAATCTTCCTGCTATATATATATAGCAATGAATATGTTTCAGGATTCTTCAGACTTGCCCCTAAAGGTCTCTATGATAGGAAAAGTATTCTTTCCTAAACTTATTTGCTTAATACAGTATGTATATGATACTTATATATCTGCCTGAACACCTTGGAAGCTTTATCTACTCCACTCCTACAATAATTATAGGAATATTTTCATTGTTGACAACTCAGGAGAAAATACACCATTAATGGCCTCATAAAGCTCACTGACCCAACTGCAGACTTACCAGCACTTCATGCTTAACATAACCTGAGTTGCCCATTTTCAGAGATTCCCCCATTCCTCTGATGGTAAAAACCTGGACCAGGGCAAAGACTCAGGTGAACACAACCTACTGGATCAACAGTGGAGCACTAGCAATGCAAGTTTTAGGGGTCAGGGCGAGGACAGAAGTATGGAACAATCCAGGATTACTGTCGACATGACAATGCTGGAATGTAGCTAAAGCATAATGCAATGCATTACAAGTTCCCTACAACCTCAGAAAATCAGCAGCTCTTCAGCCACGTCTTGCTGATAAGAAAAAGGTATATGGATCATCACCATCAGTATTACTATTTATAAAAACGCAGCCTCAGGTAGAAGAGGTAGTCATTAGCTTCACGATGTTTCAGGAGATGTGTTAGTAGCTAGTTAACACGTATGTCACACACACACCACTATGTCACCTTTAGCCTCACAGTACAACCAAAGCCAGAGCACAATGAGCTCTGTCACATTTGGCTGTTATGATAGAACTGGCACTGTTACGGGACCAGCACTGTTTAACATCTTTGCCGGTGACACGGACAGCGGGATCAAGTGCACTCTCAGCAAGTTTGCCAACACCACCAAGCTGTGTGGTGCAGTCAACATGCTGGAGGGAAGGGATGCCATCCAGAGGGACCTGGACAGGCTAGAGAGGTGGGCCCATGCAAACTGCATGAAGTTCAGCAAGGCCAAGTGCAAGGTCCTACACACAGGTCAGCACAATCCCAAGCACAACTACAGGCTGGGCGGGGAATGGATTGAGAGCAGCCCTGAGGAGAAGGACTTGGGGGTGCTGGTTGATAAAAAGCTTAACATGAGCCGGCAGTGTGCGCTGGCAGCCCAGAAAGCCACCCATGTCCTGGGTTGCATCAAAAATAGTGTGGCCAGCAGGTCAAGGGAGGGGATTTTCCCCCTCTACTCCACTCTTGTGAGACCCCACTTGGAGTACTGCATCCAGCTCTGGAATCCTCAGTACAAGAAAGACATGGAGCTGCTGGAGCAAGTCTCGAGGAGGCTACTAACTTGATCAGAGGACTGGAGCACCTCTCCTATGACGACAGGCTGAGGGAGTTGGGCTTGTTCAGCCTGGAGAAGAGAAGGCTCTGGGGAGACCTAATCACAGCCTTCCAGTACCTAACGGGGACCTACAGAAAAGCTGGAAAAGGGCTGTTTCTTAGGGATTGTAGTGACAGGATGAGGGGTAGTGGGTTTAAACTAAAAGAGAGGGGATTCAGAGTGGATGTTAGGAAGTAATTCTTTACTGTGAGAGTGGTGAGTCACTGGAACAGGTTGCCCAGAGAAGTTGTGGAGGCCCCATCCCTCGCAGTGTTCAAGGCCAGGTTGGATGGTGCTTTGCGCAATCTGGTCTAGTGTAGGGTGTCCCTGCCCATGGCAGGGGGTTGGAACTAGATGATCCTTGTGGTCTCTTCCAACCCAAACCATTCTATGATTCCACGATTCTAACCCAAAATGAGAATTTTGTGTCTTGAATGTTATACCTTGTGTCTATGAAGATGCTGAGATACAATGAAATAACATGAGTGTATTCTGAATTTATGGATATTTGAAACAAGAAGAGAGAAAAAAGAAAAGAGTAAATTCTAACAGTATTTCCCTTCTTCAATGAAAAATCCATTTTAATTTACATTTAGGCTAAGTTTTATTCTTTGTGAAGAATATGGCAAGAATTCTGATAAAACAGTGTCAGCTGGAACAACTCATTTGACTTTTTAAGACATTTAATTGAAGAATATTAGGTCTTTTTCCCTTTTTGAGATCTCAATCACAAAATTTTTGTCAGTTCTAAAGAATTACTTCAGTATTTATCAACTCAGCCTAAATGTGGAAACGAAAAGGGATAATTCACAAGACAAAATCTAAATCAACAAGAAATCATACAGAAAATAGAATCTGGTGTGAGATTCAGCATAGTCATTGGTTAGACAGTCTAGATGGTACTAGACCGTGGAAATGGGAGAATTGAAGTATTAGAAGCAAGAGGGATCATATTCAAAGTCCTCAGCTCTTCTAGCCAATTTGAGGTATTTTTAAGAATAGATTTCCTGGTCAAGAGTCTTAATTTGAAAACAAATAATACCAGTTCTGATCAATGAAATAACAGAACTCAGCTTTACAGAGGAACAGTGAAGGAAACTGAAATACGGCAGCATTTCAAGTTCTGGTAGAGGAAGTAAAATACACCTACAGAGTGAGACTCCGGGTAGATTCTTATTTGTTGTCATTGTTTTCCTTCACATAAAAATGGTCTTGGCTGTAAACCTAAACTTAAATTTAAAAAAAAAAAAAAAAGGAAAAGAAATAGCACATTTGCTGCTGTCTTGCATTTCATACTGTTTTATTTATGGATATTTTTTTTTACCTCACAAGTTTAATGGAATTTTTACTGTGACTTTATAGCTGTGTGATTTATAATACATCAAACAAGTCAAATCAATCAGCAAAGGCTTAAAAATCAGCACAGGTTGATACGGCTCCTTTAAAACAAATCATTACAGCTGTTAGAATTCAAACATTCGTAACAAGGATTGACCACTAATGTGAGTTATTTTAAAATCTCATTTTCTTGGTAAGAAATGCTGCTCTTTGTATATAACTTTTTAATGACCTAATAAAACCATCTGCAGAAATACAAAACACAAAACACCATTCTTCCTTTTAAAGCTCTTTAAATACTCTATACCATTCTTTTAAAGGAAACCTATCCATATTCTCACTGATATGGAAAGGCACATCTCTTTAAATACTGTATACTATTATTTAAATACACTCTACTACTCTTTTAAAGGAAACCTATCCATATTCTCATTACTATGGAAAGTTAAATCAGTGTTTTAATTGGCACACCTCTGTCCTTAAGCTTTAGAAGTAGTTATTCCTATTATGCTATAAATATAACCACACAGACTTTAAACATTCTTTTTAAGTCAGAAAATATCTTTTCCATTATTTAAGTATCTAAATTATAGACAGCACAAGGCAGTGTAACTGTCCCCCAAAACCAATTTCAGCTCAGAATTTTAAGATAACACTTGAAGAAGTCACATACTTATAAAGACTTTTGGAAGGGAGATTTTAAACCTCCAGCTGATGCATCCCAGACAAACAAGCCCACTGATGCTCCTTCCCAGCTTTTGCAATCCCTTTCTGCCAGCAGTTTCCCTGCCACCTGAAACTAGGCACTAGGAATATCACAATCCCAAGATACCATCCAACTGTGGAACGAGGAGCTGCGCAAAGACGGGGGGATGTGCGCTTTGCCTGTTTGAGACAGACTGGCTGATGCTTTTTGACCAGCTTCTAGAAAAGCTGGCGAGCCTGAACTCTGGAAGCAGTGAGTGTTGGGAGAGCTGGCAGGCAGAGCTGGCTAAGGCAGTAGGACTATTCAGGAAAACAGGGCAAGCCAGTTTACCTGGTGAGGCGCTTTTATCTTGCAGAGAAGTAAACCTTGGCAGAAAGAGAGGCGTATACACACTATATATAAAACCACGAAACGTGCACATTGGCTCCGTTTTTAGGTTTCAGCCATCATTCTCTCCCTATGGTTTTAGAATGAATTTTCTTTTCAATAATTTTGCACTGGATTCCCCAAGCTGACCTTTACAACCCCAGTCTCACTGAAAATTTATACTTTGAATTCTTTTCCAGGAATAAAATTCAATGAGTGTAACACACAGTTTAATCGATGATTTCCTAGAAATGTAAGACAGAAAGGTAAAGAAAGAAATTACTGATGACAGTAAGAAGAGAAAATGGAATGGTGCTCACATGAGTATTGCTGGCGTCACGTTTTGCCACACAGAACTGAACCATGATTACCTAACACATTTTTGGCACCTGGTCACATCTGGAGGAGCTCATGTAAAAGAACGGCACACTTATGTGATTTGCAGGACTTAGCTACTAGAGATAATGTTTTCTTATTATAAAGATATTCTGCCTCTCACTGACAGTGAAACAGTGCCAAAATAATACCCAAGTTCTTGTATTCAATTTTTAAAGATTTTTAACTCCTGTCTCATAAGATGAATATACCTCCACAACACAGTGAACCCAGAGGTAGCAGACATTTTGTAGGATGAAGGAGAGTGTGCATGCACCGATGATTTCTGGAAGCAATAATACTGCTAAGAAATTCGGCCTCTAGGACTGGTACTGAACGGTGTTCAGTGCTGGAAATGGTCGTTTGCTCTTCTGATCGGGATCTCAGTGTACGGCTGAGTAAGAAACCAAACTGATTTGACTCTTCTAACACTTTATATACTTTGGTTCTGAATTCACTTGTAAAGAGCAAGTGGATAAAATTCTCTTTCATTATTCCTTTCTAGGAATTTTCACTATATAATTACATTATAAGTCCTAGTGTATGAGCCAAACTATGATGGAAGGGAAGTGAATAGACTGAAGGAAGGATTAGCAGCTAGTTATATGAATGCAAATGAAAGTAACTCACTCCTGAATTTATTCCACTCTTCAAAAAAAACAAACAAAAACCCCACACAAACAAAAAAAATCCCTCTGTAATTCTAAGTATATAGGGTATCTTTTTCCTATGCCTTTTTTTCTCCCTTTTCACCTAAATAATTTACCTTTCCAATGATGTTGTGGGGATTAATTTACTAGTTTTTAAGAGCTTCGCAAACACCAAGTTCTCTACCACATTGTTTACTAAACACCAGGGTCTGCTAAAATCATATATTTACAATGTCACGTTTCTTTATAAATGCCTGATCTCTTGTAAGTATTGATGTTGCACATCCACTCATCAGTGGTGTAGAACACACATCCTCTAACACACCTTCATTTCAGAGACACTTCTGGCTACTTCTGAATCCATTAATATTCTCGATGGCTCTTCTCACCCCTGATAACCATGATAGGGCACTGTCATGTTCACTGTTGCTCTTAGCTTTCCATTTTTAGATCATACATCGCTGCTGAATCCCTTTGTTAAGGCATCTATGCTTTCAATGCTTTGAGTCTATTACCTTGGCAAGCATACACACAAATTGAAAAAAAAAAAGTATACAAACGTAAGAGAAGATTTATTAATAGTTTGCTTTAGCACATTTTCCCCAAATGTTCTTTTTTGTGGATTTTAAGATTGGACAATAAAAGAAAAATGAGAAAGAAATGCAATGTAAAACTCGAAATCTGTTTAGCTCATTTCTCAGCAGAGGTTTTTTTCATCTAGTGGGGTGAAGTCAAACACTGAGTTAAATGATGGTTAACAATTAAGAAGCTACTTAATTAAAGAAGACACAAAGTATTTAGAGTGTATGGAATTCTTCTCAAGAAATGGTAGCTGGTGTTTTCTGCCCTATGCCTATGTCTTTTCTCGAGACATTCACCACTGAAAGGAAGGCGTACAGAACTGAGGATCCTGTGGGCAGGTGTGCACTTGGGCAGAGTGAGCTTTTGGTCACAGAACGCTCATTGCCTCAGAACTGAAGACATTTCTCCTGAGTTGGCTGTGACAGTGTAGCAGAGGAACCAAACAGAAACAAAAATGGAAAGTATTTTGTGCAATTGGAACCAAAGTATTCTGCTGGAAATAGCCAAAAGATGAGGTCTAATAAAGAAAACTCGGAAAATCTTTTTCAGTCACCCATGCATCACATAAGTGAATACATACATACACACACATACACATACTCAAATTTCCATTAAAAATATGAGTTAACCTTAACAAATTTAATTCTGTCAAAAATCTTCAAAGATAAGCAAATATTTTTTGCTCCCTCAGAAAAAATCCTAGAATTCCCTTAGGAAGATGATGCTTGTGAAGTCACCAGAAGCAGTTTTACATATGGCTTCTTCCTGTTCAGTCTCTGAAGTCCATTCCTTTCCTTGTGGTTTTATTTCTTTAGTCCATTCCCATCACTTTTTTTCATGGCAATCTGTAACACAGATCATGAGTAATTGCCAAGTTTGTCAGGCAAAGGCTGCCTGGAAAGAGGCAATGCTTGGATTTTATCAATTTGCCATTTTATTTTGTAATTCTCTGTAATTATTTTCACATTTTGTCGTTTGAAAACATCTTGGGAATATATCCTCCCTTCTTCATACATGCAGTCTTACTCTGGGGATTCCTGTTTAGGATGCTATCACAAAGAGATTTTCCAAATCCTGACTGAACATGTCAAAATCCTCAGGAACAAGGGCTTATCTGCCTCAAGTCTTCTCTGCTATACGCTCTGTCTTGGTTATATCCCTAAATCATAAGAGCCGGAACACCGTAAGTGTGCATCATCTCTGTGCGCTTTATCCTGTGATGAAGCTGACTGGACAGGAAGCGCAGAACACGCGGCTGCCGTGCTACAGCATAAATGGACTTGTCTGGACCTGCCTGGGCTGGAGAGAAGTGCAGTTAGATACTAGCAGACGCTGCCAGATCGAGTCATCTCCGCTGCAGTCTGCACCCTGCCCATGTTTGAGGTCCCTTCAAAACTGAAGATGGGTAGGAAAAGATAAGACGAATTGCCTTGGAGTTGCATCCAGCTGTAGATCCCATAGACTTGCCTGCTGTTTCAATAAATATTCCATACTATCTCACTGGGGAGACAAGGAAATGCATTCCTTTTTCATCAGCTATATCTTGTTTTATACTAAGTCTGTAGCCTCCTGAGTCTGTCTTCCTTTATTTTCTCCTAGAGGACACAAGGCTCTGGTGCCCTGATCTAAAGATGATTTACAGGTCGTGAGGGTAATGTAACAACAACAATACAACCCTCAGAATCTCACGTTTCCTTCTTTCAGGTCCTAATGCATAATAAAACAGGCTTTATGGCTCTGATCAAAAGCTCATCGAGTTCCACAGTAAAATCCAGTGACTGCAGGTGAGCTTGACATTTCAAGAATATGTCATGTTATATTTGTCTTTCTTTGTTCAGATTAAAGAAGCAGCAACTATCCAACCGGAAAGACATGCATTAGTAAAACAGGGCCGAAACTGATACTTAAAATAAAGTGCATTTATTGTTGTAATGTTTTAAATTCAAGAAATTAAATTATTCATGCCCATCAGAAAACTATCCCAATTCAACACCTGCAGCCTCTGGTTTTTCACACTCAGTTTACTACTGATAGAGAAGGAAAATACTCCTTCTTGTGAAATATTCAGATACTTCAGATGCCTAATAAAAATGCAGGTGTATTATCTCCGTGTTACTTATCTTGAAAGGAGGATGATGTTGAGACAATAAACTGTTTAAAAATAAATCCCTTTCTGACAATCCACAGAACAATGGGTAATGTATTCATCTCCCTTTGCCTTCCATACTGGCAGTAAAAACTAACAGACAACACAGTCATCAGAAATACTTTGTCGCAATTCCACAGAGGTTTAGCTAATTCTTTTCAAGTCCATTTTATTAGTCAGGAAAAAAAAAAAATTAAGTCAAATCCTGATTTAATACGTGGTGGATTTGAATAAATTACTCTAGTTCTGTGTTCATTGAACTTTAAATGAATTGTTCCACAATCCATTGCCAAGCAACTAGAATATATCCTTAGGAAGTTCAACGACGTATTTCTATTACATTGGTAGGGTGAACAACCAGTTTACTGGGAACTCCAGGCTTCCAAAATGAAGATTTACAAAAGAAGAGTTTTCCACAGTAATTTTATCAATCACCTATAAATAAAAGCTCATGCTTAATAAATTGATAGAATCACATTAGGTCTGAAAACATTTCTATTTCCGATAATGTGTTCATCCAGGATGTTGATGACATTTTAAGACTGTTGAAATATTACAGCCCTATATTTAGCCTGAGACAACTACAAGACTTAAAATAAACCTTTCTTATGAATGCATACAGCCCAAAAAACTGCTACTATAACAGATTATAAAGACTTGTACCTAAAAAATTACATTTGAGGAGAGAAAAAAGGTCATAACTTCTTTTTAGAAATGGGTTCGCATGTCTCAGTTGATCTTTGACCCACTGTAGCATGACCACAAGAAATGATTGCACCCTGGCAATGTCTGCAGGAATCAGGATGACTGAACTTCCAAGAATTTTAAGTATTGAAAAAAGGGTTCTGTTGAAAAACAGTTTATGGATTTTTTTTAAGAGAAAATTTGGGAAAGTTTTCATTTTATTATGTATTTGGGAACAATCTTCTGAAGTCTCTTAGAGAAATGAGATTTAGGAGCCTTCCCGCTCTACATGTATTAAATGATTATACACTGATTTACTGAAAGTTTTCATATTTTGGCTCACAGTTTGGATAATATGAAAATTTCATCCTAGTGTAGAAGTTTAAAATCCCCATTTCCTATTGCTTTACATTATGATCTTTACTACTCGTAAAACACGGTTTCTGGTTTTGCCTGCCAGGCTTGCAATGGAGCATGTCAGGAAATAACAATCCTTCAGCTCAGTACAGTAACAAATTCCTATGTATAAGAATAATGTAAAAATTCAAGTTGAATCAGTTCTCTTTGCTACAGATTTTAAAAAGCTGAACAGTTAAAGTCATTCCACATTACTTTTGGTAACTACAGGATTACAGAGGGGTGAAAAGTTCAAGCTCAATCCACCGGACCCACTCCACTCTACCAAAATAGCCAATTTAGCACTATTATGAGAAAATAACTTTCATTAAGCTTTCATCATTTGTAGTCTACTACATACCATCTCAGCTTTCTAAAATGTCAACATCTAAAAGTATCATCATTCTTCATTATGCTGGAGGCAAAAACAGAACAAATGGAAATGAAGAACTTTCACTTCCCTTTTGGATAAGCAGAGAATGCTAAGTGTAATTCCATAGCAAAAATAAGGATCTAATGTTTTACCATTTACACTTACTCTAACTATTCATAATAAGAAGTAAGACCACACTTCCATGTAAAAATTGTATATATTTCATTGCATCTCTCTCCTGTCATTGTTCATGTGAACCTTATTAGGCCATCATTTTGTTCTGGTCAAGGACTGTAACATCATTTATCACCCAGGACTAGCCAGGAAATGTTTGTTGAAGAGCTTTGGATATCACTGTATGACAAACATACTCAGTGTGTAGCGTTTTTCGGGGGCACCAATTTACAAATGGAGATGGCTAAACCTGTGACTTCCATAAAAGCTCCATGTTGCAGGCTCTAACGCTCATGTAATATTCACCGAATCATTGAAAACTGCAAGGAAATGTATTAATGAAGACCAAAAATCAATGACTGTTTAACTTAATATGTGATAAATCATAGTGGTTAAGCTGCTGATTCACAAATCACGGGACTGCTAAATGAAACAAAGGGAGGGAGGAGTAGGCTACTTTGACCAGAACCAACAGCAGTGAAGTTAAGCTACTCCTGCTTGTCAGTCCTTACTGTCAGCTTTCTGCAGTCACTGACTTCAGTGAAATCACTCATAGGAGCAGGGATTCACTAAATCAGGCTGAGAAAACCCTAGCCTCTTAAAAATCTTCCAGCAACTTTTAGAATGAACTGTGACGACTTTGCACAATGCACAGGAATTTAGAGAGAAGTAATTCCCCATTATTCTACCCAATTTTTTTAATTTTAATCTCCAAATACTCAATGCATAACATTTTCCTGATTAAGGAGAATGAAAAAAAGAAGAATGGAGTTTTTATTTTCATTAGTCACTGAAATGATCAAAGTATCTCCAAATATCTTAAAGGATCTAATATCTCAGTTTATATGAAATTTTATTAGATTTAAGTACATCCATTAATCATTATTGAAATGTGTGCTGTTACTTTGTGTGATATACGTAAGCTTTAGAAGTATTCTGTAGTGCTGTAATATAGGACCCTGAAAAACCTTGGAAATTTTCAACAAGAAATCCGCTACTAAGCTTTAATGCTGTTTGATGCAAGAAGACTTACTTAGGGTATTAAAGATCTGTCTGTTGGAAAGATAATTTTGAATTTCAAACTTTAAGTATTCCTCAAACTCTGTAAGTAATACCTCTATTTAGGAAAACCTCAAGATTATGCCAATTATATGGCTATTTTGTAAAGCCAAAGGAAATGTTTAAGTATTAAGTTAAGCGCCAATCACAAATCCAAGGTGATCTATACAGGAAACGTATTTCCTAAACCTGTTGCACTTCAGTTATTCTGGAGATGTAACTCTCAAACCAGGGGTTCAGCTGTCTGTGATCAAGGCTTAGCTTTGATGCAGCATAGCTGGATGACCTTGGCTCAGGTTACTGAGAAAATTGATAAGTTAGAAAGAAAGTGTGAGAAAACAAGCTAGAGCCAAGAAAAGGAGAGTAAAAACAGATGGTAGTAGCTACTTGCTTAAGGGTATAAAAGGAAAAACACTGACATGAAAAGGTATAAAACCTGAAGGGCCAGGGGGGCAGGGTAAGGGGACACAGGGGTAACAAACCTGAAAGACGACAGCTCAGTACTACTGCACTTCAGGGTGTCCCAAGGAGCAGAGTCCTCCACCCAACTGATGACTGCCTGGGCAGTAAAGCCTCACGCGTGCGGTTTTGGGACCTGTGAGCATATTAACACTTAATCTGGTGGCTTGGTACCTTTAGCTCTGTTGTGTATGTGTGCATTAACCAATAAATATGTAGGTGTATGTTGAGAATATTCTCCATGTAGAGCTTCTTTTTATGAACGTTGCCTAAACAAAACTAACCCAAAGTGAGAGGGATGCAGACAATCAAGACACATTTTTTCACACCTTCCTTGTAACACATTTCTTACAGATGCCCTTTGGTTATGTTTTAGATTAATCTGTCAATAGGGTGAATCAAATTAGGGTCACACAAAAAGACACGTAAACATGGAAATGCAAATCATGCTAACAGACCGGTTCCTTCTGAGTGAACCACACATGACTGCATGAGATATACTAAAGATTTTGTCCTTTAACTCAAGCTCAGTAGTCCGCTCCTTCCTTCAAGCAGCTCAACATATTCTAGTTCGGTGTATATACTTGCTAATACTCCTTTAATGTTTTCCTACATATTCCATAGGAAATAAATTTGAGCATTTACAGTTCCTGTGTGGCTCAATATCAACAGGCTTATCCAAGATAACTCACTGATTGCATATTAGAGTTTAGTTTTCTCTTTGGTGTTTAAAAATGTGAGAAAAATGTTACATATGTTAATTGCAGCTGAACTAGATTTCTGCAAAGGTGAGAAGGTGCAAACTAAATCTGCACATGCAGAAACTTCTTAGCCTGTATAAGAAGCACATATTCAAAGAAGCAGATATTAGAGATAGACTGCTTCGGGACAGAAAAAAGAACAACATAAGAGAAATGTTCTCAGGCAGAAGATCAACAACTGTTGGTCCTGTCTAAAATATCCATTATTGTTGACCATCAAGGACTCTCCATAAAACTGAAAACTGAAATGTCTGGAATGGTTCAAATAATTTCCTTCACTTCATGATCTGGTCATTATTTTTCTCCCAAGCGTTCACATTATTTCCATGAAACTCAACTCTGTCATCCATGGGGCTAAAAATAAACATACAAACCTCCTGGGAACTCTGGAAACACAGCACATCTGCAAGAGTGTACCTAGAAGAATGTCGAGAGACAGTACCTTGGCCCTTCCATCTCTTTTACATCGTATGCAAAAGAACTCTTGCCCACCTTCTTCAGCACATAGCCAAAACCAGCAACTGAATGACTGGCTTTGTACAGTCTGCAAGTTTTGACAAGTTGGTTACCTATTTCTTTCCCAACATCAGCTATTAGATCCTGATTTATTCTTTTTATTTTGTTCTATTTTTCTTGTTTCTTGCTGTAGAACAGTTTCATTTAAATTTTCTTTCAAAGCACATAACTCTAGGTTAAGGATTTATAGATGTAACACGCAAAACAAAGAAGGAAGAAGCACTATGATTTTTAACATTACCACCTGTATATATCTAGACTTTTCACAGAAGGGCCTGTAAGGACTGCTGCAGTACACAGTAGGGCAGATTAACATTACCCCTGTATTTAAATGCAACTCCATTTTTTTCTACATAATTAATTGCAAAGTTGTCACAGGAAAGTGTCAAAGTCTCTAGCACTGAACCATGTTGGACCCCAGGAAAGGGTCTGGTCACAGGGTGCATACTGAAAAGACATCAGAAATTATACTTAAGATAGACTCTTTCAGCAAGCGCGGGGCAGACACTGATCATCATATGCTAAAGACTATGCTGTCAAAGAAGAGATTGAAGAACAGAGATATACTACGCCTGAAATGCTGACAAAGCTGCCTTCACAGAGGGGCTGAGATTCTAGCTAAGGATGACAGGAGATGTCTCATTTACTGTATAAATAACACGCACTTTATTGCATTTTACTGATATCTTAACAAAGATCTACAAGTTCTCTTAGGAATGAGAACCCCAGCTGACAAGGATTTTTTTAAAAACCTGTACTACCTATCAGCTGAACATTTATATAGAGGAGATCACATTTATTTACGAGAGATTATCGCTGGCATGCCAAGAGAGAGAACTGTGAGGATCAGGTGGCTACGCCAAAGTGTTGCATCCCAAGAAGAGGTGCTAAGTCCAGGAACATTGCTAAGGACAGTGATTAAAGTTCTCTCAAAACCCTCTTGCCATGAAAACACAAATAATCCAGCACGCAGACAGACTTATAAATGGTGTCTAAGACTTAGTCATATTGCAGTACATACTTCTGGTGAGAACAGATAATAGATTCATAGTTAAAAATATTGACATTGAAAATATCAAAATGCATAGATTACAGATAAAGAGCACACATTTAAACCTAAAAATTACCCGCATTTTTCTCCAGCAGCGAGGGTGCTGATTCTTACCTGTTCAAGTTTCAAACTCATTTATCAGTCACCGTGTATCAGCATATCTCTGCTCCCTGTTCACTTACAGGTTCTTATGTCAGTGAGACAAGTTTTAATCACTAGTTACAGAAAGAGCTACTAAGTGTAGGCAGCCACCAAACCTGCGCTGTGATCTGATTTCCGAGGTCACAATTAGTTCCTCACTCAGTGTTTCTCAGCACAACCGAACTCCCTGTGAGCAGCACGTGTGTAACATTAGGGACAACTGCTGCAATCTTTAAAGGTACTTTGAAGTCTGGTGAAGTCCATGAACATATCACTCATGCTAGAACTAATGACGTTTCCAGATGTAGCACTAATACTTAGAGCAAGAATAGTTTTGAGATTTACAAATGTCTTCCTGACAACTGCTACTCACAGATAAAAATGTGAAAAAACAAGACAACTCTTAGCCATTTGTCCTATAAAATTCAGCATAAGAAGCAGCTTTCTCAGAGTACTTTATATTTCAGCTTTAATAGGCTAAGGACAGTGTCCTCAAAAGCTTTTCCAATAGGGAATGACAAAAGAGAATACTTGTTAAGTGACTCCAAAGAACTCCTCTGCTTCTGGTAAATAGGAGAAC
Source organism: Psophia crepitans (assembly GCA_013399095.1). Classification (NCBI taxonomy): domain Eukaryota; kingdom Metazoa; phylum Chordata; class Aves; order Gruiformes; family Psophiidae; genus Psophia; species Psophia crepitans. The sequence goes on along the minus strand of VWZZ01003496.1, from coordinate 304,291 downwards.
TCATTTTCTTTTTAAACAAGAAGAAACAGAACTGAATAAACAGAAGACCAGTACTGAACTTGCTGTTACAGGAAGCGTTTACGATAATTTAAGAAATAGTGAACAGAATAAAAGCAATGTTAAAAAAATGTAGTCCTGAAGTAAGGTAATCACTCATCTGTTTTATATCGATATGGATTAAACTTAGGTACTGTTGGAAGCTCTGAAAGTAGCACAGCGTTGAACTGGTAATAGTTACACACATGCCAGGGAGAAAATAAGTGTTTGTAGGAGGAAAGGAAAAACTCCTCCTTCATTGCTTACTCCAGTTTATAGCAAATCATAACTTCCCTTGCAAACTTGCATAAATTCACAATCTGTGCAGATGACTTTCCCAGGAAAATTTTAAAAATTGAAGATTTTGAGCATTTTTTAAGCTAATGAATTCACAATTTAACTTTCTATTTGCTTGCTTTTGTAACTTTCTCCCTTGGGGTTTGGAGAGGAAGGTAAAAATTAGAAGGAAAGAAAAACTATTGCAAGTAGAATTGCAAACAGACAAGCAAGGACAGTGGCAGCCAGCCTGGGAGAAATTACAACTGGTGCAGTGACAGCTACAATGCTGGAACCAAGTCACCTGTGCCACCTGCAATCAAGGGTGCCATATTTCTTTCATGAAAAACCACATGAGCTTCATCTTGTCTGTATGAGATCTCTCCATGCTCATTTGGTGCAACCTTAAACTTGGAGTTATGTATTAGATTCCCTGCCTCATCCTTTCTCAAAGATGCTTGGTGACCCCCCAAAATATGTTCATCTGTTTAAAAAATCAGTGCCCAAAAGGGCTAAACCTTATCCCTTACAGAAAGGTAACCTCTTTAGCACCACTTGTCACCTGCTGACACAATCTGTTTGTACAAAAGTTAAGGCCATAGAAAGACTTCCATTAATGGTCTTAAAGGTCTTCCTTTTTTTTCCCTTCAGTATTCCTACTGTATGCCAAAAAGGGTAAGGAAGTTCTCCTGCAATATACTGCAATGGATTTTTTTGTAATACAGTCCATCTTACTGAAGAATTACAGGTAATGTGGTAGGTCCTTCAAGAATTTTTATGGAACATTACTTGTGAGATACATCACAGAAAAAAAAATTAAACATGCATTTACATACCATTTTCTTTGCTGTCCAATCTATTTTAGGAAGTTCTTCCCTATGATTCTGCTTCCAGCTCTTGAATTTTACCAGCACCCGGCTGAATTTCACCCCCACCAGCTGCTGTGGTCCAGTGATCTTGTGGCTGTGTGCTAGACTTGTGAAAAGGTACTTCATTCAACTACCAACCTGTAAACCTTACAACCTAAACCCCAACTTTACTTACTATTTCAAACTATATTTAGCTTTATCTTTTAAAAACTATGTATTAAAGAGCAGCCATACAGTGAAAAGATTCATCAATCTCTGTACCTTGTCCCTAAAAGTGACTGACAGGGGATGGACCCCACAACACGCTGCCCCAGATTTTTCCCCCAGCTTCTGACTCAAGTGTATCCTGAACGAGAGACTTACTGTAATAATACTCTTTATACTATTGTATTAAAGTTCCATGGGGATTTTTTTCATCACCTCAACTCATGTAAAACACATTACCAACAACGCTGTGTGGCAAAGAAATTCCAGAGCTTAAATATAACTCATTTTTATTATGTTGAACTTTCCAGATGCTAGCTTAAATTGACGCCTTCCAGTTCTTGTTTAGAAAACAGCGATGAGCTGCTCCCTAGCTTCTTTTTCCATTGCACACATGGCTTTACAGAGTTCTGCCACATCACATCTCCACCCAGGTGCCCTTCCTTCAGTTTGAAGAGCTCTGTTACATGCAGTCGCCCCTCAGACAGAAGCAGCTCCACGCCGGTGGCGATTCTTTCTACTCGCCTGCAACTTCTCATACTACTACTCTTTCTGAGGCTACAGTAAAAGCAGTAACAAGCACCTCAGGCAGCACCATTTCTTAAGTTAGTGCTGTTGTAGAATGATTTGTAATGTGTAGAGCAGCACTTTCATGTAGTCTGGCCTAGCTGAGGGGAGTAAATTTCTGCAAAGTTACTTCTGCAGAAATAGCATATCTCGATGTACAGAACACTGCCTGTTGTTTTCTCCATCTTTCATTCTAACCCTGTATTTTGGGGTGCTTCTTCACTCCACAGCTTGATCTGATTCTCTTTGGTCATGGACATAATTGAGTTTTTCAAGACCAGCACAAGGTGTCCCCTTTGAAACTTTCTTTTGGGGATGCAGAGCTGGACTTCGAGCACTGCTCTGCAATAACTGGTCCTGCCTTTACTACAGTGATGAGAGAACTTTTTGTTTGGTTGGATTTTTTGCTCACACTTCTCTGAACTGTCTAGCACATACACAGCTGACATTTCATAGACATATTATTTAATGTGTGGCATAATTAATACCACTGACACAAGATGTCCTTTCGTAATTTAGATATGAAGAGATAGTCTTTATTAATTACAGTTACAATTTTAGTACATTTTCTGGACTCACTTAGAGACAAACTCATATAACAAAATGTTTTCAGGGTGCTTTAACTCTTTGGGTTTCAGAACACCCTAATGTACGACTTAGACCTAATTTATCAATACTGTAAAGCCAGGACTTTTAAACACAGAATTATGCAATGGTTTGGGTTGGAAGGGACCTCAAAGATCATCTAGCTCCCACCCCCTGCCATGGGCAGGGACACCCCCCACCAGTCCAGGTTGCCCAAAGCCCCATCCAACCTGGCCTTGGGCACTGCCAGGCATCCAGGGGCAGCCACAGCTTCTCTGGGCACCCTGTGCCAGGGCCTCACCACCCTCACATAAGGATTTCTTCCTTATATCTAATCCAAATCTACCCTCCTTTAGCTTATACATGTTTATCCTGAGAAGACGCCCCTTTTCTCTGTGTCCAGTGACAAGGGGGAAGCAAAGCCAGAATTCACAGCTGCTTAGCCAGCTCACATTTGCAACTATAATTTCATTTAAAAATGAACCAACTCTATATTATTTTAAAGTGTTATTCTACCTAAAATATTTTAAATACTAGGTTAATTTTCATAAGTTCTGAAATTATATATATTTAGCAAGTTCAAAGTGCTGTACAAGCAGCAGTTTTGCTGAATAATCTCAAAACACGGAATGACACCCATACACCCAGGATGATACAGATATACAGATGTTTCCAACCAGTAAAGGTCCAACCTCATCTAGGTAGTGCAGCGTTAAAAGACAAAGCCTGAACAATCCAAATGCCAGGTGCACGACACCAGAAAAATGTTTTTTTAAGGTCCATGTACAATAAGTAGTTGGTAGATATCAGAAATCCAGGATAATTAAAGTATTAACTGAACTTTAAATTTAGCACAATCTTGGTTTTATGCATCACACAGATTATACAGAACAAGCACTGTGGGAATACTGTAGGATGTGGTCTGGATTTTTGCCGTTGCTGTTGAAAAACGTAGGTGGTTAGGTAGGTAAAACAAGCCTGAAAACTGGCACACGGAGCTCTGTAATCCCGTTCAGGATTTTTGTCCTGAGTAAAATTTAAGTTTTCTTTAACATGTAAGTGCTAAGGAATTATCTCGCTATGTATCGTATTTACAGTAACGCTCAGTCCTTTGTCCACTAGTATGATTAGTCATCATCCATGCAATGTTTTATCCTGAAGCATTAAACACAAAGGAGCATGCAAGATAGTAATTTTTTACTTTGGCTGTGTATTACTGTCTGCTGGTTAGATGAGCAATCAGCAGTGCTGCAAACACCTTCCTGTTCTAATATTCTGGGGGGAAAATCATACAAGGCTGCTTCTCTGATAGAGAAGACAGTCCCAACAGTAAGATTTAATGACTTTTTGCCGATTTGTATTTTCAGGAAATAATAAGTGAGTAAAAGAAAGACTGAAAGAATTTATTTTTAAACTTGCAGCCTCAGGTTTAGGTCCTGGGTGTCATAATGCCCTTCTGTTCTTTCATTTCAGATCGCGGCATTCAGTGTGCACAACCATTTATCAGCAAGGGTAGAGCATACACATTTGTTTAGTTCTTTGTATTTTAACGAAGAACATTAATTACTAAAATCTCTAACCAATTCATTTCAGCAAATGCAATCTGATCTCTGATCACCTGAACACATAATCAGCCTCACACTTCTGCCTACTTGAGAATTATTGATTTTGTCTATCAACCCAAATAGAGGTCCAGGTGATGCATATAATAATTAGCACAGCTAATGCGATTACTGCATGTGAACTGATTACTATAATTAGGAAGAGTTTGTATTAAAAGGAAAAGTAAAGTAAATTGCCTCCTAGGTTTTACGGAAAAACAAAAACAACAAAAAAGATAAAAAAAGAATCCGTAGTTGTAATTATACAGCTAAAATATGTCAAGAAATTTATTCTCTATGCACAGGTAAAATATTTTTTTCTAAAGAATTAATATGCAGTAACATATTGGTAGGAATAAAATATGAAAGAAATAGAAGAAAATTCTCTCTCTATAGCTTTCCTATAAATGATATTGAATAAGATATCTTCCTAAAATACCAACGTAAATAACTCTCCTCTTCCATTCCAACAGACTTTACATCACTCCTCCTGTGCATTTTGGTCTGATGCCTTGGATAAACCCCAAACATCTTCAAACGCGCTACACCTTGCTTCTTACAGAGTTTGATATTTTTTAGATGTTATTGCTGAAGAATCAGCACAAAGAATCTGACTTAGGAATTTTTACACACCATTTTTCACTAAGAATGGAACTGGACGTAAACCAGATTTTCTTGGGACATAACCCCACATATGCCCAGAAGATAAACCAGTGTCCCATAAGCATTTTATATACAGTATTTTATAATTCCATGCAATTTATCAAACAACAAGCTTTGCAGAGAATTGTGAAAAATGGCCACAGTAATAGAGGTTTTATTACACTATGCATTGCTCATTCTACAGGCAGGAACACTCCCACAATCAGGGTGCTGAAAACCGCCCTCAATCACTGACGACTTCACTTGGCAAAATGACGGATAGCTCCATTGGGCTGAAAAATTTGCTCATTACTTGTATGTACTCCGTAACATGCCTTAGGTTTATAGCAACCAATCCCATTTTGCAGCCCAGGAAGAAATTCTACTGTTATATGAAGCTGATTGTGTATGTGTTCAAGATAATTTAAATGAGAGGGACATGAGGGAGAGGGAGGGACAGAGAAACAGCAGAGTCAGTCTGTGTTAGAGTCTGATCTGTAAAGTGATGACAAAGCAGTTCCTTTCTCCCACCCTACCCTAATCTTGTAAGATTTTAAGTTAGCTGGAGAATAGCCTTTCTTTTGCTTGCTTTACATGTCTATAGTATCTGATACAATTAAACACTAATTCAGAGCTTCTCAATGCTTCTGTAATACCAATAACATGCAATCATAAATAAATTATAATGAAAAATAATTTACACCAAAACAGGAACTGAAAACTAGTTCATGGGTTTTTTTCCAACTGTGCCACTATGTTTTCATGCACAGCAACAAGAACTAAATGATATGACTAAATACTTCCAAAACAACTGGAGCTGATCCAGTCCCTGAATTTTTAATGGTCATTTCTGTAAGTGATTAGCAGGAAGCCTTAGGAAAAAAACAATGAATATTAACATACTTATAATATTATTAGAGAATCACAAATGTTTCCAAATAACTAAAGATATTGACTGAATAATATAGCAAGCATAGAAATCTCCTAGAAGCTTAGACTTCTGTTTGACTTAACAGCCTAAGAAGTTCTACACTTAGAGGACAGATGACTTGAACCAAAGATTTCTGTTTCACAGAAAACCTGCATTCAGTATCTGGACATTTTTCTACTTTCTTTACTCTGACTGCACATTTGTCAGAATCAGAACAAGGACAAATATGTATCTAAGAGAAAAGTATCCTAAAAAGTGTGAAGGCTTTCACCCAAGTTAAGGTGCTGTGTCACTGGAACTTTATTTCCGTTTTAACTTCTGTAAAGAATATAGAGGTAATTCGTAAAGACTAATGATTGTTACTCTGCTCGCTCTTAGCACTGAAGTTTCACTATGCTTTGAATAAAGTTATTGTTTCCATTACAGTCCTTCATTTCTAAATCAATATACAATAAAGGAAAAGCAATTCCTCCTCTTCTTTCTTTTTTAGCTGTTCCTCTGTACAAAAGGCAAGATGCATGATCTTACAGGAAAATCTGTTTTATTTACCTGTAAAGATGATTATCCTAAAGGAGGCAGGGAAACAGAGAATAAAGAAAGCAGAAAACTGTCCAGATTCTAAATGCAAGTTTTCAGGGAAGGAGGAAAAAAATTTCTAAGAAACTGTATTTGCTGTGTGTCTTTTTAGTACAGATGATTTGGGCAGCAGAAAGCTCATTCTTATATTACAAACTAAATGCTCAAAAATAAAGTGTACATATTAAAACCTAACACTGCACTCCAAGGGGAATTACAAACACATGTCATAACCCTCTTGTCAAAGGAATATTAAAAAACTAATTAGCTGAACTATGTTTTAATTGTAAATTTTGTCCGGAAGTCATTAAAGTTTTCACAATAATAAATTCAGATCCACGGAAAACTCAACTCTCCTGACTCATGATCACTGCAGTTGACAGGGCTGCATGTTTGGGATACTCATTACCTTTAACGAATGCACAGATCTCAAACACTGAATTACACATCCTATATTGCAAGGTATCCCTCCCCTTTCCAGTGGCAACGTTCATCAGCTTGACAATGTAAAAGCTACAGCCACTGCAATTTCAAATACATGTCCAGATAACTCAAAGAAAAATTATTTCTAAGTTTAGCTCCGTTTTACAATATGTCTGTTTGCAGAGGCACATAAAGCACATACCTCACTGCAGTCCAACTCAAAAACTTACCTCATAAACCACAGGAAGGATAAACCTTTTGAGAGACAAGATAATACTTCCATTGAAAAAAATCAGCTGTATTTTCAGGGTAATAAGAAGCAGCTACTGAATTAGACATATATCTGAAGTACCAGTGTTCTGATTCAACAAGGTACTTGCTCCTATGTGTAATTAAAGTGTGTACAGGATCTCAGTGAGTTCAGTAGCACTGTGGTTCCGCAGGACAGTACATGGCATTACGGCATGTGTTTGCTTTCCAGAACCTTTGCTGAAAACCTGAAGAAAGCACTCTTCTTTGATGGTATCTTCTACTAATCCTAGTTACCTATCTCAGTCATCACTAGCAAGCTCTTCTCTCAGTCACTGTAGAGACCTGTGTCTAGCAGCAAAGTTTATGCGGGCAAGAAAACTTACGCACAACAGAGGAGGATCAAGTTAGGGACTGCTTGGATAAGGACACTTACAAATCTAGGCATGAAATGAGATGGGCAGCATCCAACGGTGTGCTTGGAGTTGAAAAATGTCATCATGAAGACATCTTCTGTCATTTCAAAGACTGAGGATTGAAGGAGGTCCCATGACTAGGAAAAGGCAAATACTATGCCCATCTTCAAAAAGGCAAGAAAGAATTCAGGATAGCCAGTCTCACCTCGGTCTCAGTGGCAACTATGGAACAAGTCTACACAGAAGTCATGTCTACACACAAAAAGCACAAGAAGATAGAGCCATAATGGAACTAACCATACTTCACCAACCTGTTCAAGCCTTTTATGATAAATGGATGGTTCTGTGGATAATGGAGAGCAGTAAATATCATTTCTCTTGGCTTTAGAAAGGTTTTTGAGAGTCTGTCATACCATACTGGTAAACTGAGGTCATATGGACCGGACAAGCAGAGTACAAGGTACAAAAAGCCTGTACTACTGGGTTGAAAAGCGTGGCCAACAATTCAAACTACAACTGGCAATCAGTTACGTATGATGTTACTTAGCGGTTCATACTGGGGCTAATACCGTCTGACATCTTCACCAAGAATCTGAATGAAGGGATGGAGGGCACCTTCAGCAAGTTTGCAAACACCACCAAACTGGAGGCAACAGCTAATGAGCTGGAGGGCAGAGATGGCGCCCAAGTTTGTTTAGGAATTGTAAGGGAACTGCAGCATGGGAAGAATAAAAATTTTCTGGATGGCATGACTGTTTAGTGAAAAGCATAAAATCCACCTTGAGTGCTTTCCAGTTGTTCACATTGGATCTTAGGTTGCAGTGCTGTAGCTAAATTAAGGAATCTAGATTCCAAGACAAAGGTCATTTTGAAATGACTGCAATGCTGTAAAGATAGATGAAAAATGTAACTCATAGTGTCAACCTTGGGTATAAAAAGATCCCTTTATAACTCTTTTTTTTCTTCTTAGTAGCTTATAAAAGAAGCCTATAAATTAACACAAAATCAAAACCAAACGTAAGCCCATTTTTCTCTCACTTTCCTCCTTAAGCAGAAGACTTCCTTGGAGAATCAAGAAATAAGTGATATATGGAACACTGTAACCCTGTAACTGTGGTCCATATCCCTCCCTCTGGTTGGGTATTTAAATAAAATGTGAAGAGGAATCACTTCTTGAAGTAAGAAGATGCATTTTTCCCAGCTGCTGCATACCTACAAAGTTGGCTCTGCAGAAGTAATGAACGATCTCCTTAAGGCTATCCATTTATTTACATAACTCATTCACGTCTCGCAGCCTTTTTAAAGGAGGTCTCCTAAAAGTTTCTTTCCTGAAATAATATTCACTAAGCTAGGCTGATTCAGTGACTGTTAACATTTTACAGACAAGCAGATATTTCTCGTTCTCCAAAATGCCAATATTTCTTCTGCAGGTGGGACAAAACTCGATTCCTTTTTTTATTGTCATAAACCCAGCACTATGCCTACCCTCTATTTTAACACTTGCAGCTGTCCAGTCATGCCTCCGGTTCTTACATCTGCCAACAAAGGGCTAAGTGCTATTTCTTACAGCCCTTCAAGTGAAAGAAATCTCACAGAGGCATTTTCCACTATGTTCTTCGTTCATCTACCTGTTCGAAATGTTTCAGTTCACATTTTTACAATATTTCTGCTTTACTGAAATTTAACATGTTAAAAATATTGACTCACCAATAAAAATCAAAATATTAGATTTGGACTTGAAGAAAGATGTTCAAAAGTAGAGAGGATCCAAAATCTTCAAACTGCTTTGGATTAAGAAATGTTTATTTCACCATTAGTCAATTATCATGTTAGAAACAACTTACAAATGCATATGGTCCCTAGTAGTATAGAATGTGATGTAATTACAAGAATTTCTGAAATTTATGCTTGCAACTCTATATAGCAGAGAAATACCATGCAAACAAGCACGAACATATTAATATAATGGGTTTAAGCTGTCTTTTGAATTTCCTGGATCACTTCAAGATTCCTTCCTTCATCTGTTTTTTCCCATCACAGTTTTAAATCCTCTTTGGTTTACTTCCAGATTAAATATTTTTATAAAAATCTCACCATCTGCAACTCTCATCACCAAAAAGGAAGCTAAATATGTTTGTAAAAGCAGGATTACTTATGAGGATTTGGAAAGGAATTGAATACATAGAAAATTAGGGAGAGATGTACTCACCTGTCCCAGAAAGAAAAAAAATAAAATTGATTTCATCTTCTTGTTTATTGAACCCAAATCTATTTTTAACTGGGGAGATTAAAAACTGATTTCCAGCACCATGGGAACTGCTGGACACAAAAAAAAAAAAAGGAAAACCAGGAGAACTTGTATCTGTTTTTGCTTTGAAAAGGATGAGTTATATCACCAGGGTGACCGAGTATGAAAGACCAAATGAAATATTATGGAAAGAAGGGGAAAATATTTTTTTCCATTGACATTTATTTTTATGTAAAAGCTAAGGGACAACTTGTCTCAAGCCTACTCAAATTGTTAGCTTGAAAAACAGGGAAGACAGGGAGATGAGTCAAAGATCAGCTGACAATCTTCCTCCTCTGAAGCCAAAGTAACAGAGCACAGCATTTGAGGGGAGCAGAACTTGAAATTTCACCCTTCAAAGGACATGTAAGTTTCATCCTATAAAGGTGACACTTGTAAGTAGGGTAGCAGAGGAGATGTGATCTCCAGTGAGATCAGGAGAGCTGGGCAAAGAAGGCAGAAGGAATTGTCCACTTGTACAAGCACCCTAAGGAGCACACTATTCACACAAAACCCTAATTTGAGAGTTCAAACTTAAACCCAGGCATATATAAATTTCCTTCCCTTCTCAGGGAAGCAGCCCCAAGAGGAGTGGGGGGTACACAGTGCGGAGGGCTGCCAATTCACTTTCTCTGTGACTGCAAAACCCGTGAGAAAGACTATAAGTAACACACAGTATATTTGCATAGACTTATGATGTATATTCCCTATTTAGGGTACAAGTTTCCATTTATTGCTTTTTTTTTCCCCCTGTAAGAGAGGAAAAGAATATTATAATGGCAGATCAGGACACAAAAGTCAGGGTGATTAAAAAGGGTTGTCAAGAAATTAAATTTGTGATTTGTATTTCAAAATATTTTACAATGGGATGCTGACTAGAAGCAGATGGTAGAGATAGTTGCACTTATTTTGGCTAGAGAGACCTTGAAGGTATACTGCAGGTCACAGAAATATGGGAGAGAGCAGAAGACAAGCTTTCTCTGATGCGAACTAACTCCGAAAGGATGAGCTGCTGCACAAATGGCTCTGACTAGTACAGTGTAAATTCCTCCAGCCTACGGAACGACTCCCCATTAGGCCTTCAGAGGTTATGTAGCCACAAAGCATCTTGACTTGTGATACTAAAAGCATCTTCTTTCTGTAGTTCAGCTTCGACTAGGTATGATTACTTACGGCAACTGGCTTGACACATTGCAAAGTGCTTTACAAGTTAAAGGTACATCAGTGGGATTTAATCCAGATCAGTACAAACCCGGTTTACTGCAAAATCCACTACAGTTCTTGTTTTTCATAAAAAAATCTACCAGATCTCTATATATTATAAAAAATCTCACAAAATAATTTACAAGCTGATGTAAGACATTGCGTAGGTCAAAAAGGCTGAGCCACTAACTTCGGGAATATGACAGGACTTACATCAACACGTTCAACTGTATTAAGGCCTTAAATATCTCCAGTACAACAAACTAAAATGTCTTGGAAATAATGAAGGCTTGTCTGACATCTGTTCACTTGCAAAATTCAGCAAATGAAATCTGGGAACAGCAGAAAAAGTCACTTAAAAGGGTAATGCATCAAGTCTTGAAGACAAATTACTCACTTAAGGTTAGGTAACTTGCTTTAGAGAAGAAACAGCTGTGTCATCATTAGGACAAGGTTCTCATGATCATATGGCCACCTGTATAAAATATTCAGCTACCTCAACTTTAATGAACATTTTATCTTCTAGACTAAATTCATTATCCTTAGAACTGACAAGTCCTCTTGATCTGACCTCTTGGTCTTCCACTTTAAAACCCTGGGAAAGAAGTGAAAGCTGAGTGACTTTACTCCATGTGCTCCCTTTCAATCTTCCTCCTTTCCTTCTCCCTGACTCTTCTTTTCTTTCCAGTTTACAGACTCCCTCCTTTAAAAACAGAAGTTACGTGTCCTTCCCAACTTCACAAGTGTCCAGGAACAACCAAGTGAGTTAGCCTAATTGAATTATTTTGTTTTTTCAGAAGTATGTTAAGTTGCAAGCCTTTGTTTTGCTATCATAACCTCAGGCTACAGTAAATGAATTCTCTGCTACCTTTGAAGGGAGAGATGAAGTAAAATTCCCCAAGTGCAAAATCAAACAGAAAAGAAAGCCTCTTCTGGTTTGCTTGCAATATACATCTTGTCCTGCTGTTCCTTTAATGTTTCCTTTTATGATAAGAATCAGTGAAGGGCAGGTAGAGGGTTTTTCCTCCCCCTCCTACAAGTACCAGTATATTACAAAAGTATATTGATGACTGGAAACCATTCTAACTCGGATTAATCCACTTGTTTACGTCAGATCAATCCACTTATTTATGTGTCAGATCAGACAAGAGTAGGTTTTCTTCTTTGGCTTCCCACACTCTCCCAACATTTTAACACATTTTTGAGCATTGCTGTGAAGCAAGAGCCTCCTGTGGTTACTTTGTTGATACCGGATTACTTTTTTTTCTTAAACTATGCAGTCTGGCTGGCATTCAGTTGAAACTAATGAAGAATGATTTTTAAATTGCCAATGCGTCATTATCTAAGATGAACACTTAAAAACAAACCAGGTCTCTGCACTTAGTCACTCATTTCACAGCTCAAAACTGTTCCACCGCTTAAACTGCCTTGACATGTGGAAACATTTGCAAATGCCCACAGGCTTCCAAAGAGTTCCTCCCCACATCAACCCAAATCTCAGGCAATGCAACAGCTCTTTTTAATAGCAGCCACTTTCTAACCAACTCTAAACACCCCCATCTCTCAAAGCTCCCCTCCCCATCTGGAAAAAAATACAAACATATATTCCTTTAGGATATAATGAGAGATCTGATAATTTACAAGCTAAAAGGTGAAGTTCACTAACTAAGAAATACATACTGGAAAACTCAGGACCAGATTTTTTTTTTTTTTTTTAAATAAAAAGAATCCTGTTGTGCTTCTGTTCAGGAAACAAATGTTAGAGCTTACGGTTGAAAATGTCTGTGTGAGAATACAGCGTACCTGAAGTTGGCAGCAATGGTAACTACACCACAGTCTAACTTCATTGCTAGAAAATCTGCCGGTACACAAAGTGCGATCGTGGCTGACTAACACCATTATAGATGCCCTAAGTTGTCTTGGCTGGAACCCAAACATCTACCAAGAAGGATACAGATCTTCTGTAGATCCTGTGTAAGATCTGTTATTCCCATGCTCGTCTTTTGGATATCCTCAGGCAGCAAAAATAGCACTACGTTTTATTTATCAGAAATTGAAGTAAAATGTTAATTCTGAAGACAGACAAAATCCCCTCCCCACCCCCAAGCCTTCCTTCCCTGTTCCCACTGTTCATTGAAACTGTGAGTGTATTTCTACTTTGCAATGATGACAGTTCTCAGCCGAAAGCTTCTTGAAGAAAACACTGGGGACAAAAATACCTCCTCCCTAGAAAAGGCTAGAAAATCAGAGCATACTGCATTGATGTTCTGCACCTACCAGTAAACTTGTCAGAGTTTAGCCTGAGAAAATGCGAGGAAGGTTTTCTGCAGGGTATAAAGACAATGGAAAATATTTAAACTTGAACATTTATGCTGAGTTATGTATCAAATATTTTCAAGTTTTAATTGTTTGGGGGAGGGGGTGGAGAAGGGAAAGCATGCAATGTTTAAAGCCTTAGCAAAGGCCTTTACAGCTGTATGATACTAAGAGAAAGAGCTGAGGGCTGTTGAGAGATGTATTTGAACTATTTCAAAACTACCAAGAGTCTGAGTGGACAATAGCAACCACCCAGTAAATGCTGTAGCTTTTTAAAACATGACGTTTCCCATTCCCAGGTGAACTACACAAAGGTGCTGTGCTAGTGAACACAATTAGAAGGCATAAACAAAACCAGTGATCATCAATTACGGGAAAAATAAAAAACCCACCTTCCAAGTGGAGCCTTGCATAATATGAACCAAACGCACACAAGGTTAAACCTTGTCTGCAGTATCTCAGCCAGATCCCCCAGCATCAAATGCAGATGCTAGGGAACACCTAACAAAAGAACTCAGGAAGGATGCAGAGGTATTTCCTTGCCTTATAATGGGAAAGAAGGTCAAGGCACCACCCCAGAGATTTGCAACTCAGACTTTGAGAGACAGGTAGTTGCATTTTAAACTCCAGATATCAGTAAAAATTGTGAACAGTACTTATACTTATCTCGTTACATATCAAAAGTGCAAACCCCATTTTTATCTATCTCAAAGAATAACTTGTGATTTTACAGCCTTTCCAATATTCAAAATCTTGCTACAGTGTTTTTAAATTGTATGTGAGAGCTTTGAGCTACTACATCTAAAAGTAAATTTAATTAAATGCTCTTTTTTGCACATTTTAAAACAAAGCTCAGAAAATTCCCATTCTATTTTGAGCTCAGTATCTGACACTATACTCAAAAACCTGCAGGAAACAATGAAGTTTGCTGTAAGAGTCTATTTAATGAGGCATAAAATATAGCAGTATTCAGCACAATTTAAACTTAAGTTTAGTAGTTTTTCTAAATTCTGTTCTTTAGCTATTTGCATGGTTTGACACCTGTAGAACAAGAAAGGCAAACTGGTAATGAAGAAGGATTTCTGTACACTTCTTCTAATTAGTGTTGGTGCAACCATTTAAAGCTTTCTATTACAGAAGTAAATTATGCTGGTTAATATAGCTTGATACACTCTAATTAATATAATTTGCAATACTAATTTTGCTTGACTAAAGCTTTTAGTAAGATCTTGACATTTCTATAAATAAATAGGCTGTTTGCAGGAACTTTGATGACTTTATGTCAATCCACAAGTAACAGAGCCAATCTGTCAGCTACTTCTTGCGATTACAGTTATTCCATATTACGTGGTTGGATATCAAAGAATGTAAATGTCTGCTTAGGAAGAATGTCTGCTTTGTACAGTGACAGAAAGTATCAATAATAAGTAAATACGTATTGTTTATTGCTTTAGACCAGTGTATTATATTTTAGAGCTTATACTACTCTGCACTATAGCAAATAAATTAAATCAGTAGTAAAATTACTATTACAGCTGGTTAGGTTTTTTTAATTAACAATTCTCAGTCAAAACTCTTCTCCTCTCTACCTAGAAACACCACCTCGCTTCTACCAGCAGGTAAGTTGATGGGAAACTCACAAGACAACACACCCTTCAAAATGTGAGAGAGTCAGCCTCAGGGCTTTCAGCCCTCTGCGTATTTGCCCTGAGACAAGTTTCACACTTTCAACACCCTGAGACAATTGTCCTATTGTCTTCAGAAAAATCTCAATCAATAGGAAGTATGTTTCTAATACATTTGTATGTAAATAGATGATAGGAAGCAGCACCTAAGTATTCCTAGGCATTGAAATATTCAGATAAAAGCAGCTTACAGTGTACAAACCAGATGCCCAAAATCCATCTTTGATTGCCTGTTCCCAACTTTTCTGCTCTTTCAGATAAGCATGCATTTCAACTGTTACGCTTGCAGAAAGCTTTCTTTAGCCATATGTAGATTTATTTGGGAAAAAGTCTAGTGTTGACACAGAGGAACATTCTTGCATGTTTCATAAACTCCAGGATAAAACACAATCATAACTTACTTTTCAGCTTTTTTCATTAGTCAGTGTTGAGCACGCACATGCACACAAAATCATAGAAGTACAAAGATTTGTGTACTGTCAGCTTCCATCCCATCTCGTTAGTGCATATTGTGATTTGATTCCATATATGTTGATTATGAGAAAAGAACTTATTTGTATTTTTTCTTCTTTCAGTTTTTCAGATCTAGATCAGGACTGAGACAGAATATCCCAAAAGCATAGTTCTTTGGAAGACAAACACGTACTTATCTTTACGGTGATGTGCAAACACTTCAAGGTAGACGAATGCTAACATGCCTTCTGGCAAAATCAACAACCTTCAAAGTGAAGAAAGAAATTGTGCCTTTGTGTTTGAACAGTTTGTGGGAAGGAAGCGTGATTAAAAATAAACAAAGCAGAAAGATTTCCTCCCCCCCCCGCCCTGATTATTGTGAAAGATTTCTGCAGATGACCAACATGACGAGCTTTCAACTGATCGCTCCCTGTAAATTCAGATCTCAATACAGTAAGTCTGTTTAGAGTGTATGTGAAAATCTGATTATAGGTACCTGGGATTTTCCCCTCCAGCACAAATAATGAAAAACATATTTGCATGAAAGCACCATTGAGAAGAAAGACGTTCAAAACAGGACAAGCAAAGCGCATCGAGCAAACTAAAAACAAACTTTCCTTTATCAGATGTTGACTTGTAAAAAGTATAAAAACTCCCTCACAGCCTTAGCCACCACTAGGTAACTGATTGCAAAACTTGTCTCATTATTTTGCAATGTTCAACCTATCCTTTTTTAAGGAGTCTTAATCTGTTTCTTGCTTAGGCTTGCTGACCTCTGAACAAAGATGGGTGTCTGTACATTTCCCTGTACGGATCGCCCACAGATCTGAATCTCCACCTTTTTCTCTGAAATACAGAAGTTGTTTAAGGTAATGGGCTGTCACCAGTTGCCACCTTTCTGGTCCCAAAAGAATGAAGAGCTGGAAAAAATAGAAAATCCATTTGACTATCCATCCGTGAAGGAAAAGGTTAATACTGGTCTGTTCAAGGTAAGTAAGTTATGGGTATCTAACCACAGATTACAAAAAAGGTCTTCACAAATTCGAGGTCATTTCCTTGGAACAATTACAATTTTTCATTACCCTCCATTGATCAACTTCAACTATATTTTACAGATTTCTATCTGTAAACCTGCGAAGTTTGAGATGTGTGAATTCCATGCAGGAAAAAGTCAGAAGCCACAATATCAATAGAAAACGTCTAAATTTATTAAGAAAAATAAGAGTATTGGTAATCAGGTATTTGGATGGTTTTTCATTTTCTTAATATTCACCTCTGAGATACAAAAAAAGTTTCATCTTGGAGATGGGTATATGCTAAAGATGAAACTAGACAAAGACTTCCTCTCCATGCCTGGGGAAAAATAATACCGACAGATATTGGTACTCTCAGTACAATTGCTGCCCTGCTGTTTTAATCTGTTTGCAGCAGGATTGTTGCACAGTAGTCCATGGAAAATAGCTGCTGCAGTTTGCTGACTTTCAAATGCTTTTTGTTCTAGGTGGGTCTCCTGTCAGCTTACTGCTCCTCTCTTTTGAAGCTGGAGGGTCAGTTACAGCAAATTCAGCAGACACGCAGAAAAGAACATACACCATAGATCACTAGTTCCTCTTTCTGCCCGGACAGTAAGAAAGATGTATTCTGACTACAGAAACAGGCTACATTGGAACAAACTCTCCAAAAGTTAGAGAAACTCTCTTGAAGAGTGTCATCATTTAGCTGCTGTTATGCCTATAGAAGCCACTCTATGACTGTATAAAAGCAGCACATACGTAGTCCACTCATCAAATCCTCTTAAGTCAACATTAAGTCGTCTTCTTGTATCATGGAGATTTTTATAGCACTCAGTAGTATATGTCACACTAAAGACATTGATTCAATGTATGTCAGAGGTATTATGATCCTCAGTTGCCCTACTGACATTATGATTTCTAATCGGAGATGCAAATACTTTAGAGCAAGAACAAATCAGGTTGTATCAATCTAAATATTAAAGACACCTTTACTGCTCAACCTCAGTCTGTAGCCGTTAAGCATGACACACCATCTAATGCACTACCAGATACCCCAGTACTCTGTGTAAGCTTGGCTCCACTCATCAAAAAATACATAAGGAACTTCAAAAAACCCAGAGACAGCCTAATCAAAGATACCGGATGTTTTCTGTACCAGAGACAACTAACAAACAACACCTCTTCCATCAGAAGAGTTGACTGTGGGGTGTGTGATATAAAACCTTTAAACTGAGTGGCACAGAGAAGGCAAAGATTGCCTATTTACCCTGTTTTCTTTGTACTGGAATAAAAGTAGAATTTATGGGGGGCATCAAGGGAAAGGTACAAGTGAAAAACAAAACAAGTTACTTGTTCAGACACCCTGTAGTTAAACTGGGGAATCCGTTGATGCAGGATGCATGGATATTGTGGGTTCAAAAAAAAAAAAGGAATAATTTGTGAAAACAAAACACATTAAAGGTTACAAGAATCAAAGGCATAACTAAGGCACATGCTATCCTAAGCTGAGAATTACTTCTACCTTTCCCACTTCTTTTTCTCTTCTCTAGAAAGAAGATGCTGGTTTAGATAAACATGAGAAAAGCCATGCCAGTTCAGAATACAAGTTCTTAACTTTTAGTTTGCAATGCCTGAAATGCATCAGCCATAGCTTGCTTTGACATTTTCCTTTTACTATTACTCACCAGTCTAGTTTTCAGACCCAAATCGTGGGTGACAAATATGTGTTGGGGGAGTGGGAAGAAATACAGAGTTATTCAAAGAGCCATTACTTCTTACACAGCAGAACTCATGGTGGCTAACAAAATCACTTCAATGAATAGAAAGTTCATTACCAAGGTTCTGTTTTTCTGGCCTAAGTGTGCATCATGCTACCATACAATAAAAAAAAAATTACTATGGTACAGTAAAAGAATTCTAAGGATGTCTTTCTCCTTATCCACTGCCTACTGCTCTACAAGGACATTGGAGGTTCTTTGCCCTCTGCCTACAGCAATTCCTCATGTAGCTACATTCTACACAAAATGAAGTCTCGTTATATATTTTCTAGCTACAAGAAAAGAAGTTTATAGGTGCTAAATTTACATTATTTTATAGTCCAAAATACTGCTTTGTGAGCGAGGACAACCTTTTATTCTTCATTCAAGGATGTTTCCCTGGTTTAAACACTGGGTAAATTGTATATTCTCTTGTTCAGACACAGGTAAAACAATCATGCCACAGGCAATCAGCTTTGGAAAACAAATGGTTGAAGGAGGCAGTTCCTTTCATCAAAGAGCATCTTCAGTTATCAAAGATTATTTCAGGGACGATCACACATTGAAAACACCTACTGTTCTGAAAGCTTGGAATGACGTGTCTTTGTACACAGTTAAAAGAACAACGCGATTCCCTGCAAGACCAGCCGCACACTCGCACGTACAACTGAAATGGACAAAGAGGTTTGGATGGGTAAAAGCACATAATAGTCCTGAATTATAACATACAATGAAAATGCATTTGGGCTTTGTCTTCACTAACTGCCAATCTTCCCCTTTAGCTCTTAATATCTATGTGTCAGTCCTCTCAAGCTACCAACGCAGGGAAGTTGAAATCCAAGTGGAGTTTCGAGCTTATCTACCAAGAACTTGCGTGCTTTCTTCAGTGCAGTTGTTTAATACGAGACTGCTAATGTGTTAGATACCTTGTGGTAAAAAAACTTACTTTTCTTTTTCTCTTCTTCCCCCAGTAAAAACAAACCCTTGGAAGTAAATTAATGAAGAACCAAATGGCAAAGCAGATTGGATTGTTGGTACCAAATGGTGTTTCAAACACAATCTAATTAGGTGATAAAATGGACCAACATACACTGAGACTAAGTAAGCAATTAAGTGCTGTGTATCATAGAGTGGGAGAGGCATCAGTTACACAGGACTGTAGTGTGAGACATTTGGCATTTAGATCTCTAGCAACTTATCTATCTCAAGGGAAGTATAAAGTGAGTCAGACGAGAGGATGGCTTCTTCAGATTGAAGCATCTTCATTCCAATTTTATGACGAGTCAAAAAACCCCCTAATGTATCGATACTAATTCTCAGGAAAACAGTTAACCTCTGTACAATAGATTGCTCAGATCTTTGACATTATCAGCACTTACCCATTTACCATAAAATTTGGTTCTGGGGCTTGGATATTTCCTACATAGAATAACTCAACAACTTGTATATTAAAAAGAAACAAACCCCAAACCATTATTTGCATAACATGAATTTAACTTCAGACGTGAAGATGGAAGCAGCATAATGTGTTTGATTTAGCAGGAAGCAAGTCAAAGCATAAACTGATCAGCCATTTACTCTTTTTCAACGTCCTCGAAATTCAAAATAAGTCTCAGAATTATTCACACACAGGAACATATCCACATGCATACTCCCAAAAGAAAGGCACAGAAAGCCATCCCTACAAAAAGGTACACCATGAGATACTGATGATATTAAATCTTGAGAGTACTTTCATGATACTTCTTGAGTATTACCTGCTCCCTTATTTGTGCCTATTTGATTCCAAATGGATAATACCTAAACAAAATAATCATCTAAATTTATGGTTGCTCATTTTTAACACCAATAATCCAGCCCTAGATGTCAAAATAAGTCTGGTTTAGAGTGGTACTCTTAGAAAAGGCAAATCTCACAGTTGCATGGTCACAGGCATTCATAATTCAGGTTACATTATAAACGGCAGCAACAATTTTGGAAAACTGAAAACTCCCCACACCCTTGGAAAAAAACTTTAGTTTCCTTGAGTGACAATCCTCATTCTGAATTCTCAGGGGGCAAATTACTATTACTCTATTGCTACCAGGATATCTATTACTCCAGACATTGAAGTACAATATGCCACCACACATACCACATTAGCTCTCTTTATGCATTTTCAATATGAGAAACAGGTTTGACAATCAGGCATCTGTGTTTCTATCCTGATTACTGAATACACAGACATTAACTTTTACTTAATAATACTAACAAAATGTGCATTTGCATACTCATAAGCTTTTACATAGCACAAATGCTAGCAAATAGCATGATGCTTAAATTTGTGCAGTTCAGCTTGTCAAAATAGCAAGTCCTACACTGTATCACTGTAATTCAGAGAGACAAGCTAGACGTGCACCCGCATGCTATTCTTTCAAAGATACTTTAAAACTGTTTTCACGTCATATGAATATCCTGAGATTCTCCCCATAAATATTACTTAAAAGCACTGCTAACTTTGCAAAGTACTCAATTGCTGTTAAAGCCTGCTAAATGCTTAGCGCCGGTGAATAAGACTGATAATTATTGAAGAGATTTATGTGATTAACATGGTAAAGTCCACTTTGAAGACATGTCCTAATAAAACCAAGTACCCTCATGATAGTGACTTTTTTCAGCATTACCCATTTCCTTTATATAACTTCCATTTAATGTACTTTACAAGAAAGATGCGGAATTTCTAACATTACAGAAACTTCGTAGGTATTGATATACAAAGTAAGTATGAAAGTATTCTTAAATTCTTTTGACGATTCTGTACTGACATTTACTCAACAGCTATAACACTAGTAAGTTATTATTTGATGCATGAATGTCCTTTTTTTTTGTTTTGAGCAGTCATATGATTCTCATCTATCGCTGTACTAGGTGTAGGGCATAATTCTCAAACATCCTTCAGTATTTCTGTTACTACTTTAGGGGAAAAAATGGCAAGTTATACAGGGACTCTCAGGAAGGAAACACACATGTGAATACTGCAGGTGAAGCTGTGCAGTTGAAAAAAAAATTATTGCCTATACTCATGTGGCAGACATGACAACTGACATACATCCTTTGTTAACCTTTTCATCATCATGGAAGTTAAGATTCTTTCTTCTACAGTACTGCAACACAGGTGTAAGGAAAACAGATACTTTTGCTTTCAAAAAGCCTTCAGTTTTTGCATCACAGCTTTGGGAAAAAACCTACTGAATTTGCAGGAATTTTTTTGGAAAATTGTAACAACACAGAGAAGATATATGACCTCTTCTCTAAAACTGCCTAACAGATCAGCAGCGCTGTGACTTCCACAAACATAAACAGCATCTTTGACAAACAGTTACGAAAATGAGCAGTTTCTGTTTCCACAACTTTTAGTATTTAACTTCATCACATGATTTCCTAGTCCCTCAGCTTTTCACTGAAGTGGAATCATCACAAAATATTTTCAATGTTTTCAGCAAACCACTGCAGATTTTTTGTATTTTACCACAAGAAATAAATCATTTAAGGACCTTGCCTAAACCCATTTCAGATTTCCAAACTTCTAATTTTATTCACTGACATATCTACAAAGTATGTATGCACTTCTGTTTCTATTCACAGTTGCACACTGAATGAGAAATTATACTCAGCAATCGTTAACTAATCTACATAAGTGAATACAGTGCCAAACATACAGTAATATTTACACATTTGAGTTTTTACCATCACTTGATATCACTACAGATTTTTTGGGGTGTTTTGTTTGGTTGGTTGGTCGGTTTTGTTGGTGCGCTCTTTTCAAGATATTACTGTCTTCAGGCTTAGGTCTCTGTCTCATGTGGGAAGTTGGGCTACAATAGGCTTTGGTCCACACCTGATTCTCAGTCAGAAAAAGAAAAAAAATCACAACAAGAAGAAGAAAAACAAACCCCAAACAAACCTCAGTTGAATAACGTGGGTCCTTAAGGGCTTATACTGAATTTGAAAGACTAGTTAGGCCCATATGCTCAAGCCCTTCATTTTATCCACAGCAGAGAAGTCAAGCCTCCTGGACACAGGTGATGCCTGTGGCCAGGGAAGAAGTACTGATTTCTCACTCCCAGAAATTACCTACAGATTGCCTCAGAATACTACACTGATAGAGTCTTGCAAATAAACTACTCCTTTGTCTCTGAAGAATTCTAAGTGGCATTTGGTTAACACATCACTTAGCAGTGTCAGTGGGTGGTGCCCTTCACTGGCAATGAGCAGCACTCACACTCCAGGAACTATTACATGATGCCAATGTTCCTTCAAGTGATTCAGGGGAGGCATAGGCTAAAAAATTCAAAGACACTGGTCTAACATAATTACGGTTTCTTTGGGGTTTAATTTTTCCCCAAGACTGGCCTGCTGGATCACTATACAGTATTCAGTGTAACATTCATTATTCATTCCTTCATTCCTTCCTTCCTTCACTCACTCATTCATTCATTCAGTCATTTGTTCATTTATTCATTCTCTCTCTCTGTCTCTCTCTAATTCTGGCACCCTTTAATGCCCTTTCCTGTGTTCTTTTGTAACACAGGCAAGAAACAGTACAGTGGACATAGTAGAAGATGATTAAATACTGAAAGAGCATGAGTATTTTTATACTAATTGAAAATCAGGCGCTACAAATACAATATTAATATAAAAAAGCTGACAAAGTGTGTGCTTTGTTAGATATATCCAAAACAGGAGGAGCAGCAGTAGTTGAAATGTGCACCTGAAGGTTTTGTACACTATCTAAAACTTTACAATACATTCTAAAGTTTCAAGTATTAACTATCTGTTTGTCTAGTATAAGTTCATGAACACACTCTTCAAAAGGAAGAACTCATGTTTTCTTACTGCTTCACAGAGCTGTGCCACTGCTCTATGAAGTTCACTCCTGGGACTCCATAGTAGCTCAAGCTGTGATCCATGGGAGATGCCAGTGCCAAAAACAATAGAAATGATCACAGCAAAGGAGCTTTATGCACTTGTAAAGGTTTTGGGGTTTTTTAAGATATCAAAATGAAGGACATAAATTAGTTAAACCTTTTAGTTTAAACCTAATTGTGGTTGATGCAAACACACCTTTTTTTCTATAAAAATACCATTTCTCTGCAAACTTGTGCTTGCTTTCAGATTTCATTCCAAAAGGATTCCAGATGAGCAGAGATATCTACTAGTAGTTCAGACATGAAATGAAATTTTCAAGGTCAAAATAAAAGCCTTCTTATCAAGTAATAATCCAGGCGAGCTATTTATGGAAGATGTATAAATGTTCTACACAAAAGGAAAAGCAAGACTTGCAAGAAAAGGCAACGAAAGAAATAATTTATCAAGGTCCTTGAGTTTTGTGATCCAAGGAAATTTTATTTTCTTCTAAGTAGTGGGAATTTCATGGTAAGTAAGAAGGGTTTAGACCAAGCTAGCAGGGCTATCGTGACAATTTGTAAGACAAGTAGGCAAACTATAAAAAGAATTACTGTTTTTTTAAAAATCCAGCACTCACCAGAGCCATCAATATCTATTAATACAATAGTTCCTT
Source organism: Psophia crepitans (assembly GCA_013399095.1). Taxonomy (NCBI): domain Eukaryota; kingdom Metazoa; phylum Chordata; class Aves; order Gruiformes; family Psophiidae; genus Psophia; species Psophia crepitans. Next base: position 280,642 of record VWZZ01003496.1, on the reverse strand, counting down.
AAAAGAAATGGTAAAGCAGCTTCCTGCCAAACTGTCTCACAGCAAAATGTATTCATTTAACTTAGAGCTCAGGTTTTTTGATTCTTTTTCTAGCCAACATTTTAGCATGTATTATTTTTACCATGTTACTATATGGCCAAATGGCAGATTTCACATGTACTTTCTTGTATTTATTATCATACCCTACAAATATTTTCTTCTACATTTCATTTCTTACTTATAAGAGGAAAAAATTGTAAAAATTATGTCAAGCCTTAACCACTAATGGTTATATCTAGGAATCCATAACACCAGTATCCCTCAGTTTTAAAGGACTAACCAAAACTGTGTTACCTCCCAGTTTGCAAAACAAAAAAGTGTTATTTTTGAAGCATGTGTTTCTGTTAGAGTTGACTTTCCTAGAGAAAACCATGTAACAGAGATTTTGTACACCTATTTAGAAATCAAATGACCCAGTCTAGACAGAGTATCCAAACTGCAAGTCTCCAGTTTTTGTAGTATCCCTAGTCTCCCACTGTGATGATTTTTTTTAGCTGTGGAAGATGAAAGAACCAGGAAAAAGACCCTGGGAGCTAGCTGACGTTTGCTAGTATTAGCATTTGCAGGACAAATGGAACTAATTTTTCAAAACTATTAACTAATGCTGGCTTTCAGCTGCATCCTCAAGTTCTAAATCCAGACTGAAGGCTTGAAAACAATTTCCACTAAACAATAAAGCTCTCCTTTCATATTATTTTATTTTGTCTGTGCTAATTACAGTCTTACAAATTAATTCCTAATGCACATACATGGCCAAGTAAATCAACTGATGCTATACTTCAGTTTAGAATTTTAAGTGTCACCATACTTATTCAAATCAGGTTTGGGACTTTAAAAGCTTTAGTGATCAAGGATTAGAAAATGAAAATGAAATTAATCACAATTTGTAAAATAAAACATCGTATGTTATTTTCCTTTACCATCTGCCTAGGGTTTTTTTCTTCAACCAACCTGCCAAAGATTAATTTTCATTGGGGCAGTATCACTTGAAAATGATTATTCCAACAGCAGAGCAGTACACTGTAGAACTACACAACGTGCACGCTACAGCCTTATGTCAGAGCAGTGATATATAGTCTACTTGCAGTGTGAAGAATGGAAAGGGAAAACCACTTCCCTAACAAACAGCATTTCAATAGCTTTCACAGCAAGTGATACAGAAGCTTGGCGAAGGACAGGCGTAGTTTTTGGTACATTAAAATGCTGACATTTTAGGCTCACTACTCTTGCCATACCAATTTTTCAGTTGAATTTTTTACAATTTCTAAATATTGATCCTCAAATTAGTTGGCCACTTTTTTTTTTCTTCTGCAGCAATTTTAAAAGGTCTCGGTGCAAAAAGTGGAGGACTACTTGTGTAATAAAAAGGGACTACTGAAAATCTGCCACATGAACTGCCAGTGCACACAGTCAAAATAAAATATGGTACGTCCTCTTATACGCAGAGTGGATGAGAAAACTGAGATTAGATTGTGGAAACTTGATTGTATTAAAACAAGTCTAGATGGCTGTCCTACTGCCCTGAAGAGACTGCAGCAATGGACATACCAAAAGAGGTGGAGCTCTCATTGAGCACTGGGTTGGGTTGTGTTTGAGCAAGGGCTTGTGAAGAGCTTTTAGCAATATTCTGTACAGTAAAATAAAAAGGCTTTAGAAAAGGAAGACAAAACTTGCATTTCATTTTCACCAATATCTGGACAACATGAACAGCTTTCAGAAACTCAGCAACGAAATCAGCTTTGAATAGATCTACACATTATCTACTGGAAATCAGGAATAGACTTACTTTATTCATTTATTGCTACTTGTTATTCTGACTAATAGCCTCACTGTAAATAAAATTAAGCTGAACTGAACAAGCAAAGGAACAACACTTCACACGCTCTTTCTCCTCTCAGTTATAAGTGCTCTAGTGTCTGGCTGTAAATTGCTGGAGACACCATGCAGGGTACCTGCCTGGATGCTGTAGGGGCCACAACTTTCTGAGCAACACAAGGGGAAAACACCTCTTGCAGACATCAGAGCTGTCTAACTATGCTGAACTAAATAAAACAGTCTAGTCAGAAATACAAGTGTTAACATCTTCAGAATACCTTATATAATCAACTTTAACCTCTTCTGAGTACACAAAAAAATCATGTAGCATGTTATCTAAGAGACATATGCTTTGAATGTACTTCCACAGAGATACTTCTCTCCTATTTATGTATTCCTATGGAAAAGCCACAATCAGAGATGTAAGCTAAGGTTGTATTTAGTCTTACGTCTGGACAGAGCATAGTTACAGGTTTACAAAGCAAATGAAGGCTACCTGTACAATTTAAAAAAAAATAAAAATCCCTCCCTGTTAATCTGCAAAGGAGACCACGCAAGTGCTTTAGGCACATGCTGTACAGATAATACAGACTGGACAATCAGAGTCACTGCAAGAAGCAGAAAGATGTGCGACAAGGATCAGTGCCAAATTCCAAGCTGCACAGGCAAAATGCACAAGCAACGAGGATGCTTGCAGAGTGATACACAAACTTGTGCAGAATTTTGTGAAATATGCACACACTAATCTAAACTGTCTACCTTTAAAATGAGGAAAAAAATGAAAACCCAGGAATATCCAAAGTAGAAAGCATCAGCCAAAGCTTTGTGCTCCTTCATATTAAATCAGACTAGAAAAACATCAATATTAAATTTAGATAAATGATGAAACAGTAACACATTATTAGAGGTACTTTTTAAATCTTTCTAAAGTGTATATCAACATGAACAGCTATTCACTAAAGTGAATCAAGCATGGAAAATAGTGCCTGATACAAGCAGATCTCCCTTTCTCTCCACTGCACCTCATTAGGGGAATTGACAAGCAATCTTGTAAACATGGCACAGTCATGGTTTCAGCTGGATATGATAAATATTAGACAACAGTGACTTACAGCTCCGTACTGGTACGGAACAACTTCAAGGATAAAAGTAAAAATTTGTTTCCACCTCTTTGCCTGTGAGTATAAAATATGAGGGGGTTTCAGTAAACCAGAGTTTCTGAGATCATATGTATTTAATAACAACAACGAACTGGGGCCATAAACCCCCTTCTACTTTCAAATCCTCTACAGTCTATTAAAGCATCCAATATTTAAACTTTGCAATTCTTAGTTTTTGAAAATTACAAAGTCTATTCTTAGTTTTCAATCCACCCATGAATAGACTTGTATTAAGATGTTCTGAGTGACTTGAACTTCTGTGATTTATCTGGCTTTGGAAAAAAAGAAAAGTGATGGATAAAGTCAACAGCTTTGATCTTTATTTTACAAGTAAGGAGCTTAAAAAAAATCATAATAATATAACCCAAAATGATGGCACCAAATAAAACTGAAATCATACCTAGTCTCCTGTTTCATCATATTGAGCATCATTGCATAGATCAAAATATAACTTTGCATCAAAAAAAAAGAAGGAAAAGAGGAAAAAAAACCCCTTTGGGCACTGTAACTATAAGGACTTATTCAACAGCCCTTCCCTTAATAACAGGATTCATTTGCATAAGTGTTATTATTAATGACCTTTTCTGTTTGTCTTCTACAGTAATTGAAGAATAAAATAGAATGTAAAATATCACTTACTATGTAAAACACAGAAAAGTTCTGCTTGCTCCCTTTCTGTTATTACTGCTCCTGTCTGCTTCAATTGCACACTTTGTCTGTAGTTCATCGTGACTTCAATTTATTTAGTATATTATCAATAGTGGTCATGCTACATGCCAAAACATGTTGCCATCATTTTAAAGTCGGTCTTTTTTGATAAGGAAGGGGACTGCATGAAATGAGGAAAAAGTGAAAGAGTGTCGAAGGAGGAAAAGCAGCATAGTTGTCATTCTTTTATTAATAGTCCACAGTGTGTTACTTCCAGGATGTCTATTAGTCTTTATTGAAAATTTATTGAATTACGACAAGAAAATCTAGGAAGTAAGGCTAGTCCTCAAGCTTATTCAGAAACACAAGATGCCCCAAATTGACTGCAAGCCCTAGAATGGCTAAAGGTACCTTTACAATCTACTTTTGGACATTTGAGGTGTACTGTCCCCAAAAATAAAGGGATGAGAAATTAGTAAGCAGAAAAAAAAAATACTGTTTTCTTCAAAAAGTCAAGGAACAAGCAGTGGAAGAGTCCACAGCTCCCTGTCTTCTCAAATAACCTTTTCACCTTTCCTGAAGTATTTGCAAAGGCAAACGAGACCATAACTTAATTTAATTCAATGAAATGAGAGAAAGGTCATATTTGCATGAGAAAATAGTTAGGCGAGATGAGTCATCAGAAGAAATAAACTATTCTATCTGCACCCAAACCTACAGGTAGGGCAGTAAATGGGAGTTTTCTCTGTTCAAAAAATTACCACAAACAGCAGCTAAAGAGACTTCAAATACAGTTACTTTTCAGAAGTATACTCTTCCAAACTAACTGTGCCAAATGTTGTCTGTCAAAATTCATATTAGAAACATGATTACTTTTTCCTACACACATCATTGCTGTCCCTAAACAAGGTTTATTTTTCTATTTTCCTTTTAGAAACTCTTGGAATACAGACACAAAACAAAATTAGTAAAAAACTCCATTAGCAGCCTGTTTGCCAACCTCTCAAACTCAACTACATTAATCAAAAGTAAATTATTTCACATCTAGCTTATAACAAATTCACTTTGCACATTTACCAAATCCCTCCATAACCATATTAACATTAGTGCTCATGCACTGATCCAGTAGACAAATTATGCTTTACCCTGGACATATTCATGTCCCAAATTGCACAGGAAAATTAGGGTGCAAGTGATCAAGTCCTGCCAATTATTTATTAAATTTGCTTGTTAACAATGAGAAAATCCTAAATATTGAGAAAAATTTCTAAAACAGAAATATACCTCTCCCCAATCAAATGAAGAAGGCAAAAAAAAGTAAACCCCATAGAGTCTGATAGATACTAGAGTTATTTCAGTGATCCTCTTATCTCTTAGCCTGCAGATGGATGGGCCTTTAGATGAAAAATGGTCACCCTGATATTAAAGCCACAAAAGGCAAGCAACTTCTTAACAAGAGAACAGCTAAAACACCTCAGAAGTGCCCTGATCATCTCATGTGTTGTTTCCAACTGGAGACTTACAAAATGCCTCAATTTTATCAAAATAAGCTCTCCATTTCTTAACGTATTTCCTCATTAATTAATTTGTTGAAATTTTGTTACTAGTTAACATTCATAAAATCATGACTACATTAGTGTAATTCATAGCTACAGTACTGAAAGATACTGTGCTATTCATCATTCTCTAATTCCTCTTAGGAACACAAGTCTTGAATACTAGCACAATACCACAAGTACAGCTTGTTGGCTACTTCTCCTTTCCTGCATTCCCAGAAGCTTCTAACTACGCATGGCAAAAATCAGAGCAGACTGCCTGCTTTGGATCTCTTGGCATTTGGGTATTTTCAGAGTGCCAAACTCTGACTAGATTCCCACTATTAGGAGAGGACTTTTGCAAAGCAAGATACAGAATTTCATTTGGTTTACAGAGTATAACACACCAGTCTCAAGTTCCACAGAGATATTTCTAATGAAGTTTCTGGCAGCTTTTTAGATTTTACCTATTTCTCTTCTCATTGTTTTTGAAACTGGCACGAACTCTTTGCATGAAGCGAAATGCTCATTTGCTTAAATTAATTCACAATGAGTAGTGCTCACATAATTCCCTGTAACTAATTCTTGTTCTGCCTGCAGCTGCACCATCTAATCTGCCCATTGATTTTGTACCTTAGACCTATCTTCTAACTCAACAGACTTCTCACATCTCCCCCTCCTCTGTACATCCTCCTGGAGATTCAGCGCATTATATTCTATATGCTTCAGTTTTCTGCTTTTCCCTTTTATTCTCCCTCTTGCTGAGACTCAAATCTGTCTTAACGCTCAATACTTCTGCCCTCTGTGCACCATTACTGTCTGTTCCCACACACACTTCAATGCCATCAGTTCTGAGTGCTCTGGATGTTAAGAATCACACATGCATTTTGGATGGTACACACAAATTCCTATGGTTTTTTGGCTCGTGAAAGTTTTTTCATCTCTGTCCAGAGGTGAAATGAAAATAGTCAAGATTTGAGAATTTTAAATGCTTTTATTTGACTGTTTTCTTCACATTTGGAGTTTTGGACATAATATGCATTTTTAGTTACGCATCACACAAAAGTACTTTCTCATGTAGTTGACACATACTCCAAAATACCATTTCCCTCTCTTCTGAATCTCTTGCATTCCATGAATTTATGGCTTGCTGAGCTGCATCTGTTAGCAATGTTTCAAATACTGGGATTCTTTTCAAAATCACTGACAAACACAGGAACAACATGCACTATTTCAGTTGTAACAATTTAATGCATTTTACTAATCCAACCGACACATCCATTTACCAAGTCTCTATGATACCTTTGACTGTTGAATCATTTTTACTAAGAAATACAGTTATGCAATATTTTTATGATCAGCAGAATGAGACCTTAATAATCATGATAACTAAGCTCAAAGAGGAAACAAATTAGAATGACCGGTACTGTGGTCACTATTTGTTGCTCTTGAAATCCCAAGCACCAGAAATGCCACAGAGAACGTGAATTCTCACTTGCTGGAGAAGTAATGTAGATGGTCAAGTAACACACTAAAAAGTTTAAACTGCTTCCAGCAGCATTATACTGAAGATATAATAATAATAATAATAATAATAATAATAATAATAATAATAATAATAATAATAATAATAATAATAATAATAATAATAATGATGTGATAGACTAATGATACTAGAAGTGAGTCATATTAGCATTACAGGGAAGATCTACACTGTTATATTTAGTTCCAAGAAAATGAAACAACTTTTAAGCAGAGGAAAAAGTGTCACATCACTGCAAGCTAAATATATCCACAGTGCCACAACAAAGAGTCAGTCCCACTGTGCAAACACACTATGGAGTTGCAGTGTTGAGGACATGACACTTACAGTGAAGAATTTTAGAGCACTCATTCTGCGTTATTTTCTATTAATGCTCAAGATTATTCAAAAGAGAAAGGTCACACTGATGAAAATTCTTTTCACATCATAAGAAGAAGATAAATGCCTGACTAGCACTAGGCCACTGGGTCACTATGACTCAAAAATGGGGAATAAAATAAGTCTTCTCAAAACTAGATCAAGAAATTAAATAATGGGAAAAGTGCAGGTGGAAGTTATCAAAACATCTGAAATTCTATAAGAATAATTCAAATCCTATAAATGTCCCAACCACGGCTTGGGACATTTTGCCATATCTAAGTTTCTTAACTGTATGGAGTCACAACGCAATTTTCTGACTGCGTATCTGGATTCATGATACCCAACGAGTTTCTGTGTCGTGGAATCAGAGAACATTAAAACATAAAGATCACATGTTAAGTCAGTTAAAGTATTCCTACGTGCTAAAGGAGAAAAGGTGGATTGCGGCACTCCAGATTAACTGGCAGTACTGAACCATACTTAATACAGACAACCACAAACCACGTGACACATTACAAACTAACTCCTGTGAAACCTCTGGGCTTCCTAACTAGAAATTCCTTCATTCCTACACACAGTGAGCAGATGTAATTGGACTTAACAAAACAATCGAACAAACAAAATCACCCAAATCCCACATAGCACTTAACAGATGTGAGTGAAGCTTCTTAAAACTCTATGCATTCTTAGATATATTGCCAGATGTTTTTTCCAGTTCAGAGATAAAATAATTGTATTTTGAAACATCTTTAAGGATGCCATGAATTAATTTTTCCAGACATGACTGTTACACCAAGGACCATAGCATTAACAGCTCATCAGTAACATGTATGGCTATGAAATTCAGCCTGGTGAGAACCTGCTTGGTATATGGAAACATAAAAAAACACAGAATATGTAAAGGGAAAAATAATCTGAAGAATTTAGTGTCTCCTGTACTTTACCGGTAGGACTTAGTCCTTCAAGAAAGGTAGAAAAAGCCTGCTCTTGTCCTAAGGACACTTCTAGGTGCGCACCCTTTGTGGGTATGCAGTGCAAACAAGCAGAGGGATCTGCATTTTGAAGTGTTTAGGTGTAAGTATTACCCCACTGTAAAGTTAAAATTCTTGTTTTCTTTGAGTATTGCAACAAGGTCTCCACTGTCAGGCTAATAATCATAAAGTTTATCCACTAAGCATTCCCAGCCTCTGTCTGTTTTCTGATTACTGTCTGGTCAGTTAATTTCTACAGCTTTTCAACCAGCACTAATCAGGAATTAAAAGCTGCCATCAGCTTAGCTAGATACAGATTCCTATCCCTGGTTAGAAAGGATTTTCAAAATAGGCAATTCTTGGCCTTTCCTGATTATCCACAGACAAGCTCATAATCCAGTCGCTAGTATTTAGGAAGTCAAGCAGTGAAATAAACAATGTTGATTATAATCTGCTGTTCTTTTTTGAAAATCAAGAAATAAAGTAAAAAAACCCAAACCCTTCAGCATTCTAATCTTGAGACATCTGGTTTGGGATAGGTTTTTTTATTTGTAATACAACAGGAGAATGGATTTGGATGAAGATGAAAAAGAAGGGAAGGAATCCAATAAAAATAACCGGTTTTAGGTGATACATTTACAATAGCCAGTACATTTTATGTCTAACAGTGATAAGTAAGCAAAGACATTTCAGTCAAGTTTATTACTATTAAGATAGTGATTAAAGAGATTCTGCAGTTTTAAATGGGTAGATTTCAGGGCCAGAGACCTACTAAACAGACTGGATGGGAAAAATCTCTTTTCAGTTATTTTTCCAGGTGAGGAAACTCAGAACAAGTGTTCTGACTAGCCTATAACCATCAAAAGAAAGATCAGAGAGTAATAGAAATTCTGTTATGACACCAATAATAGAGTAGTTGCAAGTTTGGGTACATTATCATCTTACAATTCACCTATATATTCCTATTGAAACTTTTTCAAATTTCACTCACATAATCGCTTCTTCAAAGTGTTCTACCTGCTGATTTTGGCTAAAACAATGAACCAAGCAGGTTTGCATAACTCTCCTCAACATTATATCAACCAATAGAGCTACTGAAAATCCAAAATCTTCTTACTGAATTGTTTCTGAATCAAACTGAATTGTTTTTTTCTGTGTCAGTAACATTGCTCTGTCAGATCACACAGACAGGGTTTGGGACAGGAACTGAGACAAACCGCAGGGAAATACCACTGAGGGTAGGCAGGCTAAAAATGCTAATAATTAGATATTGTTGAAATTGTTGAAAAAGCATTACATACGTACATACAAATATATATACTTCTAAGATACCATTATTTTGAGGAGAGGGCTGTCAATGACTCTTTAATAACACTGCATATTCAGTGAATCCCAGGCTGAGAGCGAAAGTCTTAAAGATGCAGCCACTGGATGAAACCATACAAATATAAATGTAGATGACCACTTGTGGATAAACATGGAACCCAACCTAGAAAGAAACTTGCTTCAGGGCATAACAAAAGCAATGACAAAAATAGGGCTGCGTGTATGGCTTAATTGTGTTAATGAAGCCATTAGTTATGCTATCAGAAAGTTGTATCCTAAAGAGTATTGGTAAAAGACCAAAATTCTCCTGTTGGAGAAATTTCTCATCTTGAAGGATGGCAAGAAAAAAAGGAACACGTTGTGAAGCATTGACTAGCTGTTGTGCAGGAGTCACACACTGAACTCCTCATATAACAACTGGAGAACGCAGGTAGACTTGTCTTTACATTTTATATGCAAGCTTGAACAAAAAACCCATTAGTTCTGCTGCTGCCTTATTTTACACTAAGATACAAAGAACCCATCTCTCTAGCAGCCTGCATTGCTACATATGCAAATTTTTTGTTTACTTTAAAGGGAAAGCATTAGCTTGTTAGCGTTAGTAGCGCACTGTCGTGCGTAGTCTGGTATTGCATCTGCAAAGCTTGCTAATTTGGATGCAACACAGCAAAAGCTAGGAAAGGCTAGAAAAAAATCAGAAGCATAATTCTGACCATTACATTTCATTTCTATAGCTACAGGAGATATCTGATGTAGAGTAAGGATGCAGAATTGTGAACCATCAGCACTGTGATGGCCTTTAAACTCAGCATATTCAGATACGTTATCTCGAGGGAGACAGAAAAAGAAATAAGGACAGGACAATGATGAAAATGGACTCAAAGAGTAGCAGAAGTTAGAAGAGGAGATGGTATTATGTTGGATGACATTATAAAGAAATGATCAGAGAACCAAGAGGAGGATGAGTGGGTGACCGAGTGAGGAAAGTCATGACACTACTGCAAAGGTTGTGAAGCTGTATTTTCAAATCTCTAAAACAGCAGTTGTAACTGCAGATACTCAGTGAAGAGAAGAAACTCAGTAGTGGCAGTATTTCAGTCAATTTTGCATTTCATTTTATTAACTAAATCGTATTGACATTTTAAACTGAAATTTCATTTAGCATCATAGTTCCTTGTTGTTTGAAAAGAATCTGCATTATTGCTAGTTCATATCTGTGTAACGTGAATTTTATGAACTGCACCAGACACAACAAACACTGAAATCACTAGTCCCGAATGCTTTTTTTGCATTTGTTCACTTTATTAAACCTGGCACTTAAAAAAAAAAGTAAGTATTAATTATAGCATGTATCTATAAACTTCTATCAATGCTGGCAGATTGCCTGCATATAGTGAGTAGATACACAGCATCAAGGTTGTGCAAGACCTGCCCTAAAATGAGAGTGAGCACAATGTAATTCAGAATATTAATTCAAGACTTCACACATAGAGCACAGCTATGCAACTTGACTGCTTGATGAAAAAGGAAAATGCTTCTAGTAGCCTGAAAGAGAATAAGACTGGCTTATATTAAATAAAATGATAGCCTGAAAAGTTTTACTGACAATCATAAATGCTTCAACAAAGGAGTACGAACCGTTCCAAGCACTACAAGTGGTTTTAAAATGATATCACTGATAACTGACAGAAAGGAATAGAAAGCAGTAAAGAAATAAAAGGGTAACAAGAAATATTTGAAATCACTGCTCGTATTTCCTTTTGTTCCCATGTGCTCTCAGACCACAGAAGGTGAATGCGATCTTGAACCCAAATGTATTGCTTTCTGTTTGGCCTCTGCTATGCACTCATTATTGCGGGAAGCAATAGCTTCACAGTAGAATACCAATGCTTTTCTACTGTCACCCCTTGCCTCTTAGTGTTTCACCCAGGCATGATTCTTCTCTTCCTTAACCTAATTTTACACCAGTAAAACCCTCTTGATTTCAGTAGGACTTCTTTTGATTTTCAGTCGCACAAACACAAGGATCAAACCATCTTTTCTAGGTTTGCATACAAAAAAACCCCACGCTTTTTAAGTTGATGTTCTTCTGTTGTCAATACAGTACATAAAGTATACTGCTTGGTAAACAGGAAAATATAAGTCTGAATTATTTAGTGTATCAGACTTGGCTGGAGTTCTAGAGAAAGTGCCTCAAGTACAATGCAGCGCATCCCTATTTTATACACCATTGAACAGAACATCTACAAATTGCCCTGGAACTCGCATACTGCCATAGGGCTAACTGACATTATTCCTGGGCTGTGGTTACTTCTAATGCTCTGCTAATCGTTCTGTGCTCTAATATGCTCTGGAGGAAAATCTGAATGCTCCCACAAAGTCAAGAGTAGTCCCACTAATGAAATTAAGTGAAAGGAATATAATGTATTTTTGTCAATGTGAGTCCCTTAAGCTAAACTTTGGAGGGTGAAGCACATGTATTATTCAATAGAAAAGCTTTAATTAGTTTTTCTTTAAAATTACTCTAAGAAAGGACTAAAAGAATCAAAATAGTCCATCAAGATTGTTAAAAGTGTAGCTAAGTAAATCTGCAGTAAGCTAGCATCACTGTACTGATGTGCTTGAAATCTACCTGAAAGCTAAGCAAAGACAAGTGACAGTAAATCAACTTCATTTCACAGAATATTCAAGTTCTTTCCCGTGGTGTACATGACAGTAATTTTAATCAAGGTCTGGCATTCACTTTTTCCTAGACTATTTTTAATAATATTACCTGATTATAAGAATCCTGAATGTAGACTATAAAGTGCATTTTAAAGAGAAGTAACTTAAACTCCAGAGAGGAAAAATGATGATTTTAAATAGGCCTGTGCAGAAGAAAAAAAATGCAAATATCTCACATTTGCAGATATTGATTTCCAACCAGCCTGGAGCGTGACTATAATTGCCTTAACAGACCATTGTCTACAGCTTGTAAACTTGAATCAACGTACATCCCTCTTTTACTAGAAGATCCGAAAGCGTATTGATTCAAACTTCATCTCTTAAATCGAGATAATCTTTTTGAGATTTCAAACTTAATTTGTTGATTGCCTCTAAGTGACACGGGTTCAACACTGTCATCAGATGAGTCAAACTGTCCTTGACAGTTCTGACACTTTAAATAGTTGGTTTTGCACTGACTGATTCACTGGCAACGGACTCATTATCCGTAGTGCTATGTGGAACTTGGACGACTCGATTCTGACCTAGGTAGTTTTCATCTGCTTCTGAGCAGTGGATTGCTGTGCACCCCTACTGAGTTTCAAAGTAATTTTCACTTTTGTATTTCCTAATTGTATGCTTTTTATTTCCTATCAGTCTCCTTGTGGGGCTCCTTTGTGCTGCAGCCAGCAGGTGACACCCTGTACATGATTCCCTAGAGAGAATCATTGTCACTCCTAACTACTTATCCAGTGGCTGCCTAGTGCTAAGTTTCACTCCCAACTGCTATTTAATGTCCTCCATCTCATGCTCCACAGAGAAAACCAATTATCATACAAACAAAGTAAAATAAAAGTATTAAGCGTCTGATTTAGGTTTATAAACGCGGCCACGCGCTCCCTGTTAGGATGTATAGCTATGGCTGGGCTGCCGAGTGGTGCACCAAGCTACGGATTTCATTCTTCTTTCTACTGGCTTAACCCTTTACAAAAGTCATAAGCACTGAGCTCACTTACTTGGTGCTAGTTAATTAAAATAGTGGCAATATTGGTCTTTCATAATCTGGGCTATTGCCATGGCTCAGCAAGCCACGATCTCCACTTTTTCAACTATTTGAGCTCTGCAGGTGACACACACAGCAAAACTCTGAATTACTCATTGCCTCTGTGCGCGATGGCCCCACTTCACCATTCACTTGTTTGTAACGTTGCTAGCTTTTTAATCTTTAATCCACTGTATTTCCTGTGAATTGTCAGAAGACTTCATCCTACATTACACTGACAAAAAAGCTGCTCCTTGTAGAAGTTTTCATTTAGTTTCTAACAAAATATTTTACACTTTTTGGAGCATGACAGAAGTAGACAAGAAAGTGCCTTCAGGAAAACTCCAAGAGAACGTACTTCTTGCTACCCGTTTTGCTCTTTTACAAGACCCTAAATCTCATTGCTCTCTATTAAATATAAAATAAAATAGCAATACTGCAACTGTGCAGTTTATCATTCCTAAAGCTTTTTCAAAATACGTGTCTAATCACAATGGGTCCTGTTCAGCACTCTTTACCCATGACTTCCATTACAGTCACGCTTCCGTGGGAACTTAGCCTGAGGAAGGAATCCAGGGTGAACCAAGGTGATTATTGCAATCTGTTACAGGGGAAATACAAGAAAACCTCAGTTTTTCTTGTCTTCACATTTAAAGAAAGTTTTAAAATGTAGATTGTGTTGAGGCACCATGTTCTTAAGAAAATGATTCTGACAAAGGAACAAAACATTAAAAAACAGCCTGAGCAGGATTTTAAACTGAAGCACAACAGTACTGTTGTATTGAGAGAGGAATTTTTCAGTTAAGGTAAATTTAGAGTGTAGTCCACTGTTTTAAAGAGTGGTAGAAATACATACCATTATGCCATACTATAGTTTGTAAAGACTTTTTATAGTCAGTGCTTACAGGTAAGAAAATTATTCTTTATAACAACATATAATATGCTACACGCTTGACTGAAAATGTCCTTTATTTTATTTAGAGGCTGGAATAGAAGAACTTTAAAGGTCCCTTCCAACCCAAGCTATTCTGTGATTGATTCTATGAATTTACCTTCTCTCTCACTCTTGTGGATAGTCATGTCATTTCTTTTTTTTCTTTTTTTTAATGCATCTAATTTGAATGTGGTTATTGCAATAGGTCTTTGCCAGACCTAAAACATCAAACCACACTGCACACAACCTTCATGTCAGGCCATGAAGGCAACTTGCAGAGTGGGTTCTGATTCCTCCTTTTGGAACAAACAGGGCCAGATAAGCATTTTGAATCTTCTTCATGTTGTAAATTGAGCTCCATTCATTGTCTAGTGAGTGACAACAGCCAGTGGTAACACAAGAAAGCAGAGGGAGAATTTGCAACAGAATATACAGTGTCAGCATCTTTAAGCATATTGATTTATGGTGCCAAGATTTTTTCCTCCCTTCCTGTCTTTCTTGCCTGCTGTATGACACATGCATTACACTTACATGCTTAATTAAGAATGCCTCAACAGCCATTAAGGGAAAGTGGGTTCACAAAATTCAGACATCTAAACAAAATGCAAAATAGGAATGATACGTAAACTAAAAGTCAGAAAACAAATGGTTAATTCCTTAACCAATCAAGTTTTGGTTAAATGACCCAGTCTGACAGAAAAAACTAGCCGTTGTTTTCTGGTTTTTAGTAAGATTATTAAAACTCCATTAGATTATTTTTAACCTTGGTACAGAACATAATCACTTCATTTATTATTTGCCTGCTATGAGGGGCTAAACTCCCAAGTATATTTCCTCGACTATACATACCGTGACCAAGTATGTTACTCATTTCTGAATTCAGCTAATTCACACTCTTATATTGGTAACATTTTGTTTTGTTGACATTATGACAAGTTAGGTCTATGTTTATACAAGTTTTATGTCCATTAGCATTTTGAAACTTGTTGGGTAATTTCTGTGGAAGTAAACATATGAAACCAAATATATTTCTGCATATAAATGACAACATTAGATGATGTTAGCTATCATGCTTCATCTTTAAGAGGCTGTATGAAAATTAACAAAGCTTCAAAACTTCACAGAAATTTGGGCAAGGACTGTTGGTCCAGTCACAGACATGCACTTTCCAGCATGTTTTGAAAAATACGTGGCTGTAAAGAATTCACCAGGTTTCCTAACACAGAGGCACTCCTGCAGGTCCCACAACGGGCAGGCTGTAGCCACACTGTCCACTAAGAGGCAGAGATCAGTTCTCTTGAACAACTCCAGTCTATGTCTGCATAATCTGAATGTGAGTCATGGAGGGGGAGTAGGGAATTTGCTCATTGTGTACGGCTGAACTGTTCTTTTCTTTGTAGCTGAAATAAAACCTGATCTAGAGATTTCTCACTTGAATGAATGAGACATATTTTCCTGGGTTGGCAGAATACAAGGCCAGTTTAAGAGATGTTCCCGTTTTTGTAATCACTGTGTAATGTCACTACACTGCTACTCACTTTGAATTAAAGTAACTGTTCAGCTGTGTTAATTTATGCTGGTGGAACATTTCAGTCCATCATTCCAATCATGCGTTCCGCATGTTCTGCTGACTGCAGAGAAAGAAACTCGTGGTAACCACTGCACAAGTAGATCAGACATAGATTTGATTTTTTTCATCTGTCTTTAGGAACGGCTGCAATTGCATTCCCTGTTCTGAATGCTATGAAAAAAAAAAAGGTGTGTGTTTACTTTTTTTTTTACCTTAAGTGTATTTTAAGATACAGAATAACAACAAAACTCCTTACCTATGAGCGTAGAGAATATATAAACTAGGACCCTTAAACATCCTAACATATCTGCTAAAGTGCCATCCTCC
Organism: Psophia crepitans; assembly: GCA_013399095.1. Lineage (NCBI taxonomy): Eukaryota > Metazoa > Chordata > Aves > Gruiformes > Psophiidae > Psophia > Psophia crepitans. The sequence continues at coordinate 264,669 of VWZZ01003496.1, read as the reverse complement.
ACTTCACCCACAGCGTAACAGTAGGCCTCTGTCCTGGTTTTGCTGGGACAGAATCATAGAACTAATTTTCTGCACAGAAAAGCTGCATTTTAGAGCAGACTGCAGCACTTAATTCTGTAAGAATGAAGTTGATAAGACACTCTGATGTAGTTTATGGCCATCTGTGGATGCAGGTTTCTATAGTGATCAAGGTCTTTAGCAGTTTTGAGATAGCCAGGTGCAAAAGCTAGGAGCAGTGAAAGCCAGGGCACTGCCCCGAGCTGACCAACAGAAGTATCCCATGCCATAAACATCACGCTCCCTATAAATCAGGAGATTCTCTGGGACCACCCTCTCTCTGTGATGGCTGCTGTCCCTGGAGGGTCTCGCCTGCCATCCCATCCCTGAGCCCCACTCTGTGCTTGCGAGACCTGCCCTGCCACGTGTGGTGACTGTCGCGTTCTGGCTGTAGTGGTGCTGTTCGCAGTGTGCGGCATCGACACTCACTGCTGGGGGGGTGCAGCTCACCAGCCCTGTATTGGCTGAGTATAATCTCCTGTATTTTATACTAGTATTGGTGTTATCAAGATTTTTACTCCTTTATTAAATCTATTTCTATTTCAACATTTCCTTTTTCTTCTCCCAACATTTCAACATTTCCTTTTTCTTCTCCCAATTTTCCCTCCTCACACGATGTGGGGCATCCGGAAACAAAATAACTGTCTAAACCATGACAGCCTCCGCTTCAAGTACCAAGCTAGGAGAAAGTCTGGGACAATGAGACACAGTACATCTTCTGGTGAAACTCACTGTTTTTTGGGAGGTAGGATGTTTCTGAAGTTCATGGCTCAAGGGCCACAAACAGCCTTCTGTTATGCTTTAACAGTCACAACATGCGCTTTCAGTAACTGGAATATCTGACATCACTGAGATGCAGTCTTGAAAGATCTCTCTGATAGTCTTGATTTTGTGTGACTATTTGTACACAGGCACACAGAAAAGACTTTTTTCCCTACTTTTAACTAAGGTTTTTATTTCTGTCTATAGCTCGAAGTGAGTTGCAGAGATACTATTCATGCTATCAGAACAGGAGTGGATGAACTTCATGAAATAAAAACAGAGACGAAGATAAATCTATCCAGCTGCCACGGTGTACATCTGATAAATACGTGGATGGTACCTATTCATCATCTTTATTTTATAAGCAGGTAGAGAAAACCAGAACTTAGAGAACATCACTCAACTGAGATTGAACCCTTTAGATTTATCTTAATTATGAAAATCTGACAGATGCAATCTGACAATCAGTGCAAGTAAGGCTGGAAAGGCCAGTGATGGACTTCTCTCAATGAAGACTCAGACTTTTATCTGGCTTCTTTCAGAGACAAACAGCCAAATTTTGCATGACTGTTTCACCTGCGTTTCTATTATCTGTAGGAATATGAAATATTTAGATTCAGAGTAAATTCTTTTTGGTTGCTATTTTGTTCTAAGTAATGACAGACTTCAGCAAGTACCAAGCATAAACATTTGTGGGTGAAAAAGTAAAGTTTATTTCATATATTCATCAGGATTTGAGTGTGATTTTTTTATTACCACATCTCAAAATTCTGTCCCCTTTTTTAGAATGGAGTTTGCTGCAGGTTCTTCAACCCATAAAATTAAAACTCAGACGAGTTTTTTAGCCTTTCTATTCACCAAAGCAGCCCCAGCTGCCTCTGCCTAGTGCAAAAGACTCGTACATAGCAAATACCTTTCACAGTTCCTTGTCTTTGTTCTCAAATTAGAAGTATTGGATTCAAATTTTTTATACTTCAGTTACATTTTACATACTAAATAACTTGCTACATTTGTATTTTTACACCATTATCTGCAATTTCACAGATGGAAAATGGTCTTTAATGTCCATAAGTTGTCAAATCAGCATTTTGCTTTCTTTTTAATTACTTTCGTAGCAGCAGAAGGAATGAAGAACCCTGGCATACAAACACAAATTAGTATCTAAGTTTGGAGCATTTTAGAAGGGTATCAGAAATATTTGCAGACATTGCTTTTAAATTTCAATAAAATAAGGCTACTCAATTGCCTAGATAACCTATATAATACTGAGTTGGATTTATTTCTTACGGGGCTCTATTTTGACTGATGTAAAAGGAAAACTGTACTACATAAAATCCTTACCATGAGTATGAATGAGAGTTAAGAGAATTAGAAGAGTTAAGAAGCTTCTTGCCAGCTAGCAAAAAGTTGGTACGTTTGATCCTGTTAGGAAGGTGAGAGAAATGCACATAATTAACCATTACTGAACTCATTAATAGCATAATCTTTTAAAGCTTAAAAATTTTGGAAAGTATCTGTTTGAAGGTTAGATGTGGTACTTAGGGACATGGTTTAGTGGGTAATAGGTGGTGGGGGGACAGTTGGACTAGATGATCCTTGACGTCTCTTCCAAACTTAATGATTCTATGTCTCTTATGACTCGAATCTCATACTGACCAATGAAGACAAGCAAAGTATTTAGCAAAACCCTCTTTTTGATGATGAACTGCAGTAATCATGCAACAAAGGTATAAAGTAATTTCATTGCTAAAAAAGTTATTACTGCCGAGCAGTTAATTTGCATGAGAAATTACAGCTCTAAGGAAAAAACCCTAACGACATGACATAAGAACAACAAAGGAACACAGGTGAGATGACAGTACTCTTCCATGTTATTGTGAGATAAATGAGACCCAGTCAACAACATGTCTCAGCATATGGCTGACCTCCCCTAACTGTCATTGTGGTGAAACTAATACGCCCTTTTACTGTGCTTTTACCTCGGGACAGCTTCTGATATAAGTTAATTCAAGCAAGAAATATTTAGCAACAAAGAGAAGGCCTGTGATTTGGCTTCTAGATGGTCGTGTCAAAGGGCTTGTACTCGGAACCAGTTTCACATTGTCTAGCTTGTCCTTCATCAGGATTCACCGGTACAGTATTTAAAGACAGCACAATTTTGAACAGGCTCTTTCTTGTCCAAGCCAGGTTAGACTTATGATTCTTCAAACAAAACTTCAAAGAACACAGAACTACAGGATTCTCCAAGTTCTTGCTTTGTAGGCATTTACATGAAGAGTGCTATAATATGGAAATGAGGGATTACAGATCTATCAGAAGCAGAAAATAAGTAAAGCAGCTTCCACTGTAACAGACACCTTCAACCTTTGTGAGTTTCATTTATTTAGCTGGGTGGAATTTCCAGAAGTACATAACAACAACAGGTAAGGGCAATAAGGCTGTTAGTATGTTAACTTCTAGTCCAAATCTCCTAAGATAGACTTCAATCAGTTTTTCATCCTATTTTCTTCCAGACAGGGGTAAAGCTGAATATAATGAATTATTAGTACTGCTGTATGAACAAGAAGTAAAATCAGTCACATTTCCAAAGCTTATAACCTTTTCTTTCCAGGGAAAAAAAGTCTGTTTTGAACGTTTATATCAGAAAACATCCTGCACAAGGGTATCCTACCCAGTCTCCAGCTACCATCACTTCTTCCAAGTCAAACCAAAACAGAGATCCTCACTGACATACACCATCTAAAGGAGCATCATTTACACTATACAGTTAATAGAGAAGATTCTCTTCAGGTGCAGTGAATCAGTACATATCTAACCCAGTCTCAGATCCTTTCCAGGTTTTGCTCTTGGGTTCCCTCTAATTAATGGGTCCCATCTGCTGGGAATATTCTCCTACTACTTAATACCAACACCCATCAATCAACGTTCCTCTCTTCAAGAGGTTCCATCACACATTGCTAGGCTGGGTTAGCAGGGTTTCGTTAACCATTGTACAACATAAATCCTTAAAAGAGAAAGTTTTAAACATGTTTCATTTGGGGACATTGTTTATTTTTTTTTAAAACAAGATTCCTATATAGCACACACTCTGAGTTCTCTGGAGTTGTTCATTATGTTCATTTTGCAAAAAGGGCAATTTTTCTTAAACTGTGAATTGTGGAAGGATAATTAAAGAAAATTGCTTCAACTTAAAATCTTTTTGCTGGCCACCTAAGAATACCCAGTTTTCTGAAGTGATGTAGTTCCTTTAAATAATGGATAACACGTAAGGTTACTCCCTACTACGTGGAACAAGTGGTCAATAATTCACAATTGTAATTACTCTGAAATTTTTTTCAAGAGGCTTGCAATGTCCTTGATATGGAAATATATGGAAATATAGAGACTGAAGACTATTAAGCCACAACATCTATTCTAAATGCAGGCAAAATAATACCAACAGTTTTCAAATAGTGAGTTCCTATGCCATCCAAACTCAGAAAAATCTATGAATGTATTTATTAGACTGTAGGGATTCCAAATAAACTGTCACTAGACTCTACTGTGAAAAGATTGGTTAACATTCATGATAAAAAATTCTTTTCTTCCACACATTTTGGGATGTGACTGAACAGGTCTCATAGCAGATGAACAGATTAGCTGGCCAGTGCTAGCTTCTCCTTGCATCCCACTGTCTGATTCAAGCATGTCGTTACATTTAGACCTCCAAAGTGAAAAGAGACGCAGGACAGACATACTTCAAGAATGCAACACAAGTTCTCTTCAAAAACAGATCAAGAACTCTCATCTCTAAAACCCTCTCATCGTCCATTGCATCTAAATCTTGCTCTCACATTTTTCCACTATATATAATAATGGGCAATGCCTTGAGTGAATTTTTGCTCTTTTTGTTTGCTTGAGCAACATTTTGTTTTAGCTAAATTTAAGATTTCCCATAAAATGTTCATTAGATCTTATCTGTCCTTTCTTGGGATGACAAGTGCGGGTGACCAGCAGAATTTACCAACAGGTTAATCACTGTTTTTCTACTTCAAATGCATATACATTGCAACTTTCACTGCTAAAAGGGAAGGCAAGTTTTTTCCTTCCTTTCCACTGATTCCTAGTAATCTCCCTTTCATGAAGGGTGTTCAGATCATTACTCCTATGCTGGCAATTCCTTCCCTCTCCAAGCAGCAAGGTAAGTGACTCATTACACCTCACTTGGACCAATCCACTGTCCTAGTCCTATCAAATCAGGCAGGTCTTGTTTAAACTTAGATTCATCCACAGAATCACAGAATATTAGACGTTGGAAGGGACCTCGAAAGATCATCTAGTCCAACTCCCCTGCCAGGCCAAGACCACCTAGAGTACGTCACACAGGGACGCGTCCAGTCGGGCTTTGAATGTCTCCAGAGAAGGAGACTCCACAACCTCTCTGGGCAGCCTGTTCCAGTGCTCTGTCACTCTCACAGTGAAAAAGTTTTTTCTTATATTAACATGGAACCTCCTATGCTCCAGTTTGCACCCGTTGCCCCTTGTTCTATCACTTAAAGACATCGAGAAAAGCCTGGCTCCATCTTCCCGACACTAATTTAACCTGTCATTAAGAAAGCAAGCCCAGGAAAAAGATGTAAGAACTTGTGGATTAACAAAGAGAAGCCTTGATTTTCATAGCTCTAAGCAGAGGCCTTCTTTACTCTTGAATGTTGAACTATTTAAACTTTTTTTTTTTTTTGGTAGAAATCTGTAAACAGCCAGTGATATAAATACATGTACACACACCTCTCTCTGATTACTCAAAACAAAAGTAATTTCTGCTTTTAATTTGAGAATGAAACTACAGTTTAATTTAATGTAATGCTAAGTTTAGCTTAATGTAATGGTTCTTTATAGAGACATACAGAGAATTACCTGATATAATGTCATATATGGAATACTTCTCAGTGTACACCACACCAGCTTGGCATGTGGCTATAAAGATGGATAAAAATGTTAGGTTGACGGTTGGACTTGATGATCTCGGAGGTCCTTTCCAACCTTAGTGATTCTGTTCTATCTCTAAACTGTACAGAACACTGAAAAATTAAGTATTTCAAAATAAATCAATATGATATTACATGAAAGAGTGACAGTAATAATCCGTAACTCCAGCCATTTCGATGACAAGGGCATTCACTGTTAACCTCCCTATTTCATACCGGCTACTTTCTTAACGATAACCTGGAATGAAAACCAGATAAATGGAGTTTTGTAAAGCGTTATGCATTGACTTTACACTGCATCCCCAGAAGTCAATGCTTACGCTTCTGTACTGAAAGCTGCGTTAGCCTGCATAGTTTTGAAAAGCCCATCATAGGCATGTACAAAAGTAACAATTTCTGAAGAACGGGAATGACCTCATACTCCACCAGTGACACTCAGGAGCTTCAACTCCTGAGCAAATGCAGTCTCCCCTGAATGCACTGTATAATGTGAGCACTCTCATTCACTGTGATAATCAAGTTCCAGTGCTTTGAGTCACCAGAAGTAGGTAATAGAGTGAGCTAAGAGGAGATAATTACCCTTGATCCAGAACTTCAACAATTTACTAAAATACTTCCATTACTATATCTTCACTCTTCCTTTGCTGTTCAGCGCCTGAGACCATGCAAAGATGCTTGGTTTCATATAAAGCGCCAAACAAATAATTTCTTGCAAAGCAACCTTTTGCCACTGAACAAAGAAATCAGACATAAGATGTCAAATCACAGTGACAGACAGATGATTCTAAAATTATAACCTATAAAATTCTGTAGCTAAAATTAATACAGCAAGATACGATGGAAGAAAGCAGTAGCAGACACCTCCACATTGATTTCCAGGCATGTGAAGAAACACAAAAAAAATAATCTAGATAAGGGCAGTGGGGGAGAATGAGATATCCCTGTAACTATACAATAATGAAAGAAAACTGGACATAATGAAAATGAACCTCCATTAATGATTTTTTCCAAAAGATCTTTCTTTTTTTTGTATTAAATTTCAACTCGTACATCAAAGTGAGTGAGAACTCAACTGACTGGTTTGCTGCTAAAGAGCTGCAGATTGCTTCTGAATGAAGAAAATTGCGTGGGACTGCATTGCATTTTTAAAGGTTAGCAAGACACCTTATGCTCCGATATTGTTTGTTCTCATTTCATAGCGCTTTTTCTCTTGAGGTTTCATCCCCTTGTAGTTTTCTTACAGCACAAAGCTGTGAACAAACATAATGCGATACGATATACAGTATCGCAAAGATGTCTTTATAGAATATAACTCTACTTCTTCATTGTACTTTTTTCTTGGCCTTTTATTCCTACAATAAAAGCATGTTATTTCTCCAAACTAGGAGAAAGCAAATGAGATGAAACATCAAATAACTGTACCTTTGATTTTCCATTAAAATAAATTCAAGATGCCTAGAAGGAATAAAAATTAGCCAAATAATAAACAGTAATAAAAGTAGTTCTTTTTTTAAGGCTTACCAAAATGCAGCCATCAGAAGTAATTTTTTTTTGTCAAATTATCTTGATAGAAACTAGATTAAAATACAGTTCAAGGTGTTTGGTTTTTTCCTACTTCTTAAATCTCGCATGTGAGTATTGGGACTACTCAGGAAGGTTCAGGTTTGAAACCTCTCCAGTCTGAAAACGTATCAAAGTGTAAGAGCAGCTTTACCACACTACTCTAACACATGTAAACCCTGACATGACAGGAGCTGCACTTATGCTGAAAATATAGTTCAGCTGTCAGATGCTAATTAGACTCTGAAATCCTTCTGGACTTCACAATAAATGTGTTAATTAATATCACATGTGATGGCAGTTTAAGAGATTTGGGATGTCTATCTGGCAACAGTAAAAGAGCAATAGACTATTTTGATAAAAGGCAGAATTGTATTACAGTGGAGTTTAATTTCAGCTTTCCCACATAATAAGGTTCTCTTCACCCTGCACAGCACTCCTCCTAAAGGAAAGACAAAGCAAAAATTGCTTAACACACATCAAAATTCTTGGACTTTACCAAAAGCTGTGCAAAGCAACAAGTTTCTTCTGCTTCAAAAATTTCTGTGACATTTTAGGAATTTCTAGATTTAATTTGGATAAAATGCTCCCCCTCAAAGTGCCCACTTTCCACCTTCCTATCACCCTACTTCCAACTTCTGCTCCTACACTTTCGCATAAAGATGTAACTGTGCTGCTCAGTCTTCCAAAGGTTTCTGGGAAGAGGAAACAGGCAACTGAATACAACATTCTCCATTTACATCCCATCTCAGAATTACGATGCTGACAAATTATCATTCTTAGTCAGATTTTCCAAGAGCAGTCTTAGTGGCATGATCCCAAAGGAACATGAACTCTTTAAAACCATTATCTCAATTTTGGCTTTGATAGTAGTACTTGTATGGCAAAATTTCTAGTGTTTTCTGAAAACAAATGTTCTCTTAGACTCTCTTAAATGCTTCTCCCAAAATGCTGTGCTGCAATTTATGACACTGACTTCTCTTACAACATGATGTGAACTTTATCTTGTAATGATGTGTTGCCAAAGAGACTTACTAAACTGGCCAATGCTTCATTGACTGAGCTCAATACTGACTACTGTCAGAAAGCAAAGTGAATGGCATTTTCTCCAAAGGTTAGATGCTACCAAAGGAAACAAAAACACGCATGTTGACACCTTGAACTTTGCAAACAAGAAAGTGATTACACTAACCACATTGCCTGAAGACAACATTTCTCACTTTCTCCTCTGGCATGGCTTTTTGCATTACTGGAATGTACCAGGATCCACTGCAGGTTGTCTGCTAGCAACATGTATAGATCAGCATGTGCTGATATACTAAATACGTGTTCTCCAAAATCCTTGTTCTGTTTTTTTTTTTGTAGATAACTTGGTGATTATTAAATTAAATGCCCAAATAAAGAAGCAGAATGAATGCACTTGAATCTTTACCAGCTTATGGCAAAGAGTAAAGGAGGTGAACCAAAGTGATGAAAATACACATTCAAAAATTACGTAATGAAGAGAAATTACTTCAAAGGAAAGAAATATGATCATTGGAACATAGCATATAAAAGGTCTAGTCTAGAAAAAAATAAGGAGAAAATATCACAGAATTTAAGTTCTCCTTACACAGTAATATTTACTAATATTTTAAACAACTTCTAACAACATACATGTAATAAGCACCCTAACATTAGAGTCAATGGAGATGAAAATATCTCAGTACAATGCTTCTACTTGCTTTGAAAACACTTTTCTGCATTATCTATTAGTTCATTACCTCAGTTCTTTCTAACTGGCAGTACAGATGCCTATAGTACTGAAGGTCATAGCTTCAAAATGTTCTCAGCTTTGTGAGACCTGGTTTTTAAAAATCTTTTTTGTATTAGATTTCAGAAATCATCTTTCTTACTTAGCTATCTAAAACCTAAGCCTTCATATAGTTTCCTCCTACAGTGCATACAGGAAAGATAGAGTGACTCATTCCAGCCTATGCCAGGTATTTGAGACAGTTACAGCAGATGATTCTCTAGGTGTGTCTCTCTTCCTTCACCTCCTACAGAAGAAATTAATTCCAACCTAAATCCTCCATTAGAAAAAAAATATATTTTTGCTACCTTTATAGTCACTCAAAACGGACACTATTATCACTTGGAAGAAATCACCATGAGATTCTGATGGCTGTCTTCAACATCAAACATTACATAATACAAAGTGAATAATAAGGCTGTGTGTGCTCTGCATGTTCTCCCTCCGCAAGCTTGTGCTTCAGCCCACTGACAGTTGGCTATCTAGGCCTGATAAAACATATTTACTGATCCAGTTTGTCAGCCAATCTGTTCTAAATTTGCAAATGAGAATTAAGTAGCCTAAAGATGGCAAAAAGAAAAGTAAAACATAACACTTTTCAGCATTTCTCATACTAAAGTATGTACAAAATGTTCACTTGTATCAGTATAAAGTACTCTGTATGAACACTGCCTCAGGGAGATCATACTTCACCCAAATACAGCCCATTTACCTTGCAAGAAACATCACGGAATCAAAGAATCATTAAGGTTGGAAGAGACCTCCAAGATCATCCAGTCCAACCGTGAATTAGAACTCTGTCTTTCATTAAGAAAATCCCATTCATTCTCAACACCACGCCCAACGGCACGGCTATGAAATTCAGTTTTCTTTGGTTTTGCCATTTACTTAGTAAAGAAGCAGCGTTCCATTTCCATCCATTTTTGGATATCCTCCCAAAATTATATCGCAGTATGTCTTACTGATTCACCCTTCCTTCTCACTATCCTCTTCTCGTTAAAGCCGGTGTAGTGCTGACCTGTAAGGTTTTGCAGTTTGCATTTGTCTCTGCAATTCAGCGGTTATTGGTTGATCCAGCTTAAATGGTTACAGCTGGATCAACCAGTCTCACCCTTTCAAAAACAAAATTGCTATAAACCTTTTCTGACCTTTTTCCTTTTTCTTCCAATCTCCAGGCATAGTATGGCTAAGGCAAAAACAATTACAAAAAAGAAAATCCATACAAAGCCTATAACGACACGTAAGTCATGGAATGGAAACAGCACAGTCTTCCACTATCCCTTTGGAAGATTACAATACATCCACTGGTGAATTCCCATCACATAACTTTTTTTTGACCGGTAGTGGAACATCCTGTTCCAGACCCTCACTCCCTGTCCTGAGTAACACCCTTAAAGTCAGTATCAGCTGTGTTGTACTGCAGATAAAACCAGAAATAAACAGAAACCAATTAAACAATTAACAGAAATAATGCTCTTCTATCCCAAATAAAAGTGACAGTCAAACTATTGCATGAAATTAGCATTTGGCAACTTTTGGTTCATTGTACCCGATCTGATTTCTTCACTCATGGAACTTAGTACTTCTGAGGAGTATAAATTAAAAGTGACTAGTCAGATATGGTTACTTTTTCCTCAGGAAATAATTCACAAAATAAATAGTTACATTGAAACCAGTCCAAATACTGCAGAAATCCTTTGGAATAATATGTTATACAGATTTGCCCGTAAGGTTGTGAGATTCATTGGTAAATTCTGATTTATTAAGAGAATATTCTGTATTTGAATATGAATGAACAGAGTAATTTTTAAATTATATTTTGGATCAGATGAGAATCAACTGAATTCAAGGTTCACATTTCAGCATACAGAGTACTAAACTAAATACCTCCATTAAATATAGATCTACATTCTTGACTTGCAGTCTTTAAACCTGCCTGATGAAAAATAAAGAGTAAGTGGCATTTTTCATCAGGATTTTATCTTGATAAAAAGTCCTTTTTGCAGATATATTTGATATTCATTATGTTCCTGTAACAGCCTCTGCATCTCAAATGTTATCAAACCCTGGCAGGATCTTTTCATCTTTGTAATACAAAAGTAGACTTTGTGTTCTCAACCCTACTTTGTTCAAATTATCAATAAGAAAAGTTTGATTGACAGAGAGAAAGGAAAAACAGTTCTGATTAAATCTGAGAGCTTTTATTTGAGCTGGTTTCACAAGAAGAAAAGGTTATCTATCTGTTATGACATATGTCAGACCTTTTTTGGCCATTATTTTTTATATAGACCATTGGACTATTATTTTCAGGAATAAGTGAAGGTAGTCTTCAGGTAAGTTCCCCATTTGTGGTTTTGATAAATACCTTTAGTTCATCAAGCAGCTAGATTCTGTCTCTCACTGCTGTGACAATTATCTCTTCATGGGACATACTTTCAGAGATCATACACTGTTGCTTATTTGCTTCACTTTTCTATGCAGGTAAATGTGAGAACTAGTAAATCATTACAGACCGTAAATACTTTTGAAATATACAGCTAGAAACTAAGCCAATAATGAGCCAGGCTACACATTATTCTATTGATATAAACCCCACTAAATTATCTTAGCTGGCCATGGAAGAAACTGCCTTTGAGGATCTCCAGATACTACAAAGTGCTGTGCAGATTTCTCCATCTCCATCCATGCTGTGACCTTCGTTTCATTTGGAACAGAAGGCATTGCATGGGGACCACGCTGGGCTAACATAGCCAGGGAAATACAAAGAGAATATAAAACCAGCTTTGGATTTATTCCTGACCAGCTCCTCAATATATTTGGGTGCTCAGGTTCATTTACCCCCGAGTTGTAGCATTTTCTCTTTCCTTCATTTTAGATACAGGGATACAGTTTATGAATGCAGTTTTATGAATGAAATTGAATTATACTGAAACGGAAAATTGAGCAAAACATATCCTGTAAGTATTGGCAGGAAATACATTTCAGGGTTTTTGAGAAAAACATTTTACTCTTTCATCAGAAATTCTGAACAGTAATTGTGGACTTTCAATTAAAAAAAAGGAGAAAAATAGTGTATTAAAAACAAACAATATTTTTTGCTTAATTTCATGAAGTGACAGAAGAGATATCTGAAAAACATTAAGCTAGAGACAGCCACTCAACTGCAGAAGCACAAAAAATGCCATCAATAACATGAATTACATCCTGCAACAAGTCATCCAAAATATTTGGTTTAGTCAGCTTTATATTTTTTTTCCTACTTAAATATAAATTAAATATAATACAATGCTAAAGTTTAATATTCCCCCCTCCCCCTTGTTAATTATAAATATCCTTATTCCTAAAGGGAGTTTATATGATAGAGGGAAGAGTTAAAATAAAACACACTAACGTTCTTTGAAGTCTTCCCTACTTTGCCACTGAGAAAGAACAAACCCTTAAAACTTTTGCTGCATACAAATGGATTGTGCATGTTGAATCTGTTTGTGGTATATGTACAGATCTCACTCAAGTAGTGAATGTCCTCTGAAAATAAAGCTCCAAAGGATCTTTGTTTATTTCCATGATAAGATTTTAGATTCCTCCATCTATCTCAAGAAGAATGATGTTCTGCATGAGTAAGATTATTGCAGTTCATTCTGTGAAATTCCACAGTTATCATATCCTCATGTGAATTTAATAAAGCTTAGCCTTAGCTGCTCTTGAACAGCAGCCAAGCATTTGATTTGTTCTATTTAATTTTATTCATTTATATGCATCTTGCTACCATCTGGAATCATAAAAACAAACAGTTCAAGCAGTTAATGTGTTAAAAAGGGACAAGGAAATAATGAAATATTCCCTTCCAACACCCCCCCACCCCCCATACTCTGTTTCTTTCATATCCATTTCAGAACTCATGTTGCTATTTCCTAATTCCAAAAAGATTTTCTGTAAGAGGATTGTCAGGACAGATGTTGGAACCCTTACACAACTGAGCACGTGCTGTCGTAGCCATGTTCAGTGTTTCAAAACCAAAATCCTGTAACTAATAAATCATGCTTGGTAGGTGAAAGCAAACAGATAATTGCACCATTGTATTTCTGGTATACAGAAAACTTCGAGTATTTTTCCCTCCAGTTACATTTTCCTTTTTTAATTGCTTTGATAGCATTATTCTGCCATTTCTATCTGCTTTTAATATACCACCTTCATGATAAGTTTCTCAAAAGGTCTGATTGACTCATTACTTTGTAAGTAAAACAATCACCACTACATCAACTTACTGGTGTTTTCACAACAATTAAGATTTTGAATTCCAGAGACACCTACGTATACTTGGGGATCCAAAAATATTAAACATTTGTACTGACATAGGAATGTATAAATCTCAGAGACTTCTGAAAGGATCCCAGAAATAGGCTGAATAGGAAAAAGCAGTTTGCAATAATTTGTGTGAATATTCACAAATTCTGAATCAGCATTAACATGGAGCAACACAAAAGAAATAGCGTGATGATGCAACATACTTCTGTATGCATTAAAACACAAACAGTGCAAAAGACATGAACACTGAAAAAGACTAAGACATGTTTGGTGAAGCACAAGGAGACAGCCGAAGACTGTTCAGTATCTACAACTGAAGAGGAAGATGGAGATACAGAGAAAAGTGAGACTGTGAGGAAAGGGATTAACATGCAGCTTCCTCATGTGTAGCAGCTCAGTTTTCTCATTCAAAATGAAGCCATTCTCAAGATAGAAGGAGGGAATGAAGAAAGACAGACCACCTGAACACGAGGGCCTCACTAGAGCTGAATGGAAATCTTCACCTTATCCCATCATGACTTTTTCAATTGGGAAGTCAGGGAACAAGCTTCTTGTTTGAGAGCTCACAATACAATCACTCTAAGCACGATTGCCCATATATGCTCTCTGGGATACAATGCACACTTTTGTTAAAGAAACAAAGAGGATGACAGAAAGAAAATGAGTGACTGTGATCTGCTTTAATGACTTCTGTCCAAACCAGACTTTGCTGGATTTTCTCTAAGGCCCCAGAAGAGGTTTCACTGGTGCTGAAGTACTTCATATCAATCTGTAAAGTGTATACATGCCCTTTCAATAGAGACTGAACACAGCGAGGGAAATTCCAATTAAGACAAGGAAAAACTTTTCACTATGGGGGTAGTCAAATAGGAACCAGTGTTTCAGAAAGGTTTTGGAAGCTCCACCCTTAGAGATACTCAGCAATCAACTGAACAAGGTCCAGAGCAAAATGATCTAAATTAGCCTAGTTTTGAGCACCGTGACTGGACTCGGTGACTTCCACAAGTCGCTCTGAACCTGAATTACAGTATGATTCCATGATCTGTAATCTTCTACAACTCCGATATAACAAATAGTGACCCACCAACCTAAATGGCTATGTCCTAAATGGTTACAGCACATTGTCCAAGGAGATTTATACATCTGGTATTAACTCCTTTAGTTATTATCACAGTGTTTTTGTCAAGTGTCAAACTGACACAATGCCAAGTGCAAGAACTTATGTACATCTGGACTGTTACACAAAAAACCCACCATAGTTTCAGTATATTAATATAAAAATAGGGAAAAAAAATAACTAAGAGATTCCTAAACCTGCTATTAGAGACCAGAAAATAAGACTCTCATGGTGTTAGGCCATGCAAGTATTTTAAATCATTAAAGAACAAAGGTCGTATTTGATGAACAGGATATGAAGTAACTTGAGTTAGGAAGCTGGCCAAAGGAATAACACCTAGAAGTGGTCTTACAATAAACCTGGTGAAGAAAGGGAAATGAATCGACAAAGATGACTTATTAGGTATTACTTCACAACTTTGGCTATACAAGGGCCAAAGGATGTTACTACTTGCTTAAAATGTATTCATCACATATTTAGAAGTTATCACCTTTGAGTTAATTGTCAAGCCTAATGTTTTCAAAATTAGTTGGTTTGATGATTGCCCCATGTCTAAGTAAACACCAATCTGTTTATCCATGTTTTTTAGTCACAATGTCATTTTGCTAGATTAAAATAAAAATCTGCTTCAGGCCATTAAAGGCGGCATTCATCCATGCTACTAAACAGCAAGAAATATCTTAGAATATTTCCTTATAGAGAAAAGAAGCATTTGTAAAGTATTAGAAAATTACCTTCTTTCTGTGTGTCTATGTGTAGGCTTCTACAGTCCTATAATGTATAAAACAAGAGTTAAAAAGGTGAATATTTAGTGTGAAAAATAGAGATCCACATAGAAGCTGTTATCTTACTTCAGTGTATCTAATGGGACATCTGAAAAGTATTAGATATCTGTATTTGGAAGCGTAGCTTACCGCAATTTTGAAGGAGGAAAACAGGATTTTCTTGTAGGATTTCTGGTAAATCCATTGTTCCCACTCAGTTCTAAAAAAATATTATAGATCAAGCCGACTCAGCATGGACTGCAGAACAGCTAATACAACAATGCTGATCACTGCTGCTAGCAACGGTATCAGACAGAGGTGGCAGCAGCTTTTAGTTGCAGCTCTCATCGAGTTCGGAGTTTAAGGGGAGTTGGGAGAAACATTTCTTCTATAAATTGTAGTGGTTTTGGCTTCTAACTTTGAAATCAATAGCAATCAAAATCTCAGCAGGCTGTAGAAGTTACTGCCTCCTTTCTGCTAAGTTTGAGAACAAAATCCAATGCTTTTCTCCCATCTTGAAGTTCTGTTTACAAATACACTTATTCAAAATAGAAAAGCACTTTCCCAGCTTCAGTTTGATTCATTGGTATGTCTGCTAGAGAGACTTCTCATGTTAACCCTCCTCCCGAAACCAGATGCTTTTGAAAACAGAAGGCAGAAGGTAGAGAATGCTTATGCTTTTGTAGTGTATCATTCTAAAGCTCTACACCCGTATGTTTAATTCTAACAACTGAGTACTTGCAAGCAAATGTACTTGCTTTAAAAAAAAAATAAAAAAATCAAGAAACAAAATGCAAAGCTAGAAGACACTTTTTGTTATATAAAACCAAAAACTTTACCTTAAATAAGTTTACAAATGGTAAAGAGGTAAATCATACTGTAAACTTTTTCTACCATCCTTAAGAATTTAAATAGCTTCATCCAGTTAAAATAGCACAGAAAACTGTACCACATACTTTTCTAGTCTAAATTGAATTTCTTTTTCACTTCAAAACATCTTAGTTTTCAGGGGAGAAACAAAATTTCTAACAATCAATAAAAATTAGTGAACAATACAATGAAGACATCTTACCTTACAATCACATCAAACCTGATACCAACTAAACTTTTCAACTCAAATACAAACACGTTTTCCGTGTGTTCACATCCATTCAAAGTCAGCAGGCAACATTCTGCTACTTTTAACTGTAATAATAAATCCAGACTAATCCAAATAAGAATGTGTGTCAGAATGTGACTTGAAACTACATCTGCAAAGATCTCTGATGTGGCACTTTAGGTTTTGATAGAGCTATCTCACCACAATAAAAATTAAACACTAACAAGATCTTCCTTTTCTCTCACCTCTTGCTACCCTAATGCCACCTAGGTCCTGCACAAGATCACAACTTTGTCCGTACAGCCCCTGGCAACTTTGGTTGACAGATAATCACAGAAGATATACAGCACCAAGTAGTTTGTGGGGGACAAGAATGAATACTACTATGGTACTCTATTAGTTTCTTTCCAATATTTTAAGATGCTTTCTTGTATCTTAACAAGTAAGATCATACAAATCACCTTATCGACAAATTGATTTGAAAATATGGAATTTGAGTGTTCACTCCCCCCAAAAAAATAAAACCGCCATGCCACAGTTATGTAAGCCAAAATGTCCTCTTTAACTTCAAGTCAGATCATCTAGTACAATTCCACCAACGGCATGCTCTCAGATGAAAATTTTTGGTATAGCCTACAATAAAATAATTCTCCAAAAACTTACAAAATATAAAAAATAAGAATAAATCTGTATAAGTTCCACTTCGGCCACAAAATATTTAGCTGCTATTTTGTATTTAATTGTAATTAGTTTGTATTTTAAAATCTAAAACATTTAAACTGCTATTTAATACAAAGTAACAGGTAAAGAGCTGGTGATACTATTTGGTTAGAATAAGAAATTTTTTTCTTTCCCCATGAAGCATGGGTAAGTCACAGAAGGCATGTGTTTTCCTCAGTATTTCCAATTACTCAAACACTCTAAAAGTTCAAAAGAAAGGAGGTTCCAAATTCCATTCCCTTGTTTGAGGTACTTCAGCCTGTGGGTCATTTGCTTATCTGAAACACAGGTGCACTAGCGTATGGATAAGACCAGAATTTGTCCTATTGTTTTCATTTTAATAAAAGATGAAGAGAGGAAGAAAGTAGTAAAGAAAAAATCAGACCACCAATGGTTTAGACAGGGATCATGGGAAAGTATTTTTGTGGGGGAAGTCTATGATTGGAGTCTTTCAGATTCATATTAGTGTCTATACGCCTGCAACTTGCTTGCTATCGATGCAGACAGATAAAAGGGACGTTTTTGTTCTGCCTAGACAATAGAAAGGAGGAAATTCTTTTGAGGAAAGGTCTGAGATGCAAATTTCATGTCGGACTCTGGCGATCATATCAAGAACAAACAGCATCACAGTCCAGAAGGAAACAGAACAGAAGCAGAGCGCAGTTCACCTGTCTGACAGCCATGGACATCTTCTCTTAGCAGAGAAAGGATGAAAACTTTGCTGAGAAAATAGGAATTCAGCTCATAATTCTTAGCTGGAATTCAGTGATGGGAAAATCAAACCTCACATCTTTCATACCATCATTTAGTTTTTATTGGAAGTAAATTATTTGAGCTTTAATGAACACCTTCCATAACAACAAAATTCATAGTAAATACAAATTAATAAAACCTATTTAAAAGATTGCAGAAAGTCAGTAGTACCCCTGAAAAAAATCCTGATAACACACCTAGTATCCACCTGTATGAATATAAATAACTGAATTTAATTTATATGTGTCTATTTATGAAATACGCAGAGGCTCACAAGTTGGAGGAAATACAGAAATGTCATTTTCATGACATTTTCAGTGGAAAGATTTAAGGGAATAAATCTATGTAATGGAAAAGAAGTAGTATTTTGGAATAGTGGGAGACTGCATTAGAATGAATAAAAGTGAAACAGTGAAAGAAAAAGAACTGAAATTCAAAACTGTACTTCTCATATCGTATCCTAACCTCCAAGAGTTACCAAGAGTCACTTTCGAATATAGCGAGAACCCAGCACACTCTCAGAAGGGAAGACTGACCTTTCCAGATCTCAAAATCATGCAGTAAAGTGAAACCTTTAGTGCCTGGCTATCTTTCAGGGACGTGGTTTAGTGGCAGACTTGGCAGTGCAAGGTTAACGGTCAAACTTGATGATCTTAAAGGTCTTTTCTAACCTAAACAATTCTATGATTCCTAGCAAGATACAATGGGTAATGCTATAGGCACACATCTACAGTTATATTCTATGTAATATATACTGCCTATAAACTTCAGTAACTGAGTGATAAATGCATATATACACCCTCATGCTCTTTCTTTATATACACATGCACACAAAATACATACGTACACAGATATATATATATATAAGCACTATATATATATCTCTTTCTCTCCAGCTCTAAACACCGTATAAAACCTCACGCATACATGGAAACATCGTTAGAAGATGTACAACGCTTGGAAATCCTGCTTAAACCAGATTTTTATGAAGAAAATGTAGACAAAAGAAACGTACTGCTAAGGAGTAGGAGGTTTTGAAAGAAGCATATTTCTGCAGATAGATTACTAGTAAGCTTTATAGTACTTTATGTATGGTAAAGTTATCAAAATAATTACAGCTCCTAATCACTGTAAAAAAAATCAGTATATATGTATAATTTGACAGTGTGCATGCACTAAACAAACAGATCAGAGATGCATTTAAAAACAGTGCTTCTCCAGAAGGTATACAAATATAATCTTCAAACAAAATTTATTTTAGAAATAGATAAATAAGACATAAAAAAGAACAGTGCTCAGTAATTCCAATATGAAAGCAAAAATATATATTAAAATATTTGTTAAAAAGATTTTACAAATAATACTTAAGACCAGGAGACAGCATAAACGTATGTTTTATGGTAAAATGGAAATCACTGAAAACGTGTAACAAAAAAACCCCGCAGCATTACAGGTTATGTTAAAAAAATAATTCTGTTTACATCACAAACCAGCTTTGCTCCTGACAGCACCCTACTGCCCTCCAGCAACCCTCTACTCAATTGAATTCCGAAGGATTTAAATATATCCTCCGAAGTCCAATATATTTTCTGACACGATAGGCAGCTTTCATATAAACTGCAGATTGTGTGCCATAGCTTTTCCTTGGAGTAACTCACTTGGTATCAGGGCATGTTTAAGATGGAGTGGCATTGACTTTTGGTAGACACACATTCGTATGAAATCTGGGCATTGATAATATGATGCAGGATGCAGAACAGCAAATGTGAGAACCTTCTTTGGCTGCTGGCATTGTAGGGCTAAGAGCAGCTGTGAGATTCATTTACTGTGGAGAACTGGCAATAAAGAACCATTCTTTTTGCTGAGCCACATGTAGCACTAATTGACCAAAACCAAACTTTAGGACTTTATCTATAGACACAGACTTGCCTGCGCTGGTGACAGAGGTGGCAACATGCATCAGATAAAAGGATGAATCTCTTGAGTACTGACATATGTAACAATAAATGCAGTCTAAAGTACAATAAAATAACTTAGAATGTATGATTGATATTCCAAAGAAAACATATGAGTTTTTAATGTCAACAGCAGCATTTGGTCATCTCGGTGATTTTTGCTCTTAATTTACTCTAACTTCCATGCAGACAGAAAATAGTATTTCTGTAGGTTAAAATATTTGAGAAACAAGAGCTGTTTTTGACACACATACATCTAGCTTTGACTCAGGATGCTACTACTCATTTTATATATATATATATATATATATATGGTTTTTTGAGTGGCCTCTGCTAGCCTTCACATCACTGAAAAGCATATAAAGTGCTATTTGGCACACACACATATTTGGTCAGTACACATATAAGCTTTCACAAGACTTTCATGAACCCATTCGACCATCAGAAGGGAAACGAGCTCTGAACAAGGCTTCTGCCAGTCTATGAAATAATTGTTTTTAAAAGCAACACTCAGATGTAAGAAAACAAAAACTGAAACAGAGGATACATCGAAAAGTGAACCACTTAAGAGGTTGCTGGCTTTTCCCTTAGTGCATTTGGAGGGTTATTATATTTGGCTGTGCTGACTCATCGGAGATCTAGAAGAAAGAGATTACTGATTTGGATCAATAATCCAACCACTTGATGTACCTTTTATTTCATACATGAAAATTTTTAAAAGTTTAAGATCATCCTAGATTCTTTTAGAATTATTTAGTGGTAGACTAGAATGGTATGACCAGTGAAATACTAGGACCTTCAGTTGGGTTGAAAGCAAAAGAACTGGGAATCTCATGAAAAATATTTTTCTCTGCAAGCACGTAACTGGCATGTTTAAATTAGAAAAGTACTTAACAAAGGTTTTCTTCATACTCTGTGTAAGAAAGTAGGCACTTCTAGAGGGCATGCAGTCCTAAAATGAAAATAACCTGTTATAGGGTATCTATGCCTTTTGACTACCAGAGAAAAAACTCAGGGCAACTGTATGTCCACTTGAAATGACTAAGTTACATGCTTGAAGTTAGATTAGATTAACCTAGTCCAGTATCTCAACTAACTCTCAATTAATAAATAAATACATTAATTCCATGTAAGTATTGCAAATACTTGGTGTTTTTCTTAATGAAACATTAATTTCACGTATATGAGTTTTCTCATGAAAGAAATGTAAGCTAATTATCATTGAGAACAGCAATCCAAAGACTGAAAAACCAAAGAAGAAACTGCAAGTCTCTGAAATCCTACTACCTTCCTGACAAACAAAGGGCCCCACTGGGCCAAAGGGTGATTACTCTTAACAAATACATCTGAATGTTTCCCATCACCTACCTATGAAGCACCAAAGTGAACAACTGGAACAGCAATAGGTAAGACCCATCTTTGTTACACTAAACAATCCTTCTTGAATAAATTCCTTACTGTGTTGGGAATAAACTTCTAACACGAAGCAACTGGCTGAATTGTGGGATTGAGTCAATAAGTATCATTACTGTATGTCTTAACCACTGAACATGTTGATTTTTTAGTTAAAAGCATAGATGCTGCAAGGGTATGATAAATAGGAATAGCAAAACTGTCTTACAGATACATAAACTTCTTCCCAAGAAAAGGATTTCATTAATTGGAAACGAAAAATTTTCTGTAACAGTCATAGCTATAATTATGCAATACAATATGCTAAATTACAATACGTACTTCATTATTAATAGAATTTATTTTACAGATCAAATAGCCAAATACACATTTTTAAAAGAGCCAGATAGCAAATGTGCAGGAAACTATAGGCAACAGTCATGGTAGACATTCTGCAGTCCAAGAACTGAGGCAACGTGATTATTAAGTACAAGCCTATAAATATCTTTACATCAAACATACAGTAATGTGTAAGAATTCCATGTTGTAGTCTAATGCATGAATCATTAACTTTTTCTTTAAAAGAAAGTTATATATACTGTATACATCCCAGTTAAAAGCAGTGTCTGTATTTCGTTTTATTCTAGCAAACTAATATTACATGTATTTATATAAGTGCAGAAAACAGGGTTCTTTATACTCCTTTGCTTCCTAAGAGATTTTTGCATTGCATATGAAATTCTAATATTATAGATGATACATATTAAGCATTACTCTCTAAAATGTGAGGCAATATACAAGAATTTGCAACCAACCTGCAAACAAAGCTATGATATTCAAATTTTATCTTTTAAATGACCTGTGCTAAATAACAAATTATAATGTAAAAATTTAAATTAAAAAAAGTTAGCTATATAGAGAAATAATTTTGGAAAAAACCCAATAGTAGGCCATTTTTTTCCCCATGTGCTGGCTAACAGTGAAAAAAAGGATGTATGCTATTTCCTCTTTTATCACACTGGAAAGCAAGCCACTGGATTTATGACTTTTTTTTAAATAAAAGTACTTCAAAAGATTAAGTGTATGGCATCTCTTACACAGACATTATCTAGATTGCAGCAAGCAAAATGCAAATTAAATTTTATTTTTAAAAGTGAATACTTTCCAGTTATTTAAAAGGTGATCATTTATTACAAAATGTGGATAAGAAAGCAGAAAGTACTCATTTTTTCACTACTACTATTGTGCCTATAAAATGAGAAAGCAGTGATTTGATCAATTCTATTTGTGATCCATAGCAGCAATATCAGCATTAAAATATTATGGAATATATATAAATAACACTTAATTCTTAACATGTATAATGGTGCTATAAATGACAACAATTCATTTGTTTTTCTTTTAAATGCAGGGAGTATAAAGAACTTTACATTCTCTTCTTAATGTATGAATAAAATTTATTGCTCCCTTTTAATATATTTATAGAAAAAAAAATCCTACTTGTTTCAACTAAAATAAATAAGGAAAAAATCTGGGACAAGATGATGATTACAAGCAAAAGAGATTTACCATAATTGCCAACTGTGAAGAAGGATGGGTCACATTACTTTTTTCTTAGCAAAACTACGTTATAGAACACTATAGCACAATGTACTAAAATTTCTTTGTCTTTTCTTTTTAAAAAATTCTTGCCCTTGATACCTTTCAGTAGGGCAGCTTGAACAGTTCATCGTCACTTCCAAACCCCTCTGGAGATCAGACGATAAATTTCTTCGGCAATCAGAGACAGGACAAAGGGCTTTCTCGTGCTATTTCCTTGTTTTCATGTTTGCTGGCTTAACATCATTGTGTACACGTACGACTTCAGTATATAACATCAGATGCGATGACGTTCAGAGCTGGCAAACAGAGAAACAGCATGAGAAAAGCCCTTTCCTGCATAATTTTCCCCATATATTGTAACGTTTGCTTCCAAATTTCTACCATGTCCATCACTGTATGATTTGAGAAGTGCTAACTATTGTGGTTCTAAGTAACCAACCATTTTTGATGGCTGTGTGTCTTCAAGTTCCTATACACAAGCAAAGATTTGCACACATCTATATACACATAGCACAAATGGTGAAACAGAAGCAGCCACAGAAATGGCTTCTATGTATGTTATTCTAGGTCTCTTACCATTTTTTGTTCTTTATCAGCTTGAAACCCCACGTGCTGTTGCAAGACTACAGCTATCAGAAGACCACCATACCATCTAGAATATGTTCTACAGGGGTTTAACAAACTTCGTTCAAAAATGTCATTCCCAAGAGCATATGCTATTTTGATTTGAAGAGTTCTTTTGCATGTTTAACCTATATTTATCATAAATGGATTTAGAGTACTAAAAATTCACAGAAATTAAGCCATTCATATCAATTGTTTCACAGGAAAGAAAGCACTGTCAATACCACAGTCACCAAGACACTAGCCACTCACTGGTCAGGAAATTGCTATCAACTGCAGGTTATTGAGTGCAATACCTTCTGGGAGAAAATAGGAAAAGAAACATGTGAAAATTAAACTGCAGTTAAATCAGACTTCATTGCTGACAGTAGTTTATAGCTCTAAGTCATTAAAAAAAACCCCAAAGTTGGATGATGGGTAGAAAATAGTAAACTTTTCAGTTATCCCACTGAAAAACAAAGGAGAAATGAGCCTAATGTTTAGGAAAATTTGTGTTGCTATGACCCCAAGGCAAGTTGCTATTGGAGACAAAGTTGCATATTGCACTAGCTTGCAGGAAAATCACCCAATTATGAATGCTAGAACTTCATCTATAAACTCAGTCAATGAGTTCTTACTGGAAAAATAAAAAAAAAAACCACTTTGTTTTCTCTGAATTAGTTTTTATTTAAGTGTCATATTAAAAATATTTTGGTTTTCCTCACATAAAACATTCATTTGTTTTTTCTTTTCTTCCCGTTTGTGCTCTGTTTTTGTCTTCTACTATGAGGCAAGAGGTACTTTCCAAATATCTTCCCCCATGCCTGCCCAGTGAAAAATATGTAGTAAAAGCACAATTCTGAAGAACTTTTTCTTCAAAGTGTTCCACAGAGGAAAAGCATTTTATTGACCAGCTTTACTTCAGTAGTACTGCACATTTAAGTAACTGCTTGCTAACTTCCAAGTTGCAGACTTTCACTTATCCTTTCATTAGAAAGCTTTTTTCCAGATGAGAATTTCAGTTTTTTCCTGGAATGTGTATACATTGCAGCATACCAGAACTACCAGCAAACTTATCAGGCAGAAAATTAAGAGAAAATAACAAAAATATTTAGAATCACAATAATGAATTTTGAAATGGCTTAAACCAACTGCTATTTAGCTGATATTTAGAAGAAAAAGTCGAGTGTAATTTACTCTGTATATGTCAATGCAAAGTACCAGTGCTATCTCTATACCCTTTCACGTACCAGAAGCATCAGCACTGCCTATTGATTATTACAGAATGCTAGATTAAACTCACTAGTCTCACAGTTATTAAACAAAACAATAAATCCTGCAGCTAAAGATTTACACAACTGGTGAGTTTTCAGAACTATTAGTTTCAGGAACAGTGCAATATTCTTTCGACTCGCATCCTAAGCACACTGTTCTCGTAGTGAGTGGGAAACTGTAACGACATTTCACTACGTTTCAAATCAGAATCAGAAAACCAAATATACTGTGACTGTAAGGAGGTCTAAGCAGTCACTAGTGAGACAGCAGGGCCCCAAAAAGGCAATGTATTTTAAATTAGGTCTCCTTCCCATTCAGATTTTTATAAGGAATATAATATCTATATCTAGCCAGTTTCTAACAAACCAGTTGAGTAGAGATGCTGTGTCATCTGAAATTTCTATTTGTAAGTAGGGTTTTGTTTACAGGTGATAGAATCCTGGCAACTAAAATAAACTACTGAAGATTTGTTTTAGTAAATATGAGAAAAATCAATCTGCACACCTGTTCACTCCCTCAGCTTCTCAAAGACAGTACAGCATACTAGCAGTGGAGCTAAACAAACGCACAGCCCAGAGCCCACTGTGAAGCAGGGAGTACCACCAAAAGGCATGTAATTGTAGATTCAGAGCATGACTGCACCTTCCAGCTCTATCACTGCAAGTCCTCCAGCGCTGCTTTCATGAACTCTCACACTTGTTCACTAACACAAAGTCAGATAAGATTTGTTCTCAAGTTAAAAATGACAATACCAAATGTCAGAGGACCCTGAGTGGATGTTTATTTTTGAAGATTTCTACTGTTCCTATAGTATGCATTAGACTATTTTCAAATGAAAAGAATGTCTGAAATAGCCTTAGTTAAAAGAAAGGGACAAGAAAGAGGATGTAGAAGAAAAAGGATGCATGGGAAGTTCTAATGAATCTTTGTAGCAGTGGCTTCTTCGAAGCAAGCTACCAGAGATAACACTGTACTCTACAATTATGCAAGTTTTGAAGAGACAGGCTTATACCTGGCATTTGAATTGTCTGACTGTTGCTTACAGTAATTGAGCAAAGACTGTAGATTTTAGAATTGTATTACATAGTATATGAAAACTAGACTGGAAAAACCTCTCCTTTCTTTTCATCATTCCAATGCAAACACAGAAAGAACTAGAAGACTTGTGTCACTATGGAATACTTCACATAGTCTGTTCTCGCTACAGTAAACATCAAAAGCAATTGAGCTTTTTACACAGCTTGCAGACAGATAAACTTTAAAGGTGCTGTTTGTTTTTCTACCAAAGAAATGCATCCTTCCACAAAGCCTACAATCACCAAAACAACAAGAACCTGATGACATTGAAACTCAGTTTGATTTTATGAGTCTCCAAATATCCTACTCTGATAAACCTTATTATGAATAAGAAGCCCCTTCACAGTTTATCACTTGGTAAAACTTCTTTTAAAAAATTCTCTCTGCTACATCCCAAAAGCAAACATGCTATTCTGAAGGTCTACTGTCACTAGTATTTATTGATTCCTAGCACCCAACTTCAAACTAGTATTGATGTGTGTGACAAAGGGAGAGAGACAAGTACAACAGAAGTTTGCTCTCTCTCTCTTAGGGGGAGGTTGCACTAGGACCAGACTTTTACCTCTGACTTCACGTAGTTCATGACTCAATGTGTTGTCAGCTGCTTCAGCAGTCTCCGACTCCTTCTCCGTAAAAATTTCAGCTGTTGCATTGCTGTATTTATTTACCCACCTGACCACTAAAGAGATATTTCGGTTTTTCAGTAGAAAAACCTTTTCATCTTCTCTTGCATGTCTTTGAGTACAACTGTTAGAATGACTTTCTGTCATTTTATAGATTATTTAAACAAATTAAGCAG
Source organism: Psophia crepitans (assembly GCA_013399095.1). Classification (NCBI taxonomy): domain Eukaryota; kingdom Metazoa; phylum Chordata; class Aves; order Gruiformes; family Psophiidae; genus Psophia; species Psophia crepitans. The sequence continues at coordinate 238,070 of VWZZ01003496.1, read as the reverse complement.
TAAAGTGAAGACATAATTTTCTTTCTTTAAAAGAGACCTGAATCAATACCATTCAGACATACACAAAATTTAGAGGTTTAAAAGAAAACACAATTTTAGCTTGAACTCAGTATTATTTCAAATATCTGAGTAGAAATGCTTGCATGGACAAAACTAAGCACAGTTGAGATGTGTGGCCTATCAGTATCAGCATCCGTTAGAAACTGAAGAGGTACCTTCACAGTGAACACAATCTTCTTTAGACTCCTTCAGAGAGCTTTTGGCTTGTAAAGGGGATGCATTACAGTAATTGTTAGTGATAAAGTAAAATATTTTTCTCTCACATTAGACATCTCATTTTCATTTTTCAAACTAGCACATCTCCCTTTTTAACTGAGCTTGTTACGCTTCAATTCTCCAGGCTGCCCTACAGTTTTCTGAAAGTTCCGAGTGTGCCCGACAAATGCGCCATTAACCACAAACATCCTGTAAGTCTCTGAGGCTGGAAGGGCGGGACAGCACGACATCTGAAGCGCTGTGGCAGAGGCTTGGCTTTGTTTGTCTCGTTTCTTTACTGGCTAACAGTGACAGCTCTAAGTTAGTCTGTCCTGAGTCATCTTCTACAGCCCCACAGGAGAGAAAATTATATAGACTACAATATACAAAACCAGGTTAGGAGTAAGACTGACCTTTAAAAGTTCTGTTGAGGTTTTAGAAATACTCTGCTTGTTTTTGCGTATTATGAAATATAATTCTGCCTTTGTGGTCATGATCCAACACAAAGGATTTAACTCCAATGGCCTTTCTCACCTGATTTATGTAAATAAATGCCTTAAATTATTTATATTTTATTTAAAGAAGTAATACAAATGTGAATTCACGTATTTAAAGGTACATGTTGTTTCCAAATTAGTGTTATGGGCCATTGATAGGAAGTACTTATACTTTCTACAACAATGTATAAAGTGATCACTTTCATACAGAAAAATATACCTAAAAGAAGGACAGTTGTAGATTTAACAAAACAATACAAGTGGTAACATCAATCTCTTCTTGATATATTCAGCGCATCATACTGATATAACTTCAGGTACAGCTATATGAAGATAAGCTAATATCAGATAGTGAGTACTAAAAAATAAACAAACAAACAACAAACCCAACCTAGTTCTATTCTGCTCTTCCAAATAGGAAGCCCCTGCCATTGACCTTTAAGGTACAGATAAAAGAAAATGCTCTTTTACCCAACCAACTTCTGTTGAAAGAGAATTGCTTTCCATTCTACTTTAAAAGCCCCTTCTGATGGAAGAACTGTGTTAGTAAAAACCTAGAGAGTCATGAGCTTGCTTTCTTTGTTAGCAGCATTACTGCATGACAAAGTGTATTTGAGCAGACAATGGAAGAACCTTTTTCGCTCAGAGGAACTATACCAGAACTCAACTGAAAAAATCACTTAGATCAGTCCTACAGAAATGCTGAAAACAGCACCACCACCCTCAGAATTATGAGAGTTGAAACAGATGAACAAATTAACAAGAAGCTTTCCTACTGTATAATTTAAATTAGCACCTTGAAATATCTTTGATAGAAAATACTCAAATCTCAAAAAGCTATGCATTTCTCACTGCTGTCACATCTTAGAAATAATATAGTCTTTTTTTTTCCCCCTCAATTTTCCTGTTACTGCATCTCAGAAGAAGATGAAAGTTTTATAAAGCGCAATGATATGGACTACTGCACAGATTTGTATTGGTGAGGGGAGTAAAATAGAATAAAATAAACAACCCATCTTGCAATTTAAAAAAATACGTTGACTACTTTGAACGAGGAACTTTTTTAGGCACATTTCGTTATCCCTATAGTGGTAACAAAGCCCACAGAAAAAAATTCAAAGTCTCAGCTGGAGCAAAAAGTCTAACAGACTTAGTCATGCTGAGGATTTGCTCCTGAGCAACAGTATTAAATTATATAATCAACAATAAACTGCCCTGAAATACTTGTTTCTTTAATGATTAATTCCTTGATAAAAGAAAACTTAACTCGAAAACTATTTTCCTTGAAAAATTTGTGATATTTGCAAAGAAAGAGAAGTAAATGGATGAACAGCAAAACTTTACTTTTAATGAAAGTCTCCAGAATATGGACAGACATGAAATTTAATTTCCAGTGACCTAAAGCTTTTCTGTACGGTCTTGAAGAGTAAAAGGTCCTTTGTTTTTTTTTTTTATTATTTTTAAGCTGAGGATTCCTTAAACATTTCCTTTGGTGTACCAGACTTCTGAAAAGGTAGTATCTGGTTTTTCAGGCACGGCAGCAAGTAAGTGAGAGCAATTATACTGATGCTTCTCATTTTCCCCCAACTCTGCCTATCAACTGTGTCATTCCACCAGATTTAAAGAGTCCAGTATGTTTGTAGTCTGAAAATGGCACTGTAACTCTCAGAGGAAAATCCCTGCCTGCTTTTGAGAGACCGGGAAGTAAGGCTATGCCCAAATGAAGGCTGTAATTCCAGACTCCATTAATATTAAGAAGCACTTATCAGATCTTGTAAAGCTCTACTGCTTTCCACCTGGCCTAGATTACTTCAATTCTTGGGCATGCAGTAGTATAGAGGGCAGTGCCATAAGCCCTCTGATTTACAGAGTTGCACTAGGTACTGCAGCAATGCAGGAAGTGCCATACTGCCATCTGCAGTCAGGAATACCTGCCAATGCAACGACTCCCTGCTCGATTTCCTCACAGCCAACAGTCATTTTCTTTTAATTTTCTCCCTTAACACTGATGAATCTCAAATTGTTTACTTTTCAATGCCTCAACGAAACATGACCTTTCACACTTTTAATCTTTGCAGAAGTTATTCTGCTTAGAGCTGAAGTTATAGGAATGGCAAAGTAAGAAGGGAAGGAGAAAGAGAGCACCTTAAAATTTCCATTACCTGTCTGGTGTGTATGGGGCCTGGGGTCTTGAAGCCTCCTTGACAGCTGCATTCAGAAACACTGTAAGGGTCCGAGCTGCTTGATGAGCACTTGGAGAGTGAGTCACAGCCCACCACAAAGGTGTTATCTAGAGGCAGTTCCTGAATGACATGGTGCTTCTTGGGGGGTACAGGAGTCTCAGGTTTAATTTGAAAGGTAGGCTGTGGAGAAGCAGACTTGTAATGTTTTGCTAAATCTGGGCTATCAGGCTTAAATGTGGTTGGTGTGGTGGCCCAGTTATATTTTCCCATAGTCTGTTCTTCTAGCTCTACAGGAATGTCTAAAGTGCCATTTATGTGCTCGTGGCCAGGATCATCGGGCTTAGATTCTTCAATAGTTACAAAGTTGAGGAGGAGACTTTTTGGAGAGCGCTTCTTCTTCTTCTTCTTTTTCTTTATCTGCCTATTCTCTTGATTTGGGGAAACCCATTCACCACTCTGCTTGTTTTTTTGGACAACCTTGTGCCTAGGTGTCTGGCGGCACCGTACTAAAGCAGTAACAAAGATTACCAGAATAACTGTCATAGTGCCTGCAATAATGGCAATGATGATCTTGACATAATCGTTGGTTTGTGGGGTTATCTCACCATCCCCAACATTCTGGCCAACTGGAGTTTCCATATTCCTGCGCACCAGCTCTTGTAAGTAGGAACTGTTGGTAACAGTTTCATTCACAAACAAATGCACAAGAGCTATAGTATAAAGAGACTCCGGTTGTCCTAGGTCATTGACTTTTATCACCAGTCTGTGCAAGCCATGATCTGATGTAATTACCTTCTCTTTCAAAGTAATATTGCCTGTTAATTGGTCAATTGTAAACAAGCCCCTTGAGTTCCCACCTATGATGCTATAGCGGAGCTCTGCATTCATTCCTGTGTCATTATCAACTGCAAACACTCTAGTAACTACAGACCCTGGACTAGCTGATGTTGGAACCAATTCGTATGAATAATTAGATGAAGGAATAACAAAAACGGGCCTGTTGTCATTTACATCAACAACATTGATGGTCACTTTCGCAGTTGAGGAACGCTGTAGTCTTCCTCCATCCACAGCTTTCACTTGGAACGTATATGACCCCTGTTGCTCCCTATCAAAGGTAATATTAGGTCTTATTACACCAGTAAGAGGATCTATAATGAAATTATCTCTACCATTTAATATGGAGAGAGTGACCGCAGCATTCTCTCCAGAGTCAGCATCTGTAACTGTGATAAGCCCCACTGTGCCATACATGGGCAAGTTTTCTGGCACATAGAAATTATATTCATTATGTGTGAAAGCAGGGCTGTTATCATTCTGGTCCAGGACTGACACTGTCACAGTAGCATTGGTCTGCAAGGGCGGCATCCCATTATCCTTAGCCAGCACAGTGAAGGAGTACCTGTCTTGCTTTTCTCTGTCCAGCTTTCTCACTGCTGTCAGAATGCCTGTACGGCGGTCAAGGTTGAAAATAGGGGGTGCATCAGAACCCAGGATATAGCTGATCTCAGCATTGCGCCCACTGTCAGCATCCGTAGCACTTATCTTGGTCAGCTGAGTACCAGGAGCATTGTTTTCAGGGATGGAAAGGCCTATGATTGGCTGTGTAAAAACTGGGGCATTGTCATTTTCATCTTTAATTTTGATCAGGAGCATTGCAGACTGGTTTAAGGGAGGTTTCCCTGAATCCGAAGCCACTATTTTAATGGCATATTCTCGTGTGGCTTCATAATCTAGAAACGTAGCTGTCTCCAGAAGAAACTGATTATCAAACACTGGCTTTAGCCTAAAAGGGACATCGTGATCTGTAAAACAAGTTACTTTTCCGTTCAGATCAGCATCCTTGTCCATAACTGTTATTAACGCAATTTTTGTATTAAGGGGAGCCTTCTCAGACAAAAGCACTGTCCCGTTCACTGGATTGATGATGTACCTTGTGTCTATTGATGGGATATTGTCATTGATATCTGTGACGTTAACAGTCACTGTTGCTTTCGAGGGAGTTGAACTGCCATCACTTGCCAAAACAGTTAACTTGTGTACAGGAGATTCCTCTCTGTCTAGTGGTTCTCTTATAGTGATGAGACCGGTGGTGTTATCAATGGCAAACAGCCTTTTGGCCAAACTGGAGATCTGATTGCTGAAATAGAAGTGGATTTGTGCATTTGAGCCCAGGTCCGCATCAGTGGCGTGGAGCTGAGAAACAGACATGCCCACTGGAGCATTTTCTGGAACACTAACTTCAATGTCGTTCTCTTTGAAGACTGGGCGATTGTCATTCACATCAGTCACAGTGACTTGCAGGATGGCAGTGCTAGATCTTGGAGGGCTTCCACCATCTTCAACTTTAATTTTCATCACATAGGTATCCTTCTGCTCCCTATCCAGGATCTGTTGGACAATCAGTTGAGGCCACTTATCTCCCTCAGGTGTCTCAATTATATCAAGACCAAATACATTTTGACCCTACAAGACACAGAAAGAACATACCTTAGCATAACAGTATATTTAAATATAGAAACATATCATTAATGCCCTGAAATTGTCATGGAATATATATTTTTATATATACTGTATACAGGAACACACATTTCTATATTTACCTTTATTTTGCAATATCCGATTTTGCTCTAGGACCTTAAGAAAGCTTCAGAGGAAACGTGAAGAAATGGATACTTTAGAAAAACAGAGTGGGTGGGTTTGGAGGGGATGGTACTATGTTTTGTTTGGGTGTTTTGTTGTGTTGGTTTTATAACTAGTTTCTCTATTTCCACAGAAAAAAAAATATTAAATTCCTGAACAGATGTAATTTGGTTTCTCTGTTGTATGAATGAGTGTGGAGAAGAGGTATGAAGACAAATTTCAACCACATCCAAAGGCAAGACAGTATGCATACACTGGAGGACTGAAACCAATATTGAATTTCAAGGAAAACAAGAAAGTGGCAGTTTCTCTGTTTATGAAAAACTCTGAACATGATCTGAAACGATTAACATGAAAAAAAACCCACCATCATTTAAAAGGGGCTTACTACATAATTCAGGTGTTAGATGGTACAGACAAAACTAAGTGATAACAGTTTATTAGAAATATATTTTAAAAATCATTAAAACTATTCCTTTCATTATATATTTTATATTTGTAGTGAAAATCACAAGGCCAGGGAGAAAAGAAATTTTACTTTTATGAGATCAATTTGAAATTTTCTTTTACCCCCACAGGGTTGTAAAGAAATGCTACATATATTGCACAAACATAGCTTCTTTTAAAACACTAGTGTTGACAAAGTAGTCTCCTAAAATAAAGATTGGAATCTAGAAGTAGATTCCCTCTTCTGCTGTCTCCTCAGACAAGCAGGATTAAGAATATCACAGTTATCCTTTTTTCTCCCACCCCTCACCCTTCAGAGGAAGAAAAGATGTAAAGGCAGTTTGCTAGACTTCTTAAGGGAAGAGCTAAAATGTACATCACTAACACTGAATGCATAGGATGATCAGAAAAAGAAACCATCAATAAAGATGCTGACTGATTAGGATTTTCTTTTTATGTGTCATACTTGTAATAATGAACAACCGCATGTAGCCTGGTTCTTTCTCTGTTCATTGTGCTTGTCTTACCTTTACTCATGTAATTATGTGTGTGTTCTAAACCGATTTGAGACACTTCAGACCAAAGGGAATGAAAGTGCTCCCAGTGTGCAAGGCTCCTCATTTCTCATTAATTGTAAAAGAGTTATATTCACTGTATCTTGCTACTCACCGTTAAGTGAATGCATTTATAGGTCTAATTTAGTGTTAGGTTGTACTCTCATTAATTTGTTTTCCCAAAGCCAGAATTTGACCCTACATAAGCAACAATTTATTTCATGGAAAAGAACTATTCACCCGCATTTCAAAAATTACTGTGCCACTTGCACAGTATTTGTGACAACATTAAGTTGCAACTGGGGACAGTCTAAAGTGAACAGGAGTAACGTTTGAAACAATAAAATAAATACAGCTTTGGCTTTTTTAGCACAAGGCATATGAAAATATAAGCCTGGAAAATAGTTTCTAAATCAAGCTACTCATTTTGAACCAATTAGGTTAAATTTTAGAATGGTAATTCTATGCTGATCTCTTCATGAAGGCAGAGTGAGAGTTTCCTCTTCATCTTCAATCTAGCTAGCGGTTATTTAAAATAAATTTTGTAATTACTGAGAAACGATGAGTTATACATTCTATGCTTTAACATTGATTTCCAGGAAAAGAGAGTAACAGAAGCTAGAGGAAAAAAACCTGTCAGCTATCTTTTACTTCTTTATTTGTACACAAGCTGACAGATGGGCACTGATTATTCTGTCATTAGATCCCACAACTACAACAAACACTTCATATAGACTTTGAATACATGCAGCTATACATATGCATATCCAATTCTGATTTTCTTTAACTACCTAGTATGAGAAAGTATTTTCCATTACAGCATACGAGTTTGATATAAAATAGAGCTTCATTCCCCATCACTAGCAGTAAACTGTTGGAGAAACAGAAAAGAACACAGAGATCTCTTCCAAGTTAATATTTAACACTTGAGTAATTTTCTATGGAAAAATATTATCTAAAAGTATTTCTTGCTATTTATTAAGATTTATACTTTTTTTTTAAATCCACACACAAAAAAAAGTTACAGAAAATTATACTTTCTCTTAAATCAAGCAAGACTGTTTCACATTGTTTAAGGGGTAAGGTTAGGTGTGACACTATGCTGCATTGTAACAAATGCACTGTCTAAGAACAGAGAGTTATCCCATTCTAAATCCTCCAAAAATGATGAAACGTTAAATAAAAATTTTTAAGATTATAAATATCTAACTCTCTCCCCTATCAGCAAAGAAATTGAGAGATAAAAGTCATGAGAGAAACATGAAGAAAACCCTTCAGGATTAAGTTCTTCTTGTTGAAGTAAATAACTGGCTTTATCATCTTTAAAACCTCAATGAAGTGAAAGTTTCCATTGGGATCAGATTGTTATTTGGACTGAACTGTACCTCAGTCACCACATTACCCCATGATCTGAAGGTTTCATTCACACAAGAAAAGGTATGGGTCCCTAAGAAAGGCATAATAGATAATTAACATTTATATAGTACCTTTCACCATTAAAATGACTGACTGGTAAAAATAATCTGCTCGTTTTTATCTCACTACAGAAGGATGGAAGTGAGAAAAAAAGGCTGACTTTTTTAAATTAAAAAGATAGTTTAAACAATGTAACCTATTTGAGGCAAACCAAAGTTATGTCCATCTCAGAGCCAGAATTAGGTTTGAGAGGCTCTGGTCCCAATCACAAGATTCTTTATCAGGGCAATACGCAACTGTTACCTTATTCAATTTTCATAACATCCTTTTCAGTGGATTCAGGCACACAGTGGTATCGGAAATAATGAAATTGGTGTTCTTGTTGAACACTCCCTACCGTATATTTACCTGCTCATTTGTAATGGATCCAAATGTCCTTTTCGGAGCTGTTTTGGGCTGTCATGTAAATAAAAAATTAGAGAGTTTTTTTTAAAAATTGTAACATTTAGGTAGATTAATAAATACATAAACAATGACACATGGACACTTCATACGATAAGGCAGAAGGGCTTCATGTATTACGGACAGGACTGCATGTGATTAAGTGCACCTATAGCCTCCATGTAACTTGCCTCTAGACATAGATATTGCAGTACCACCATATCTCACCACAGGGCTTTGTTAAATCCATGGGGTACTGACTACCTGGACAATGTAATAAATGTTCTCTCAGGCCACAAATTCTAATGTGGGCTTCATTGTTGAAAGGAATGGGAAGACCACCTTCTGGTTACTGCTCTTAACAGTGGGGTTAACATGAGCAAATACAGCTTATTATTTTGTGTATTATTATCAGGACAAATGACAAACACATTATAGGATGTGTTATCTTTAGTTCAACTGAGTCTTAAACAGAAGTCAAGGGCTACCCAACATGCCTATCAACATGTACTAATGTTCTGCATTAACTCACTTCAATGAATACTGCAAGAAGCTAGAAGTGCATGCTTAGTTATTACTTGTCAACCACCCTCTTACAATCAGCTAGTTTTTTTTATTTCTAAAAATCTTACTCTCCCTGAAATGTAAAATAAGAAGATTTAGTGACTAAATTCTAGCAGGCCAAATACAGCAATACTGGGAAATAAAATGAACAAAATGTTTAAAAGAGGAAAAAAAGAAGATAAAAAGACCAGCTTCCCACGAGAAAGTAATTCAGTAATTCATTAAAGTAAGTGCTTAATAATGAAATCTTTGGCTGAAATGCAAAGTTGTGTCCAAAAGACCCTAAAATCTTTTCAAAGAGTCCAGGAAATAATGCATGTTTGCTAACTGCTAGTTATTTCAGATGTAGCAACACAGAAAACTTTTGCAGGTCTCCCGAAAAATTACAAGATAGGTCCCAGCCATCGTTTCCTCGTCTGTTTCTGTCAGGACACACGGCACTGCTCTGTAACTACAGTGTTGTATTGGCAAAGAAAAGAGTACAGTAGCACCATTCCTAGTGCAGAAAACAGGACAACAGTTACACCATGGACAGCATTTTTAATAAAAAATGGAAGTTAAACTTGCATTTTTCTTTCAAAGTTGATACTTTGAATGTGGAAATGTGAACTCCCAAAGCCAAGCTAAAGCCTTAAATACAAAATATTCTTCAAGATGGGTAGTAATGGATATAAGTTCCTATAACAGTGCACAGCAGCACACTCAAATCTATAATATAGTAAGTGTTGTAGCTCTAATAAAGGTCCCTTGTCTGCTATTACTTATACAAGATGCAATTCACATGTTCACGCATTCAAGAAGATTACAATTTGTTGGACAGCTGTCCTGTTTAGAGACTGCACAGTCACTACTCTCATCACATCACACAGCTTTACAACTCAAAGTTACTCGAAATACGTCATTAATACTGACAGTTACCTTAAGATCTGAGTGACAGAACCTCAAAGGAGAAAACAAAATTACAAAAGGTAAGACATTTTTATCTGCAGATGCAAAGTTGTTTACGTATTTGAAACACTACCTCTTTGTCAAAAGAGCTATAGACGTCTAATTCGTAGGCCAAAATTCCTATGAGTTTTGTTCATTTTATGGCTTTCTGTCAGTATCACACACTGGTTCGCATGGCTTCATTTGAAGCAAGCCAAAGTTTGGGTCTGAATAAACTTAATTTCCAGGTTCAAATCCACAGTAAAAGTAGGACTTGGAAGCTTCCAATCATGCATGAACTTCAAAGGAGTTTTGTGCATTCAGAATCCTAATTAGCTCCATCTGCACATCATTGATTAAGGACATCATTTATTAGCAATATCTGTATAATAAGTTTCTATTTTTCCACCTCCAAATACAAAAGAGCTGCTATAAATGTAAAGCCCTGCCAAAGGCTTCTTCTCCATATACACAACACACACAAAACCTTACTTGTCATACAAAGTGGGCATAAACCCAAAACATATAGGTGGGATCAATAGAACATTAGGGTAATAATAATAAACTATTTCATGCTCAAAAGGAACAGTAAAAAGTGTAGTATGAAATGAAGAAGCAGGCAATCAATGAAAATAATAGTGATTTTCTGAACAAGAAAAAAGGTCAGGAGGTCTACCTAAACACAAAATTACTTGGAAAATTACTTGGAAATCTGAATTTCATGTTACTACAAGACTGAAATAGTTCTATTACATCACTTGAATCCCCTTAATCCTGTTGGATGATTTGTTCCTTTCTGCAAAGAGGTCTTTTCAATCTTGTCATATACTGAACACTATCAACTTTATTTTCTAACATAGCTATAAGGTGGATAGAAAATTTTTTCCAAGACAAAAGATTTTTGCATCCTCATCAATTCTTGGCACCCGATTCTGAGAATGTATTTATTAGGTTACGTTCACCTTCATTAAGGAGAAACAATTAGAGGTAGTGAATACTACATTTTTAATATATTTACTTTTTTGCTGCCCTAATTTCTCCAGTCCACACTTAGAGCAAGCCTAAATGTCCATATCCAAAATGTGTTAAAATTTTTAATCTACAAGCTTTACAAGGGAGAGAACACTGAGAGCTGGAAAGTAAAAATACACACACTACGTAACTGCCCTCTACTGAAATTAGGCCCTAATAACATTTTCAAGACCACATCAGGGTTCAAGAGTAATTCTCTTCCCATATTACATCTTCAGTCTGTAAAAAGCTGTTTCAACATTTATTTATTTAGTTTTAGAAATCTAATTTTTCTTTTAAACCATGGATTAAAATTAAAAAACAAAACCAAATCAAAACCCAGAACAAAACCTCTAAACTTTTATTTTAATAAAAAAATCATGTCACATACCTCTACAAACTAGGATAGGAGTAATAGTGTATCCACATTACTGTATTAACATGATATAAAGTTACTTAGATAATTGCTTACAAAAAGTGGCAGCAGGAACTGGGCTGTCACTTGACTAGTCTTGCACAACGTACTCTAGAAATTCAATTCTGTGTTTCAGCAAAATATGCAGCTGTACCACAAAACTTTAAGCTATTTATCTTCACAATACTCCTGCTACAGAAATATTTGTACCACTATCTAACAATGGGAAATTGAAGAACAGAGACATTTTATCAGTTGTCCAAGTTTTGTAGCGTGTCTTTTTGTAGTGTCTGAAAGAGCCAGCCACTTCTGGATTACCAAACATGGTTTAAACTACACTTTAGAACTTTAAACTTTAGAAACTAAACTTTAGAATTTTAAACTTTAAACAGAATTTCTTACATTTACAGACACTCTTCCCAAAAGAAGAAAGGTCAATAGCTGCAGGTAAGGCAATTAGGAAAGTAACCTCCCCTCTTCATCTCCTCTATCATAGTTGTTCAGAAGTCTTCACAGATATCCTATTGAACAGGAAACTACTTTTTCAACACACCTGAAGGTGTTCAGATTAAGGTATTAAATATGTTTGAGCTTTGCTCTGAATTCCCACGTTTCTACAGCTAGATAAAGCTCCAGGTACCTGACTTGTCCTTCAGTATGTTCTCTGTCTTTGGAGTCATGCTACAGATACATAATGAAGAAAAAAATTAGGATTTAATTAGGTAACAATATATTCAACAAGTGAATTTGATACTTACATTGTATATGTGTGACAATTATGTATCTGCTCGATTTCCTAGTTGAGAACAGCAACAGGAACAGAAATTATTATCTCTAAACCAGAGAAATAAATGAGCCCGTGTTTTAGTGATTTAATTCTCTAATGCATTGATCTGCTTTTGGAGGTAACCTCTAACACTTCTCTATTGCTGTTCAGAACAGCTCCTAAATCACAACCTCATTTTGTTTCAACAACGAAACAAGGTATCTTAGGCTCCTAATCACACATTTTAGAGCTCTCAGATGAATGCTGACTGGGTGTTGGAGCAGTGTGAACCTGTAATGCCCTCCTATTCGCTACCTGCTTTATAACCAGATCAGTACTTTCAGGCAGGAGATTAAAACTGACAGCCACTTGTATACAAGAAAATAGAAACAACTGAGACATTGCTGAAAATTCCTTTATCCTAAAGCAGAGTCTGTCCAATATCCTCAGCTTCCAGTAATTTCAGTGTGAACTGGGGGTGATGGACATGTATGGATTTGGCTCATGATGAATGGAAACAGACAGAAAACTTTTGTTCTTTGTTAAAAAGGAGCACAAACGTTTGCAAACCAGCTTTCATTAAACTAATGTATTGCTATTATCTCATTCCCTCTTAACACAAAAAATTTTAGCTAAGGTGCATGATTTCTCTACATACATGGCATCTTCATTAAAACAAATCCACATCCTAACCTCCGATGCTATAGCTTTTCCAAGAAGTTATTTAACAAGATTATCTTATTTGATCCGATGTCCTTTTAAACTAAAGTTCAGCTGTGAGCAAAGCTATTGTATCTTCCCCTTATGCTTACACTTTCAGGAAAAAATGTTGACAAAACTTTCACCTGAATGACATGACACACACACAGCCTTCTCCTCGGGGATCTTAGTATCCAGAAACACAAAGAAAATAAATGAATAAGACAATATATTTTCTGGATTTACATCACCAGGACATTCATTCACATGCAGACACAATACATTAATGTGTGTGTATCACTGCTTTATGAGTTTTTACATTAAAAAATACACAGTCTTAATTGAGAAAATTCATAATTCATGTGGGAAAAAAAATATAACAGAATGAGAAAAAAACTAATTTAACAGAGTTCACTTCTTTCATTTTGAGTAGACTTCCCCCAGCTTTAACAAACAGGCTTTAGGAATTGTAGGCCTGCTGCAAATACTGCTGAAATGAATGTGACAGTAAGCCTTTCTCAAGGCCTCCACTCTTTGCAGGGTTTTGTAAAACTCAAAAGAAGAGAAAGTTTCTGTGGGACATTTACCTACCATGGGATCATTTTTGCTTTAGAAAGAAATAAAGCTATGCTTTTCCAAATAATGAAAACTTATCCTTTTTATATTATTCTGAGAAAATAACAGTGGAACTACCATATTAAAGTGTAAAATATGTGATGTATGTTGGTGCAAGATGCAACTTCACTACTCATTGGAAGATAATAAATAATACTGCAATTTCAGAGCAATAAATCAGACACAGCTGCTGAGAAGACGTACAGAGTGACAATAAGTACTAAAAATAGTTCCAGAGAGACTGAATTCTAAAACTCATTAAATAAAAGTCTTTTCATCATGTTTATCAGGGAATGTAGGGGATAAACCGAAAATGTATTTTCTGGTTCCGGATTTATGAGGAAGACAACTTGTCGTCTTTCCCCTCCAGTGTTATGGACGCCTATTTATCTGAATCAGTAGAACAAAAGCAAGATAAAGAGGAAGAAATTTTTCCTTACTGTAAGACAGTAACTCGACTCTGAAAGTCAACTGTGAAAAGAAATCTTGTGCTACCTGTGCGTATTGAAAGTTCGAGTACATAAACTGTCATGGCTTTCTAGTTAACAAGTTATATTCCCCGAAAAAGCTTCCCTCTGAGTTTTTGGGGATCAAAAAAAAATTCTTAAAAGCATATTTTATACATGCTTCTAGAAGTAGTTATATTCAATAATATATTCCTTTCTAAAACCAAAAATAAAATTCCAATTTCACTCTAATTGACTACACTTGTGCTATTTTTCAGACTTCAAATCAGTGATGAAATTGATACAATTACTTTGCAAGACAGAAAACAAAATTAAGAATATTAGATTGGCATGTTTACAGCAGAAACATCAGACACTCATCATTCTATTCCAGCTTTTCTGTTCAGTTTTTGTTCTGTGTTTATATTGTCTAGCAGCAGTTTAATCTTGAATAGACACTATAAATTTTGGCTATGGGCAACGGGTTTTCCTCCAACAGGAAAAATTGTGGGGAAAAAAGGATAGAATCATACAACACAATAAGCCTACATTTAAGAATGAAGAACAGCGGGTTCAGAAGGTAAAAATAGTATCCATCTCCAGTTGCAAAGATCTAAATTAGTCCCATCAGGTAACATGTATCTTCCAATAAATTGTGAACTATTCATCCTCTGAGACTGAGACAAGATATCCCGTAATTCCCGGGAAAAACTGAATAGTGTGGTTCATCTTAGTTATAAAGTTAATGATGGGGTGCATCTCCACAAGAAAGCTAACACCAGAATAAACAAAACAGCTGAAGTGTTATTTAGCTATATGACTGACCTCACACAAACTGTATTATTCCAAAAAAAGCAAAGATAGTTGAAGCCATTTCTGCCCAGTAATGACTTCTGTAATCCATGTCAGAGAAAAAGCAACCTTTTTCTTTCCTGAGTTTAATTCAATCACCGTCCTAAAACAGATGTTTCCAAATAACAGTACACATACTGTTTGTGGTACAATAAAACTTCATAATATGCACAGAGAAATTGGACTTGTGGCCGCCTCCTTAGTGGAAAATATCAACAGTTTTTGGGCTGATTTCAGCCACCAAGGTGTCAGCGTGGCAAACAAGAACTACAAACTTTCCCTAGAATCTTCAGAACTACTGCAGTATGATACTAACCTCAGGTTAAAGAACCATCACAACACCCATAGAATTAATCTTGCTTTGGGACACTTACTAACTAAGACAGCATCTCTTAGCTACACACAGGTTAGAATTAGGAAAATGGTTCTAAGTAAAGCACCCTCTGGGGATGATAAAATGCTCTGACTAATTCAATGCGAAGTTTAGCCTTCATATTCTGAAAATAACTGAATCTACCAAACCAAAACCATTAAAATAAATTGATCTGAAATCCAGCAACGATGTGTTAACTTACATCCACCAACTTGAAAACTGACCATCAGAATGGGAAATTAATTTAACTTAAACACTCCTTAAACAATTTTTAACTTAGCCTTAGCCTATACCTTGTTTTTTACACTTAATTTCTTTATTTTTAAAGGTTTAATGTATTCTAAGGATTCTTGCATATTAAGGTATTAAGCTATGAACAAGAACTCAATTTATGCATATGAAGCAGAGAGTTAAACTAACAGTTGATTTTTAATTCTAAATTTTTGTTGGGCAATTACTATCTTTAAAACATGCCCAGGACATTCTATCAACTACTACATCTGCCATCCAACATCAAATTCACAGAAACTGAAATACGACAAAACAAGTACTGTCCAAGAAAGGGTTGAGTCAATTTGTTCACAGAAATCTGTGGGACTGCTCACAACAATAAAGTAGTTTTCAGTTGTTACACAGCTTCACAATTTAGAGCACTACCTCAAGATCCTAAGGTGATGTTATAAAACTAGATGTTACATTTGTTATGCATTCTACCTACAGAGTCAAAAGTCTACTTCCACTCTCAATTAACTTAACCGTAAGACAACACCTACTGCGTATATATGTGGAAGAACCCGCTGTAAAATTAAATGAACTCTTTTTTGAAGTTCAGCATTACGACTTTTAACAAAACAGCAAACCTAAACTGAGTTAATGAAAGTGAGTATGACAGCTGAAATGACAGACCTTCCAAGAGGGCTAAGCATTATTAAGGTTTTTCCTTATTATGCTCTTAGACACAATCTGATTAGTTCCAACAGCTGCCCAGCAGGAGAAGCCAACCAATCATTCCACAGTAATACACATATTCACATATCTCTTTAGTTTTCAGTGATTTCAGAGCCAAGTAGTGCACAGCACTATAGCATGAGCTTATATCTTTTGATTTATAGCAATACTGAATATTCAAATACAAACCACGTCAGAAATTCCTGATGATCACAATGGAAGTTACTACCTTAAAACCTCTTCTGATAGATAAACTTGTTGCAGCTACTAGTATACAAAGAAAAAACAGAATATATGAGGGAGAAAAAAAATCCACTGCGCATAACTTAAATTAGTCCAGTATTTGTTAGAGACAATGAGGAGGAACAGCAATTTTCTTTGTTACCTTGCTCACGAAACTCACTAGTCTGCAGGATATGCTATGTTATGACAAACATGGAGCTGAACTTCAAACCAATATTCAAAACAGTTTCTGAAAGACTTCACTCCTGTTTACAAGAACTCTTCTAATATTACCTGAACATTACAACAGCAATGAGAAGACTGGTGGTTTTACCATTTCTTCTAGTCCTGTAAATGTTAGATGCGATTTCTACACATGCACACCCCCCACACAAATTACTTACTGTGAAAATTTCAGTCCCAGGAGTGAGACTTTCAGTCAAACGGAACACTGAATTATATGCCCATACATCAAATAATTTTAAAGGTATTATCAAAACTAATCATTAATAGGAAAACATCTAAAACCCCAAGGTTTTAATGCCACAAAGGTAAATTCACTCCTTGAAGAACCCTGACTGTTCTTCCCGTTCATTAACATAGGAAAACTTACGAGAAAACCTTATTCCTTGAGTAGTACAAAGTTTTCTGCCATTGAGTAGCAGAATAAATTCTGCTTTTACCTCAGGCCTTTAGTTCTCATCTTAGCTCAAGCATATATACATTTGAAATATGAACCAAGTTAATTTTATTTATAAAATAAGATGGGCATTTTTATTTAAAAAACGTACTTGCACAATTTCTGATCTCCTCCATCAACCTTTGAAAGACTGTATATTTTCAAGTAAAATAATAAAGTTTAATTCCTTCATCGCTGAATGAAAAATACATTTCAAAGACAGAGTTGATTCCACAGTATGTTATCAGTGGACTGATGCAAGAAGAAAACTAAAAAAGAAGTGCTCGTTGCATGACGTAGTTTCTAAAACTTTGTCCATATTCCGAAGGCTGAAATTTTACAATTTACAATTTTTACTAAATGGGTTCAAAATCCAACTGGAGAAACCGCACAAATGAAAAAAAATCCAGGTAAGAATATGAGAACCATCATTTCTGGACAAGAAATCCGCGAGCCTCAAATTGGCAGAGGCTCAGGAATAGCTCGGAAAAATAGGCTATTGCTGTTCTTACAGCGTCTCTTAAGTATCTGATATTAAGTGTTGGAGACAAGACACAAGAACCTCATTTTCATCCAGCAAGGCCATTCGCAGCTTAAGTTGGTTGGTATGATTCACATCACTTAGTTGTAAGGAAACTGAGGCACAGAAAGCAGAAGTGACTCATTCACAATTGCTCTGTAGGCCAGTAAAGAAAGCACAATGACCCAAGTCTTGCAGTTCAGTGATCGTCAAAGATCACACCAAAGTACAGAATATATGTTACAGAAAAGATCACAAAAGCAAATATACTACTGGTTTAGATAGCACTACAAAATGAAAACCAGGTTTAAAGTCAATTGTACCCTTTGAGAAAACAACCTTGAAAGCAGACACCACTATTTCTCATACAGCACTGCTCTAAACAACAAAAAAATCTTTTAATTCAGATTGTTCATCTATTCTTTCCAAAAGTTAGTAGAGAAATTGATGATAAAGCTGATCTTTTCTAGAAGACATAAATAATCATCCTGCCACTCATACATAACAGCACCAGAAGAAAGATCAGTGGAATGGTTTCTGTCTTTTCCATTTTTTTAATTCACTCTTTGAACAATATTTTATGTTTATTTTTCCCTTCATCATGATTGAAATGTGTGCACTTTTGCTTTCTAGGACCCCACCCTCACACAAAGGCTTGAAAGCAAAAACCACCACAGAAACAAACTAGATTCTATTGCTGTCATCGTTTAGTACTTTGCAGAAACAATTGGGCTGGCAGAGGTAACTACTTGAGACTACAAAAACTGAGACAAGGAAAGACTGAAAAGATGAAAATCCAGCTAAGATTCGTATCTGAACATGTACAGCAAAGGTCAAAGTCTTAACACAATGCACTTCAAAATCCGAATATTAAAACAACCAACAACATCAGAAGCAGACATTAACACACACAGTAACAATTTTTTTTTTTTCCTTTGGCAAAAGTCCAGTTAGGCATTCAACTTAATTGCCAAGAACTCTGGATGATCCTGGCAGTTGAAGGTTCAAATTATTCAAATGACAATTTTTATGAGTAAGTGACAACTACTGGACTACTTCAGAAGTTAAAACCCCATAAAATTAATGTAAAATCTTACAGAAAACTAGGTAATCTGTAAACTGCGAGGAACTGATTCATGTTCTGATATTTTACAAGCATAGTAAAGTATCTTGGAAATTCATCTTGGATGAATATTGCATTTATGTGAAACAATAAAAAGTGTGCAACACTGATGGAAAGCAGGGAAGTTCTATCAATATTTTAGGGTCTATTTGTAAGACCAACTTCCAAATTACGGTATTCACACTTTGTGTTAGCTTTCTATAACAAAGGCCAATTCATCAATGGAAAATACTAATACGTAACTGCCAGAACACTATTTTTGAAGTTACATGGGAAACAGGATGGGCAATGAAACAGAAGCTACCACTTTGTTTATACCTTTAAATGTGCTACAATGAATAGGTTTGAAAAGTCCCCAATGGAAATGAGGATGAAAATTATATAGCTGGGGTTAAAGTAAAGAGGAAAAAGTAATCTCAGAGTGAAAAAGCCATATAATATCCCATTCTGAAAAGCACAGAGGAACATCCTGACTCAAAAGAAAAAGAAAAGAAAAACAGAAAATGTCAATTTGCTTGATAAAGCAAAGAGAAAAAGTTACAATTATTTGACTTTGGAACATCAGCAATAATCAAAGCAATAATACACACCACATTAATAGACCCAGCAATTACAGCACAATGTGAGAAAAATGTATTTCAATACTGACAGCTGATGACTCAGAATTCATTCCCTTTACCAATGTTGCTTTTTGTTTCTTTAAAATTGTCTGAAATGCTCTTTGCTACATGTCCCAGCTTCAAAAGCTCTATGTGACTTCAGTGTTCTGACCAATTACATTTCTGGGCTAGGGAATATAAATTACTTTGTAATAAACCTTTCTTGCAGGAATAAAAATAACCATACTAATGCAGTCAAGTTCCACGATCCATGGCTGACACTCGATTTAAACGTATTCTTTGATAGCTAAAAAAAAAAATAATATAATTTTGGACTTACTTTTCTGTCCTCCCTGTACTTCCTCTTGAAAGGAAGAAAAATATTACATACAGTGTATTCGGGGGAGAAACAGGCAGGATTATTTAAATCTTTATCACTAACATCCAATATTACAAAGCTAAAAGCAAAATTAAAATCAAGAACACTATTATTGCAAAGTTTCTTAAATATTTTGTGTATTTTATGACAACTAAAACCAGGAAAAACTAAAACTAATTCTCCTACTTTCAAAATATATCTGAAAAATTGGAAATCTTCATCCGTCCCAAAAGCAGAAGTCAGAAAAAACAATTGCGCTGGATGAAAAAAAGTCTGAAAGTCTTGTGAATATTGTCATTCACCTTTATTTTTTCTGTTTTATTGAACATTTTGAAAATAATAGTTTTTTTGATTGTCTCATATGTGAAAAAGAGAAACATGCATGAATAAAATTGGAGTTTTTAATAATTAGAAGCACTTGAGGATTTGCATGCAGCCTGCTAGAAACCTAATTCAAGGTTTCTTGTGACACACATCCAAAATACAAGTAAAATTTGTATTGCTGCATCCATTACAGTAAGTAAAAGAAGCAGGAAAAAAAATCCCGAGAAACTTACATGAAAATAGAATTATTATGGATTCAAGGAATTTTTACATTCCATGCAGCAGTGGAGAGTACGCTTAGTTAATTTGTTTCTAGCACTTGTGATAATTATTTTTAATTTGGTGAAAAAAACAATGGTTTTTAAACATAATGCATTTCATGCTTGGATGGTGATAGCTCGTGCTGCGTTTAGTTATAAGACTCTTATTTAGTAATAAGAGTTTAGCGACAAACTTTTTAACTAAAAAGATTACCAAAAAAATTAAAAATCCTGTTGGATACAATGGTGATGACTACTACATCAAGCAGAAAACCAAAATCAGTTTCACTAACATAATTAATTAAATAAATGGTCTGAAATTCAGGGAGCTACGTCAGGTCATTCTTTAAAGATAAAATAGGGACCTAAGAGAAATATCTTTATTCCTAGATACTGACACTGAATATATAATAAAAAAAAAATTACCAGCACAATGCTGCTAAACTCTCAGGGTATTTTTTTTTATATTTTTTTTTACATTGCCATTATAAAGAGAAAAATTCACTGTTCACATGAGGATACTTCAGTGTAACTGCTTAAGAATATGACACACTTTTTGTAACTTTGTTTGACACTGCATATTTGCAGTTCCAGTGTCACGCATATATACAAACCAAACTATAATTTTATTGAGATACATGAGGGTTTTGTTACTACTTTTATTGTGGTTTACTGTTGCGAGCATTATTGATGGTGTAATTGGTGACTTCCTTCCATACAAATGAAACCGAAGTTCTTACTCAATGTAATTTGGGAAAATATTAATTTCTAAGTGTTGTCTGCAATTGGTTTCAAAAGAACTATGTAAACAAATCCTTATTGTATTATGCTCAGAAAACATCACCACATCTGTGTTAACTAGCATACTGATCTGTCTGGACATCAGCAAAAGATAATATTCATATAAGATAGATGAAGTGAAGACCTTCATTTGACAGATTTGTGCCTTCCAGCTTGAGTCTATCATCCTTCCCACACAGAGACACACTAAGTTATATATTATTGTTTCATGACAGCTAGTGTGAAAATCAGAACCTTGAATGCAAAAAGATACACCAACTTGTCCCTCACCCTAACTCACTGAACTTACGTGCCTGGAAGCAAGACCTTCTCCTCCAGTCTTCAGTCAATCCCCCAAAGGGATGTCAGGATAATGAAACCTGACAGTTTTACAGTAATAATGCCATAAACCACCCTAGAGGAGCCTTGTATCAACCAACAAAAAGCAATTACCTTGACTCTTGACTCACCACCACTAGTCAGTAGCAGAGTTTTATCTACTCAGAGACAGCAATTCAAAGCTGTAAGAATGCAAATCGGGTATTTTCCCCTTTAAAAATCAGACCCAGCGACTTTCAAAACCATGTTCATAGATGACCACTTATCTGTCCAGATGTCTCTAGACAAATTGCTACTAAGCAATATTTTTGTTCTACTACAAAACCTTCTTATAAGGATTATATACTTTGATATTTCAGACAGTTAAGAAAAATGGGTATACAGGGCGGGAGGGCTTTGTAAGAAGGTGGATATTGAACTACATCATAAAAGCAATGAAAATTGTCTTATGACGCAAAGATAATGTAAAAAGATTTTGAGGTAAGGGAGCTACATGAAGAGAGGGTTTTTTTAGAAAAATTCCTTATGTTCCTACAGTAATTGGAAAACAGGGAAAAACAAACATATTTCATGAGATGTCCAAGAACTATGACAAATATAAGGGATAAGAATTCTACCTAAAAATATTTATAAATTCTCCCTCAGACCAGCTTCTAAGTTCCCATTAATTACAAAAAAAAAAAAAAAAGAAAAAAAGATCAAAATGAAAGTTATTTGTCCCTTTCATGTAGTTGCAGGGGGCTTTTCAAAGATTTTAGGATGTCATTTAGCACTCCTAAGCACTCCTCAAGTTTCTGTATCTCATTTTACAGCTTCTATCACCTATGTTGTGTTATTCATGAAACCAAAACTACCTGACCTAAAGAAAAACAATGGTAGGGAGCCAATTACTTTTTGCCTAAACTGAAAGCTGGGTAAATTCTTTATTTCATTCTATTCAAACTACTACTGTTACTTCTAGCAACAAGAAAACTCTGCATATTTGTGATACGAGGATTTATTTGACATTATAAACTTTTATAATTTGCAACATTAAGATTTTTCCTTCTCTTCCCTCAACAACGTAAGGGGTTACCTAAATATATCCTGTTCTAAGTCATTTAACATGTTAAAGCATTTATAAAATACTTGCTGTGCACATCTAAAGCTTTATTGGATAGGTTCACTACAGGTTTATTCTATGGGAAGGTACTGGGGTAAATAGAAGTTGTGCAGGGTAAGTTGGTATACATGGTAAGCAGGTTGGTATACATGTAAAAACAAGACAGAAATGCACGGAGGGGGCAGGGGATTGTTCCATAAACCAAGTTCAGAAACAAAGCCATTATCAGGCCTAACTGTACCTATCAGAGAGAAGCCTGAGTGAAAGAAAAATCGTTAACATCTGAAAACATATTTACTTTTCAAGAACTGATTTCAGAAGTATCCTTTAACCTGGAAGTTAACTCTAAAGCAATTGTATCAAAGTTATTACTTCACTTGAAGCCAACTGATCTCAGGAACAAAAAGGCTCTTTCCCCAGTCAGATCTTTACAGAATCAGCATCTGAAACTCTACACAACAGTACTAAGAACAATAACATTCACTAAGCCACATAATCAGTGGGAAGTATTACATATTTGTGAATAGTTTTAGACTCTGTGAGGCTCAATCTTTCAAAGAATTGAGCCTTTTCAGTAACGCCTGAACTTCCCAATAGCTGAAGGCTAACTTTCAAATCTACTCCTGTTGTGCAGCACATTACTACTTCACAAGTAGAATAAAATAGAATAAAAAATCCTAAATTACTTGGAAGGTAGGTGCATCAAGACTTAAAAGAAATCTGCGATGACATTTCAACCTCTATAAATGTCTATTAAAGGAAATATAAGTTTTACGAACTACAACTATTTGTGAAGTTTGCCATCTTGTCAAGTAGTATTCGCAAGTCTTCAAGAGACTGCTGAAATTTTTGTCTCTTCAGATGGTAATTATCGACACCTCAGTGGCAAAGACAAGGAGAAGGAACCAGACATGGAGGGGTGTGTGGGGGGGGAGTGGAAATTGAACCAATGTTACACCATTAACCAGAAACACTAATCTTCTAGCAGTGACAGAGAAAAGGAAAGATGCTTCAGTTCTGACCCATTCCCCACTGCGAACCTGGGAAAAGGAAGTACTCAGCATCATTCAAAGGACAGCCAGTCTGTCCTAGAAAACCTCTCTCTTCTAAAGGGCAGCTAAAAGTTACCTTAGAAAGACAACATGTCCAACTCTCCATATTTATTAAATTACAGACACCAGAGGATGACCTTAGAGCTTGACTGGAGTGCAACTCCAGACAAAAAAAACCCAACAAAATACATTCCGTATCTATTTTTGAACTCCCTAAATCTATTACCTTCCCCATCTATGCTGGCACATGAAATAGGAGACGTACTGTTCCACAAATGTATGAAGTATAAGCTCTATGAGCCATTACAATGAAGACTGAAGTTAACCTGTCCTGCAAGGTGGGGGGGACGGGGACACAGGACTCGACAACACACACACACAACCAAACCTCCATCAAAAAAACCACTAACAAAAACCCCAACATTCAAATGCTTTTTTAACATGCATGTATTTTCACCTTGTACATAAGCACTGTCAAACTTACGATTTAAAAAAAGCATTATTTCTCAGTTTTAAGTTGAAATACCCAAGTACTATTGTTACCTTGGACATCAATACACATGTAGTTGATTTTGTTTTATTGCCAGAGAATCTTGAAATATCACTGATCAACTAACTTCCCTCCAATGACAAGAAAGAAATGCTGAGAAGTTGTCATCTTATCAGGAAGTCAAGAAATTTCTAGTCCGAGTCATGTATTTTCCAATGAAAATTCGTGGGATCTTGAATAGCCACCTTTTACAATTCAGCCACAGATCCCTTAATTACTAGAAAGGGATGCTAATTAAAAAAAAAAAAAAAGACATTAGAAAGTGCAAATGTCCTTTGCTACTAGTGGGTTATAATAAATTTACAAAGGATTTTTGATAATGGAAGAGTAAGGAAGTTGGAATTTACCTAATCTTATTAGTGTCTAACTGCAACATTCAGTAAGACCTGACAATATTAATAAATGTCTGTTTACATGTAGAAAAAGCTCTATCTTGGCAGTTTTTTCACAGAAGGCAGACGTCGGTAAGAACTACCCAGGCTTTCTGTGACCTGTTTAAAGGGCCAACATACCACTTCATTGTCATCTCATGCTGCTGAAAACTACACAGAAGAATCATCCACATTAATGTCAATATTATTAGCTGTGGGATGCTCCCTCATTCAAACATGGGTTGAGAGTACAAGTGAGGGCTGCTACTTCAGCTTCTACTTAAAGGAATGAGAGCATAAAAAAAGGACAGAAATGAGAGGTTCCAGCAGCTGATGCTTGGAACAGTGAAGATATGATGAACATCTGTGTTAAGAAAATGTAAGTCTGTGTCACTGCACTGCATTAGAAGGGACACTAATCATGCTGCTTGCTTGCTTTCTCTCTTTGTACTGAGCCACTCACTATTGGTGCAACATGAAAACACAAACAGACCACAGAAAAGTTTTGTCAATCCTCCTCCACTGTTAGTGCTTTTGACTACTGAATTTGTGCCACTGTTTATAATATCAACAATGATTTCACTAATCTGATCTTCTAATTTAACTTCAAATCTAGTCTCACTCTATAATTTCAATTTAACTACCTTCCTAGGTTTCATTTTACATAAAACACACCTCCTTCTGTTCTTGATTTTCCAAATAGTGACATTAGTTACTTGATCCAGAACTACTCTGAGGCTCAGAAATAACCTAGTTGCAAAAGCAGACTTGAAATACGATGAAGATTTGTGATCTCCATCTTCCACAGGACATGGAATTGATGAACTGTATCAGAAAGAAGGGGAAAGCTCCTATTGAAAGACATCACAAGAGATGATCTACAGTAGCAAGAGGTAACTCTCCTCAGAGGCAAGACTGACATATTGTGAGACTCAGTAAGAATCTGTTTTGTCATACTACAGAGGTATGAACTGACAGTTACAAAAAGATTATTATATTATTCTAGAAGGAATGCACCAGCTGCTTCCGATAAGTAAATACAGGAAAATCATTGTCATAGGTAAGAGTAATGGAACTATAACAGTTACATCAACTTAATTTCTCCTCAAACTGCAGCAGATTAAAGCAATAATCTATTAGCAAACAGGATTATCTCACAGAAGAAAACACTCTGCTCATTTAAGAGCAGAGTCATCCTTTCACTCTGGTCTACTAACTGTTGTGCCTATGCAACATCTAGTGTATACAGTGTACCCAGTTGAAAAGAAATGCTAGGAACAACAAAAAAAAAGTTTAAAACCTGCAGTTCTATGACTCCTCTTGGAAGTACGCATGCAACTCACCATTACAGTGCTCCAAGCTGGAATTCTATTCAAAACCTGCTCTGAAACAGCTCCTCTTTTTAACATCTAAAAGAGTAAAATGCTTCACACTAAAATCCTCATACTCGAAACAGAGGCCTGTGTCACCTGTAAATTCTAAGTGTATTAAACTATACTAAATATTAGCTTGCCTGGAACACAAATGTAAGCATGCTGAAATGGTGTAATCAACAACCGCATGTAAGTATTTTTAACACTGTGGTAGCATTGCCAGACACAATGTACATTTTATACCATTATGTAAGCAAATGTGAATGCCCCGAAGAGGTGAACAAAGATCTGTAGACTTAGCTGCCTACTGGGGTCGAACTGCAACAGTTGTGTTTGCAGCTTCAGCCTTAATCAGAAATCACTGCTTATTAACATTTCAGTTTAAAATTTGCTCTCGCATCCTGCTGTTTTAACATACTACTTCTGTTTATGAATGCCCATGTCTTTTCCCCATGTTATTTCCAGTTTAAACTTTAAGTAGTTATGTCAACTGAGACAAAAATCACTGTTTTCCCATCTGCCTGTTTCCTTTTCTGAACTACTTCACTATCTGTCTTAGCTGCTGCCCCTTCTACCACTTCCTACTATCAGTGTTATGCCACTTTTCTGCCCAATATTGACTTGGGAGATATTTCTCATTCTAAATGCTTTTTCTGTACTTTTTAAATCATATCTAATTAAGTTCTCCATCCCTAGCCTTGTTCAGAGTAAACACTGTTTACCACTTGTCACTTGAACCCTTAATGTCATCCTACCCACGGCTGGCTTTGGGCAGCTCAGCAGAGAAAATCTTTTATAATGCTATGGACAACAATTTCTTTGGGCAACAGCAAAATGCCTTGCATGACTGTTTCCTCTTTTCTATGGAAAAATAAATAACTAACTTCATGTAATGTTAAAGCATCATTACTTTTGAGTAATTCAGTATTTGTAAGCTTCTACCAGAGCAACTCTTGGTCAATTACTAGTGCTGTTACATTGGCTGGGTGGAAGATATCTGCCAACTGTTGCAGCTCATTTTCTAAATAAGGAAACAGTAAGTACAATTCAAAAGCTATCCAAGACACGTTTGGATCTTCTTTTAAAAACCAAGACAAAACAAAAAACAAACCACTACTTTCCTTAGAATATCTCTTGGAACACAACTCCTATGTAAGTCTTACAAGAAGAAATACAGAAGTTCTATGAAATTATTGTCATGCAATACCATGAATCAGCTATATATAAATAAGTTATTTTCTATTAAGGTACATTTGAGAAAATGCAGGCAGGCAAGAAATACCTGAATACTAATTCATGTGGTAATTAAACTACTCATGTATTAAATAAACGAACCCCCATGTTACGGAACTTCCAAGCAATGCTCAACCCAAAATACAAGAATACTTTTTTGCGATGTTCTGTTTTCTTCTATTTTTAAAGGATTTTTAGACAGAGGCAGGAGATTAAAATAATATTAAAATCTGTCATATAGTTAAAAGACTTTAGCATTAATTATCTACTTTGCAAGAGATACTGAATACAACAATTATATGCAACCTTTTTCCCCATAGTTTGAGAGGGGCAGTACAGTTACTGTAACAAAGTGAGGAAATATTCTAAGACATGAGTGTTACCTTCCCATTGAGATACAATTGCTGAAAATGCGCTAAAAACCTGTAAGTTATTCGGCTGAGTTTGCAGTGGGAAGTTTATTCTTTTTCAGAAATTGTTATGGCAAAAATCTCTTTAATCTCCTGGCAAAATAGGCCTGGCTTCACGCAGACAATAAGCACATTTTAGCTAAACCTTTTTTTGAAAAGTGAAATGCAACTGAAGAACTATCTCTTCATTGCACAGCTTGTCAATTTGCTGTTACTTTCTCTAAAACACATTTCACTGCTGCTACACGCATATTAAAACATCAGCCTTTGTGCTTCTACGAAGGGACTTGCATATATCATCTCCCACTCCTCTGCCATCCTCCAAGCATGCTGTTCTGCCCATCATCTTCCTATCTGGTGCTTCCCAAAATTCCCCAGAACACTGTCGTATCAGCCCTGCTAGACTCATCCTGTTGAGAAGACAAGACAGTTTCATGTGCCGATGTATCTCTACTTTGCTGTATTTTGGTTATAAAAGGAAGGAAAAGGTCAACACACATCACAATCCAGAAGACATTAGTATCTTCAGAGGATATCCCCAAAAAATCAGCATAGGATAAAACTGAGAAGAGCTTTTTGGGACAAAAGGCAAGCAACGTCATGCTTGCGCACCTGCCACCCTCCCTCCCAGTATTCCAGCGTTACCCAGGAAAGAACTCTTGTGCAGCCCCACTCTTCCCTTTCTTTTTCACCTCCCAGTTCTTCCTCAGTGACAAAAGGATCTTTGAATATGTCGTGCCCTGCCTGCTCACCAGAATCTGTCATTTCAACTACTTTCCCCCCCTCCCTCTTCTTACATTACCACTTTTGGTATTAACCAATGGAATACCATCTAGGCATTATTCCAAACAGTGTTTGGTTGTCATAAACTGCTTCTTGGTTTTACAGATACTTTCCAAAGGGAAATTGCTGGCTTACTTAAAGGCAGCAGATCTGTAACTCAAGAACTACCCGACAAATAAGCATGCAAGGGAAAGGTGCACATAACTCATTTAGGAGATCTATCTAGAGGGCTGTGATTTTATAAATTGTTTTGTTTGCAGCAGATCTAGCACAAGAACTCAGAGTTTTAAGTCCATAGCAGTGTGTCTTCATCCATATCACCTTTCTTTGGCTTATGTGGCAAAAGCAGTTTTTGAGACACTTCATAAACATGCAACTATTTTTGCTTGGTGGTTGTTGCATTTTTTCCCCTTCAAATTCAAATAACTTTTTAAAAAAGGTACTTGCACGTCTCTCAGTGAAACCTGGCTCTCTGGCAGACCATCTCATTTCACCTTACATCTTTAGACAAAGCCTTATGCCCAACGCTGCTCTTTGTACAGAGTTGTAGCTTGTATTTTAGATGAGCTCCCACTTGTTTGGCACAAATATGCAATCATTCTGCTGATCTGTTACATTCTGTTTCTAAACACGCAGTCCAAAAATAAACTCACAAAACAAGATTGCTATTGTGGTGATCTGAACTGTTGCTTGCTCAATACCAGTGACTCCCGATTTTGCTCTTTTTTATTTTTTTCTTTTTCCTAAAATAACAGCAAATTTCTCTCAAATATATTAACTAACATGTCTCTGCTCAGGCCATGTATTATTTTGTGACATTTTGCCTGTAGCCCTGACTTTTTTATTATTTTCTACTCCTAGAGTTATTTATTTAGTAGGTTGTTATTCACTCCCCAGATTCTCATTTAAAATGCCAAATAAAGAAGCCTGCATCCTATGGATGCTTCTGGTTTGCTATCAAAAAAAACCACAAACCACCCACACATGTAGATCTGTCTACTTTCAATATAACCATGGAATTTAGAAGTTTTAAAAAGCTTACTACAAAGATCTCAAAGTCCTTAGTAAGTTCTTGAAAAGTTTTAAACTCCTAGGTTGCACTGAGAGCAGACAGACATGGGGCTGGGGGGGGGTGTCAGAGTTTTTTTTAGACAGCTAACCAGATGTGTCCAGCGGGATACAGTTTTCTGAAAGAGATACAAGTATCTTTGTCACTAGCTAGTTCCCATACTGCCACAACTAATTTGGGTTGTAAGCAATTTATAAAGAGCTAGTACTCGTAACAGTGATTATTAGCTGTCAAGTTAATCAAGAAATGTATTAGCCTATATAGTCTATATTCTTCCAGTCAGCAACGAGGATGTCAGACTGGTTGCTGATCAGACTACCCAATAGTTCCCCATTTCAAATCAAGGGAAGTGAAGACATCTTCAGCTTCCCGCATAATAACCCAACAGTTTTAGCATTTTTTTCCTCGATCTAAACTCTCACAAAAGTAATCTTTTATTTAGCAATCACATGCTTTTACACACATTTACACATTACTCTGCTGTTCCTTAATTGCAGTTCTCCTGTCATTTGCTAGGAAGGGTAAAAACAGCAAGAATACAAAATATCAGCTCTTACAAGGCCATTGGTACTGCTGTCCCTGCATTCATGCATATCTTGGTCTTTCCCCAGGCCAAACATTACAAAGCTGCTTTGACAAATGGACTCTTTTCCACTCTGGAATAGCTCATCAGTATAGACATGAGCATCACATCACATAAGCTTCTGGGCTAAGGTCTACTGCTCAATTCTAGCAGTCGTGCAAGAGGGACACATAAACCCATTGCAAAATATAGTTGCACTTGGCACTGTCACATTGGTGGCAATAAGAACATCTTCAATGGTCTAAGACAACTGCTAGACAAAGTGTACAAACACTTCGAATGCTGGTGGAGAGTTCATGAAGACATGCATGTTTCATCATACTGCTACACAGACAAACGTACACAAACAGCTTTCCACACAGTGAAGATATGATGCACTAGAATGCAGTCGGGGTATAGATTAACATTCCAAGACAGGCATCTGCAGTGTACCACTACTGTGGCACATAGTTTCATATTTCTAATGGGTTGATGAGGACTGGCAACATTTGTGGGAAGACAGTAACACAGACAGTAACATAGAAGAATGGAAAAAACCCACCTTAAGAAGTTCATAATGTTGAATACCATTCACACCAATGTCCGGATCGATGGCAGATGGGACAGAATAGCGAGAATTAATTGCTGTGTTTTCAGGGATAGAGATGTTAATAACTGTTGAGGGGAAGAGGGGGGCGTTGTCATTTATATCCTGTATTAGAAATCTGATCTTGACCAGTCTGAAAACTTCATCAGGCAAAACAGCAACCTCCACCTCATAAAAGCAGCGATTCTCACTGAAGATGCCAGCGCACAGCTTCTCTCGGTCTATGCGGTTTGCAGTTGTGAATATCTCACCAGTGTTCTCCTCCACGCGTACTAATGGTACATCCCCAGTCTTATACACAAGCTTGAACTGTAGTGGTGAGGAAAGGGGCACATCTGGGTCCAGCGTTAGGTTAAGATCCTTGAGCAAATTGCCAATGAGGACATTTTCAGGCAGTTCTTCCCGCACGGTGTAATTCTTCTCCTGTGCGCCAGATTGAAATACAATACAGGCTAATAAGACTGCCAAGAGGTAGGTTCCAGACAGCAAGTCCATCTCCAGAATGGTTAATGAATATTCGTGTAGAACACCAAGAGTAGCTGGAAAAAGGAAAAGAAATAAAAAAGAAAAATTCTTTAAGAACTCAATATTCTGTAAATTTTTAAGCGACAGAAACAAATAATCTGAACTGTTTGAAAATGCTGTTAGTAAAGTGATATTTCACTTAATCCTTCATAAAAATGTATAAAGCTTCTTGCTTTTTTTTTTTTTTAAACTTAAAATTGTTTATTGAGCACTGAGGTAAGTATCTTAGAACTGGATCAGAGTGAATGAACAAATAAATACAAAAATCCCTATTTCTAGCACAAAATTTTACTTTGCTCCTTAAGAAAGCCTCTTCCTTTGAGCCCTCTGTCTCAATTTTTTTTTTTTCCAAAGAAAAAAGAAGAAGTTTGCAAGTGAGTATCTGTTGANATCAGAGTGAATGAACAAATAAATACAAAAATCCCTATTTCTAGCACAAAATTTTACTTTGCTCCTTAAGAAAGCCTCTTCCTTTGAGCCCTCTGTCTCAATTTTTTTTTTTTCCAAAGAAAAAAGAAGAAGTTTGCAAGTGAGTATCTGTTGAGAACCAGATCTTTTCATATGTCTTGCTCAGAAACAGGAAGCCAAGAACGCTTGTCTTAATTTTCCCTCAAGTTTTAGACTGACAAAATTACGAAATACGTGTTTTCTTGCTTTAAATCCAGCTGTTTTTAATACAAGAACTTATACTGGCAAGAAAATGTTATCTAGTTGGAGTGGTAAACTTCAGCCAACAACAGGTAGAAATATGTCTAACACAGGGACACTAATACAGCAGTCCCTTTCTTTAAGATTAGCAGATCTGATCTGGTCTTTGAAAGTAAACATAAACACTAGTACTCAGTCCATCGAAATTTGGATTAGGTGTATAGATCCACAGGAGCAGTGCAAAAATGCCAAGACAGAAGGAGAATGACAGAACTTCTACAGTTTTTGATGTAGAACTAAAGCTAAAACATTCCCCTCAGCAGAAAGAACAAACATGTAACCCTCTTAGCTCCCCAACTGCCCACCATATTTCCAGATTATGTCCATTTCGATATCTGTCATTAATTTCCAAGACAGTTGAGATTTCTTTTGCTTCCTTTGATTTTGCGGAGAGCAAGAAGAATAGAAAAGGAGACTATGCAGCAATGATGTCCCTTTTGGTATTGACAACATTTAATACATCTCCTGGAGAATGTCCTGTAAGAAGTTATGTACCATTTTAAATCTGGTGATGTCTGCTCATGTACGAGCTACCAATACCTTTAACGTGAGATACAGATTTCTCCTGAGCTGAAGAAAACAAAATTTTGTAGTTTCTGAATAACAATATATTCTCCTCTCAAGGTTGTTATCAACCTCACAGAAGATGGAAGTAGAACGGGATGACTTATAGGTACATACAGAAAACCATGTATCTACAGCTCAAAACTTTTAGAGAAAAAACACACTATTGAACTCCACGTATAAAACATGCTCCTTTGCTTAATCTTTGCATAATTCTGCCCTTCCAGAATTAGGGTAATCTAGAATAGTATTTCCATAAGGTAAACGTTCAAGAGTTCCATCTAAAATGATTTTTTTTAGTTAATGAAATTTTAGCTCCTACCAGCTTAGCATCTGTTTCAGACACACCTGTACTAACTCATCTACATTTTCATTGTGCAAGCAAAAATCTGATTTTTTTCGTGCTTTTTCTGATTTCATTCTCCCTGTCATAGTATAGATTGATCTACTCCTGCAGATCAGGTTGCAGTGGTTGAAGAAATTACTGAAGCCAGTAATTACCTTCACCCCTTAGTTACTGCCTTTCAGCAGTACCACTTTCACGGTAATTTAAATTAAAACATTTGGCTTTGCAGTAAAGCAGATTAGGAACACCTAATATTGCTATTCCATTTCAGCTCTGCAACCTGCTTTTGATTGGTAGTAACAGATACAGAACATTCCAACTAGATTCGCAAGGTGTATCTTTCCACGTCAGCATGATTTAACTGTAAAGCATTTTCTGGCTTTATGATTAGACAAAAGGAGCAACACGAAATAAAAATCCAATCCTGCAAGTCTTCTCTTATGAAAAAAGGCATTTCTCACTGGAGTAATTCAATTAACCTGAATGAGATTGCTGACATGAGTGAGAACTGGATATGCAGTTTATGTGGCATAGTTACCGCATTACCTGCAGTATTTTAGTAATTCACTGACTTATTTGCAGCACTTTAGTAATTCAGTATAAGGCACAATACAACATTAAACAGGTATTCAGAAGTGAAGAAACTGTACTATAAACAGCTGTTTTATAAATCCACTATAATATTAAACTCTAAATATGTAAATAAGGAAGTCATCAGCAGACAGTGTTACCATAAATGATAATCAGTATGGTAGCAGCATGAGTTTAATGAAAGAACTGTGGTGATATTGTACAAATGTATTAGTTTGACTATTATGATTTTATTTGTTACCTGTATTATATTTCTGTAAATACATCTCTCCAGCAATTGTCACCCCACTAATGTAATTGCCTACGTACATTCAACCTGCAGTAATCTCTTTACTTCAGGAAAGTACATTTTTGTATCTATTATTATTAAAATAAATACATTTACATTGTTCCCACGCAAGACACCAATAAAAATGTCTGGTTTACAATGAAGAGTTAATATTTAAATGTTCCCGTTAAATCAAAGTTTCAGTATGGTAGCATGTTCCATGCATACTGGAAAGTAGTACACAGCCACTTTTTCTTCTCTAATAGAAGCTAAACTGAAAACCAGCAAAACAGGGCAAAAACAACCCTTCACATCCTGATGTTTACACAGTAATATTTTAAACTTAGAGTTCATTTCTGAGCGAAAGAAATATAAAAAAACCCAAACAAAACACAAGTACAAACAAAATTCCAGTCCCTATCCCAAACTCTTCAGTGACAATATTGATATAGGGACTGCCTATAAATTATAACACCACACAAAACATCAGTCATGCATATCCGTCTTCTAAATAATCTTACATGATAAGAATCTTTCGATAATTAACACGGTAATTAATGCCACACTGATCTTCTCTCTCTAGTGTTGAGGATTCAGGGAATTTTAGTCACACTCAAAACAAATTTGTGGTTTATCTATCAAGTTTACAAAGCAATTTGAGGATGAGTACATAAAATCAAATAGTCTAAAGAGTTCATGAAAAACTTTCCCAAATCAATTCTCAAAGTTGTGATAGTACCAGTAGATAATTTATATTAAAAATAACTGATAAGACTTCCTATAATTCCAGTTATAATTGCAATGGAGTTTCTAGGGATTATAAAGTAACAACAGCAGGACTCAAAAGAGTCTTGTGAGGAAAACTGCGGTGGAACTTATTAGGATTACATTGTTTAATTTTTAAAAAAATTAAAATGTGCATAACAAAGTTTGAACCAGTCTATTAAAAATGTTTGTCATATTCAAACAATACATTAGAACAGAGCAATAACAGAACATTGTTATAAACCATGTTAGATAAATGCTAACATGACTTTTTGTAATGTCTTATCGCTGTACATTTTTCTGAACTACTAAAGGTTACAAACATGTAATAGGCAGCATTATGACAGAAACCTGTCTGGTCTTAAAGTAGAAAAACAACCAACAATGACTTACAATTCTTGAACTTCTGTAGAATACACCGTTTTAAAATGGTCTTCACTTGTTTTTCTCAACAGCTCCAGGAACAGTTTTGAATCTTTAAACACCGCTCTAGAGCAGTAGACCTTTAAGGGGAGAAAACCCCAAAGCAACTCAAGTTTTCTGCTTAGATATGGAGTGGAACTTCTTATGCCATGGGGAAAGTGTTGTTCTTAAAGCAACCTATTTATATAGTCCTAGCTGTATGCTGTCTGCCATTTGTGCCACAGCACTGACAGCAATACTATGGCAACAGCAAAGCAAAGCAAAGCGCATGAGGTACTTTCTAGCAACGAAGCATCATCCTGAAAGACATTTACGAAGTCAGAGTACTTCTAATGACATATATACCTCCCGTATTTGTCTACATATCACAAATATACACCGTTTTCCAGTTTTGTGGTATGTAAATACAAGCCAAAAGCAAAAGGAAAGCCTAAAGAAAGTGCAAATGGAAATGGCAGAGTCAGACAGAAGAGGACATCAAGACGAATTGTCAGAAGAGAGCATGTGAATGGTAACAGATGGTGGAAAAAGTCAGAGATGAACTAAGACACACAGTCAAGATAAAAATACAAAAAAAAAGAAAAAAGAAAGGAACTGGGTAGAAAGGCAGTCACAGTACAGTGCACAGAAACAGGCTTTCCTGATGATTTGAGTAGAAAGACAAAAAAGACTACAGAAGGTTAAACAGTCCAACTCTAAAGGACCTTTCATAGCTTCAGCACTCACTAACACTTTTAAGGTGGTAAAAAAAAATAATAAAAAAATTAAGAGGAAATAAAATTGTTTAACAGAAGGTACCATTAAGCTTGCCAAGCCATTTTCCCATCTTTCAGAAGAACACATTTATGTCTGTGCTACTGACTTCTGCAACTAGTAAGGCAAATGGCCCAGATGGACAGGATGGAAGGTAGGAGGGGAAAAAAACAATTCGGTATTTGCTCTATTTCATCTGAGTTTCCATGCGTTCAAATACACCTGTTTTTTTTGTCCAATACACTAAATATTAATGGCATAATTTAA
The DNA here is from genome assembly GCA_013399095.1 of Psophia crepitans. Classification (NCBI taxonomy): domain Eukaryota; kingdom Metazoa; phylum Chordata; class Aves; order Gruiformes; family Psophiidae; genus Psophia; species Psophia crepitans. The sequence continues at coordinate 202,471 of VWZZ01003496.1, read as the reverse complement.
ATATTATCATTGTTCATTATTATCTTCATTTAGCAGCTGTCAAATCATACCCTGAAAAGTAGACAGAATATAAAGCCTTTAACTACCTAACGATGTGAAGGTAGAATCTAAATCTGTTCTTTATACACAAGCCTTTACCTGGACCCATCCGAGTCAGAATTCCTGTACCTTATTCCAGGAACTCGACTGTTATTTCTTACTTTATATGATCACAGAAAAGTAGTAAAAGCAGTAAAGAGTCCAGTTGTCCACTTCAGATGAAAAAGCAACGCTATGTCTTGATACCTGGGTTCAGATTTGATTCAGAGCAGGAACAAATAAGCTGTGGTACTGTTTTGTAAACTCCTATATCAAGTTTTATGAAAAAAAAAAGTATTATAATTTTAAAAATTAGAAATATTACATTGAAGTCCAGAACTACATCAATATCCAAATATTTAAATCATAAGAGAGAAGAAACACTAAAAATAACACTCCTATTCCTATCTTCATATTCCTGAACCTATTTTAATTACATGGACAAATTTTACCTGCTGCTAATCCACCATAGACTCCTTAAACAGGAATACTTAAATCCCTGTGTTAAAACAGTGTTTCTCAGAGCAAAAGATCCCCATGACATGGGCTCTACGTGCCTGTCAATAACACAATTATACTGTTATTTAACTGAAGAGTAAGCAATCTGCAACTACTGCAGTTCACAAAGACATCCTCTGAAGTGTCCGCTGATAATTAACCACTTCTATGCTATATGCCAGAGGGTAGGAAATTATGAATCATGCTGATACGGATTTCAACTTTATCCTGTAGCCCATAGCTGCTGGATTGGTAGGTAGGGTTTTTTCTGGTACTGCAGATTCTTAGTGTTGGGTGGTTGGGTTTTTGGGGGCTTTTTTTCATTGTGGGTTTTTTTCCTTCCTGTAAGTCACTAACATAGCTGAACACAACAGTGTCTATCCTGTCACCACACATACCAGGTTTCATTCTAAGGAATTGGCTGGTTTTGATAGTGGTTAACTTTTTTAAAAAACAAGTTAGAGACTGTACTGGTATTTCTAAGCATTTTTGATAACAAGAAGAAACTTGACAAAGCTGTTGCCTGACAGGAATCCCCCGCATTTTTTTTTAAGGCCAGGCACAAATGATAACAAACCACCTGAACTCATTTTCACACTCTATAATGTTTCTAACAAAATATTTTGCAGTTATCAACATTCATGCACAAGATCTCTTCCCTACATATTCTTATCACCAAGAGAAAACATCACACCACATCCACTTAAGTCAACAAAAGAATTAAGTGTGAGCCACAACTTGCTTAAAGTTGCACACTCTCCCGATTCAGTCTTCATTGCTTTAGAGTATTTTTATGTTGTGTTTTTGTTTTTACTTTTCCAGGGGCTAAGAAATACTCTTCACTTGAAGAAGTAAAAAGTTAAAGTCCAGAAGACAAATTCTTGCAGCCACACGAAGCAGGAAAGGTGTGGAAAACAAGCAACTGATAAATTCTTACTGAAACAGAATTCTATATTCTTGATATGAGTGTTCACTGTAACTTGTATCGAGACTCTGGAAACAGTTAACAGAACTATAAAAACACAAGAGGCAGTGAGCACACTGAACGGACAAATTGAACTAAATCACACATACATGGCATAAAGAGTAATTTCTTTTAATTGTTTCAATTGAATCCCTGTAAAGCTGAGGTCTCTTTTTTACTAAAATAGTAAGCACAGTCGACGTTTGGGAAAATGCATTTAGCAACCACCCAGCAAAAATTTTAAAAATATCGCATAACTGATTTCAGAAGACTGCAAGAATACGCACTATCAAATTTATTTACATAGCGATAACACTAGAAAATAGATAGGCCTGCTATTAAACAGTTTTGCACTAAAGCTGCACAGAAAGCTAAAGGTTGAGAACAGAAATCTTGGAAAAAAGGTGAAGACCTCCCTGATAAGCATGGCTATTTTGATTGTCTTCGAAACACTGGCATACCTGAACATTTGTTTGAAGGGGGAAAAAAAAAAAAAAAGATAAAACAAACAAACCCAACACAGAAACCTCCTATAAAGCTGCTGAATGTTACAACTCCAAAGGTAACACAACTTTGCTCTACAAATTCAAATACATATTCACTAAAATACAATGACTGACTTTCAAAAACAATACAAAATATTCGAGTTATTAATAGTATGATTCATAATGTCATTTTCTTAGTGTTTTACTTGTGCGTTTGTATACAATAATACATCCTACAAACAAAGTGAAAACTGCTCTAGTTTTATTCCTTGAAAATCTGTTCATGCCTCAAATCCAAAAATGAAATCTCTACTAAAGCAAACAAAAGTAAAGTCATCAATGAACCACTGGCAAGAGAATGCGACATCACAATAAGAAATTATGTGAAACCACATATGTGATCATTGGACGTATTTCAACTTAGAACACATTTTTAATCATTTAAAAAATAAAGTAAAACTGACTTCAGTCACTTGTGTCACATCCATTGAAGTGGCAATTGTCAAGATCACCTATTTCACACATAATGCATTTTGCTTTACTGCCTCACTGCCAATTAACAACTTTCATTATTGAATAGTAGAAAAATATACTTCACAGTGTCTACTAAACAATGCAAGTATTTGTGAACAAAGATAGAAATATTGCTCACAGCTGAATGCTATATTGCCTATTACTTTACACTAAATACAATACTGCCTAGTGTCCAGTCATATATATAACACTTCTTCAATCAAGAGTAGCAGAAAACAAGAGCCTTCTTCCACCCCCCTCCAGTTCAAAACACAGAGATGATGTAACTGTACTAAGTTACACTTCTCATTTAACCAGAAGTTCCACTTGTGAGAACAGCTTCCCCCCAAAAAAATACGCCAAATTGCCATTTTTTCTTTTTCAAAAGTCTTAAACTAAAAAAAAAACAAAACAAAACAAAAACCACCAAACAAAACCACAAAACACCAACAACTTCTATTTATATTTTGCAATTCTTGCTGAAGCCAGGTTATCTGGAATTTTGCACTAGTAGCATCAAATTCCTGAAAGAAAAACAAAGTTCTCCTGGGTGTCAGGATTCATATCTTAGACTTGAAATGATACCAGAACCTTACTCTTTCTATAAATTTCTTTTTCAAGCACTTACATTTTTTTTGTTTTCACCAGCTTCTTGCTACCTCAGCATAACTACCCACAGGAAGCTGAGTGTCCTGTGAAAATACTCTCACAGACTTTTGTAACAAATTCTTACAGTACTCCAAGCCTAAAAGGAAGAGTAACTGAACGGTCACCATAATTCCTGCTCAGCAAAATTATCAGCATGCCTACATAGAAAAGGACCAGGAGATTACAGCAACAAAGCACACATAAAACTTATTTTGGTATTTGTTTATTCCAACCTCCCATCAAGCTGTTTAGAAATGAATATCGTGTTCCATTTCTGAGGTTGCAAGGCTCACGAAGGATCATGTTAAAACAGAAAATTCATGCACTTACGCAGTCCTTAAATAACATATTTCATCACTTCTCATTGCAATTAGCACCCAACTAAGCATCAAATAGCTTATTTTCTTCTTCCTCAGTAAAATGGGAAGAAAGTAGTCCAGGCAATTTTACAGTCATCCTTGCAAACACTTCACAAAAGCAAAGCTTTCTATTCCATCTATTTCTTTCAAACAAAAGTTTATACAGCACAGCAAAACCAAAAATTTTAATAATAACATCTCTACTTAAGACTTCAGATAAAGAACAGTATGGTTTTCATCCAGTGGCAGCATTTGTTCTTCTTAAAGACAGCTTCGATGTAAAACAGATTCAAACTATAAGGTCAAGAGTTTAAGATACTGTTCAAGAGTCCAAAAAATAAAACACTGCCTAAAAGAGGTTTTCTATACTTTAGCATGTATCTCACCAACAAAGAGCCTAATCACCATATTTGTCCAAAGCTGTCACACGTAACATATGGATACAATACATATTTATAAACCATAAACGCTAGAATCTCTAAACGTACCACAAACATGGAAATAACCGCACATTGGAAGAATTTTTCTTATAATTTATGTACAGATCCAAACAGCAAGGCAGCAATCACATTTTTTTAACTAACTGACCCTATGCAACCACACCACATGAATAAAACATCTCTCCCCTAAGAGAACATGAGTTAAGAGCAAAGCTTTTCCAAGGGCAGAACAAAACCACCTGAAGATAAGCTGTATTAGAAACCAAAAGTACAATCCTTTTATAGAGGAAAAAAAAAAAAGAGACAAAACAGAAGAATTAAAGATTATAAGGAAACGTTTCTCCACTTGCTGCCCTCTTCCAGTCAGGCTCGCCCTGACCCCAACTGGCTTCAGGGCTTATCGCTCCCCACACAGACCCTCGGGCGGTTTCTAGGAAAACCCTTTCTTTTCGCTACCTGAACACAAAGGCAGAGCCACCACCTTTAGTTTTAGAGGGTCCTGCGGTAGAAATTGCAGGAAGACTGAGGAAACACCACACTTTACTAATTCTCTCCTCACGCCTGGCAACTGCGCTCAGCCACGGCCCAAGCACCGCACCGCACCGCACCGCACCGCACCGCGGCCCCCGCCGCCTCCTGCCGCCTCCTCCCGCCTCAGCACGGCGCGCTGCCGCACGTGACCCTCCCTCTTACCCCTCCTTCTAGAAGCTTCCGGAGCGGGTTCTCCCTCCGCCACCATTCTGTCGCTGCTGCCCCTCACCTGGGGGCTTCCCCCCCCCCGCCTGAGAAGAGACGTCCCGTGGGGTACCTCACCAAGTACCAGTGCCTAACGAACATAAATAAATGGTAAGCTTACTTGGTAGAAGCTGTGGCATGGGTGCCTGTATTGCCTTTTGTATTGCATGTGCAAAGGAAGAAAACAAGGGCAAAGAGAAGCTGTCATTTTTTGTAGTCTTTTAAGTGAATAAGTACTTGCAAATTATCTATAAGCTCTTGTCTGAATTACCACAGGTTGGGCTGTATAAATGCCAGTGTTTGAAAGGGTTGGGTGAGGAGATAATTTTGTGCTCCCTTTCCTAAATCTGCTTCAGTGCAACGCTGCTGGTACCAGCTTTCAGTGGTATGAGGTAAAAAAAAAAAAACAAACCCAGTTTTTAGAGCCTGTAAAGCACTTTGGTAATTGCTTAAAGGTGCTGTGTGCCTAAAGGGTGCTAGCAATGGTACCTGCAGTGTAGTGTGGCTTTACAAAACTTATCTGAGGAACAAGTGAACCCTCCTTTCTCTTCTACTAACTATAGGAAATAAATTATGTAAAATAAAATTAAAAGCAGTTTGATAAAGTATTTCTTATGATTTATTAAGTGGGAGACCAAAAGCATCTGAATTTGATCCCAGCTGGTCATAGTTAAAAGGATTAAGATCAAGTCTGACTAATTCATATCTTACATTATTAAGGGCGTGAATTTATCTCTTATCCTAATACAGATAGAGTAAATATATATTTTAAATTCAATCAAAATTAGTAGTATTATTTCCTTGTGCCACAACTCTGTCTTTAATTACCTGTTGTTCTTCCAGTCCTTCTAAGGAGAAGTTCTCTCCCTACTACATTTGCAGAATCACAGACTGGTTTGGGTTGGAAGGGACCTCAAAGCCCATCTAGGTCCAACCCCTTGCCATGGGCAGGGACACCTTCCACTCCAGACCAGGTTGCTCAGAGCTTGAAATGACCTTTGTGTCAGTATGTTGATACAGTGCAAGTAATTAAAGATATTAATAACAATTGTTTTATACTGTGCTTTCTGCAAAACATTTTTTCACAGTATTTGATACAACTTTCAAACTAAAGATCTACAGCAAATTATGCGTGAATTGCAACAAAATTATCTTGTTATATACGAATGGAGTAGGACTGAACTTTTAATAAGTGAGTATTAGCATACGCATGACTATTAAAGACCACCTTTTGGAAGGTGAAGTAATGTAAATTTTTAAGAGATTTCTCTTACCAGTAAAAAGTGTCATCCCTTATTGATACGTAAGAAAAATTACTTCTTTAATTGCATAGTTTACGTAGACAAAAGCATAAAGTTTTTTTCTCTGTTATTTTAAAAGACAGCACAAAATGACACTGGAATCCTCTAACTGTTCTGGTAAAATACTTCCTAGCGCATAGCAACTCTCACCCTGACAGATCCCCAAACTGCTGTAGAGATTGCAAACACATGGATTGCGTCTCACAGCACTAAAATTCTGTGCCAGGAGCACTACACTAAAGTGATTCTGGAAAGGGGATTGAAAACTAAATTATCCGGTGGAAATGATGGAGCATAGCTGTTTAGACTTAGGAGAAAGCAGCTACCAAAATTTAGCTTGACTACTTTTACAAAAAGTACTCTGTAAAAAGAGTCACGGAAGTGGATCAAACAGAATTATGAGGACAATTTAAAATGTGTTACAGCAGTTTAATGTGCAGGGCCTGATTCTGTACTTTAAATTTGGTTTTACCTGTATAGTAAATGTGGTTTAAAAAGTGGAGTATCTGGTCTCTGATTTTTCTATTTAACTGATTCAAAGTCTGCTATGGAATGTTCTGTAGGGTTTACAAAATTTGCCAGAACTATAGCTCTGGGAATAAAATGCCTGAAGTGTAAAGTGAGAGAGCCTACATAACTCAACAATAGAACTTGATTAAGTATTTGTATAGACAGTTTTATATCAGAATATATCAGAATTGAATACTTAATTTTAGATTTTATTACAAATGTAAAATGGTATCAAAACAAGTTATACTCTTGACTGAAGCCTGCTATGGTAAAGCTGATACTTAACAGAATCTCAGAAGACAGGGGTTTTAAAGTTTTGTCTAGAGCCTTAAACTTCACAAAGATACTGTAGCTCCTTCATAGACTTGTACTTAAATAATGGAAAATGTGTTGTATGCATTTCTTCACTACCTCCTCTATGAAACCTGTGAACAATTAGGATGAAATAAAAGGGGTTTTGTAATGAGGACAAAGTATTTCTACTGAGTCCATTGACTCAGTGTGGCCAGCCTGCTGTCAATGATGTCCAGACATAAGTGATGTGGCATAGACTCAGGCTCGCAATGTAGAACAGAAAAGTTTGGGGTTATTTCCCATCCATTCTCCTTCATCTCAGATAGTGCAGGATGATGAACAGCCTCAAAATATTTTTTTGGGAGGAGGGGAATTAATATATGTGAACAGTGTATATTTGTGTATCAGAGTCCTGTAGATCATTGGTGTTCATTGAAAAGCTTTTCAAAATCATATTGAGGCACATTTTCTGACACAATATCATGGGCCCGTGATGTGTTTTATCATTGCTGGTACACTGCACAGAACATTTATTGAAGAAAATAGCATATTAGTTCTTGAAAGTAGGTATTAAATGTGGAAAAACCTTAAAGGAATAATGTGAACAATGATTGGATTGAAGTTTCAAATAGGTGTATATTCTTCTTCCTCTGTTTTGTCTAAGAGTCATGTCCCTACTCTACAAACCCAAGTGAAAAACCTGATTTTGCATATAAATGGAGTGACTTCACCACTTGATAACAGCTTATTATTTAAATGTAAGAAGGATAGAAAAGAGCACAAAAATACCACAAAACGTTTACCAGCCTATTAGCTGAAGTAATCACAACACAGAGAATCATTGAATAATATGTGATTGTATTAAACACTTTATTGTTTGTATGTTTTATCGTACTTCACATTTTGGTGACTTTCCCTGTTTCATTCAACTAGAAATGACCAAAGGCTTTTTGGTTATCTCTGGAAATTAGACGTTTATATTAAGGTTGTAATATAAATGTCATGAAAACACATCACGATAAACTGTTCATCATCTAATTATGCCTCCAAATCTAAGACGAAGAAAATGGATGTTTTTTCTCTATATGCAGAAGTTGTTTTGAATGACTTAAGCAGGAGCAATGCAAGTGACACAAGGATGTAATTATATGTTGCTTCACAAGATGGAAGAACACTGATAAGATTAACTGCTCCATCAGTTACTGGTATAAGAAGTAGAAATATTGATTTGTGATTAAATGGATAGAGAAAATAACGTCACTGCAAATCTTTAACCTCTGACAAAGTAACTGTCAGTCAGAATTCCTAATGATTTCCAGTAAAACCAGAACTTAGAAAATTCAAACCCTGCATGTTTAGTAAAGAAAACTCAATGTTCTGTTACTAAAATCTGTCAGAATTCCAGTGTTGCATTATATGTGATACGTATTGAGTGCATTAGAGCAAATTTCCCAAAGAAAATGTTCTACCTTGGTATAGGAACAGGAAGTATTAAAGTATTGTGATATAGCCACAATTTCTGTTACAATCATTAGGAACAAAATATCGAAAGGTTTACCAGGATTTCTGCAATACTTTACTGGAACTTGATGATGCTAGTCCCATGTATACTTTAAAGTATTGTGAGATATTTTGAGTTTTTTCAAACATGCCCATATATACAAAGAGTGTGATAAGTTTGCAGGTCTATTTGCCTAATAAAATTCCACTATGTTTTATGTGACACAGTACATTACACCGATTTTCTGATATTCAGAGATGATGAATTCCTGGAGGCAGTCTCATGTCTAGCAGTGATGTTTCTCTATGTGTCAGTAGAAGCGTGTGTAGTATCACAGAATCACAGAATCAGTAGTTCGTTCACTGCTGCTAGTGCCAGCATTAGTGTTGGGAGTGTTTTATTATTTTTTTCTTTACTGTGTGCCACGTATCACAGATTTTTTTTCTCTTTTCTGACAGAGTTTGAGGAGGCATATTATTCCTTAGTGCACAGTGTAGATGGATGCTGCATTGTTTTAAATGGAGAATCATTCTCTCTAACCTCAGGGATACTGCCAAGTGTCTGATTTCTTTAAAATCAATTCAAGAGATTCATGCTCAGACTTGGCTGGAATATGGAGGCATAAACTTTTTGATTGAATAAAAAAAATACAAGGACTTGTAGTTTCTGTTCTATTGGGATGCAGTGTTTTCTTGTAGGGAAAAAAAAAATAAATAGATGTTTTCATGGAACATGCTATATTCTGCCATATATTTGCCCAAGTATTCTACTCTTACTCAGATTAAAACACACAAATACCAGATTCACGTATCTTTTCTGTCCTATAAAATGATGATCAGTTATTTGAATCCATTGTTTAAATTCATATGAGTTCAGTAGAAAACAAAACAAGTAATTGCACTAGCCACACAATGCTCTTTCTTATACAATTAGGAATCGGTGCACTGAGGCTTTCTGTTATTTGTTCATTTATTTGTTTTATAACAGACGTTGGGAGAATTCAATTGAAAAATATCTGCGAGATGCATTTCCAAGCTGATGACCAATACAGTGTTGCCTGGAATGCAGATTATGTTCCATTCCTTGGTGCAGATACAGACTGCTCACATGGTCCCTGCAGAACAGTAAAAGCTTTGCACTGTCCTTGACGGCTAATATTTAAGAATTCTATCAATGATAGATAAAGTAATCATTAGAATTTCAGCCATCTCAATAGTTTTGCATTTGACCTGAAATTAAGAAGGTGAATAATCATATTGAAATAAATCTGTAGTTAATTATTTAGCCATTCAGTTGAACTGTAGGACTTTTTAATGAAGGCATGTTATTGAAATGATTATTTCATTACATTTTAAATAAATAAAATCAATACTTTTTTTAATCGATGTCCGAAAGCTCAAACTGAACACCATCTCAAGTCACCACATAGCTCCTTCTACTGACACTAAGAAGCGTCACAGACCAACAAATGAAAACATCAAAGGTGCTGAAAAATATTGTTTATTGTAGTTTGTTCTAGCACAGGACTTGGGTTGCAGTGCTCTAAGACAACAGGTCACATCTAACCTTCAGCTACTAAAAAACAAAGCCAAGAAAAAATCCACAAGGTGTTGCTTTGCTTACTATTCTTTATTGTTTTCTGTAAATCGCTCTCTCAGATCAGACTGAGTACATGTGTACAGCTAACTCCTAAAACATCAGCTGTTACATTTGTTCCTTGGAAACAATAAATAATACTGACTCTTTTCTACTACTACTAAATTGTACTTCTCAGTTTTTAACTGAGAGAACTAAGAGCTTACAACTTAGAGAATATGCAGGTTGGTATCCCATCTTTTGGTGGGAAACTTTGATCTTTTATAGTAGTGGGAAGGAAAAAAGACACACATGTAGCCAGGTATTTCAGTGATGCCAGCACCGTTAAGACATTGCTGGGTAAGAGAAGAATGTTTTCACTCTAAGTATAAAGGGAGTTACTGGTCTTCCTTAAGCAAGCATAGAGAGAGGAACTAAATGTCTGAAAGACAACAACAAAATAATTGCATGCTAAGTTTGCTTTAGGTAGGTTGCTCTATGTGCGGATTTCCATGAATATGCTATTTTGCATGGGGTAGTTTAAATGCATCATTCTGTTTTAGAAATTAAAGATGCATTTTCATTTACTTATTTTTCACTCAGTGCTTTTGCAAAATGTCTTTGTGTAAGTCTTCATTACTATGTTTTAGCAAGCAGGCCACCTAGTGCCTAACAATAACAAGTACTCTATAATAACCTGAAGTGTTCTGCAAGAAGCAATAGTACACTTAGTTGACTGGATATTGAAATCATGTTGCCATGTTACAACTCTGCAAGAATAAAAGACAATTAAGTTTCCCACCTCCCCTGAGTAGAATTGTGCCAGTTTGCTGCAAAATCTAAATATGGGATAGATACACAACTTTTTCTTGTTAAGGAAGATCACTTTTTTCTTTAAAAGCTAATTTTCTAAGTAATCAAGCCACTTGCAAGATTTCAGTTATTTCAGTCTGTTGCTGAAAAATAAATGTCAATCTCTCTCTACAATTAAGATTTCCCTTTATTCTTGGACCCATGTAATTTCTAATTTAATAAGATGAAGAATAATGTAGTATTTTAATAGTGTGACCAGGTGACACATCTGGTATTACTGTTGCAAGGGGTATTTCCTCTTAATTTTGCTCGTGTCAGTATTTTAGAATCCAGTTCAGTTTCTTTTAAGATTGTTGGCGAAGTTTCCATAAACATCAAGAGATACAGTGCCTATTAAGCTTTCTGTTTCATCTTGGCGATACACTGCTTTCCTGAGTACTGCAGTGAAAAGTCAATAATCTCAAGAAGCAGCCAATAGTCCCTCAAAGTAAAAAAGAATACTTCCCTCTCTACTCAGTTGTAAATTACCCTGGAATTTGCCTGGAATAGTGAGAAAGCCTGTGGAAAGGCTGTGTTCAAAGTTATCAGAGGATACTGAAAATATTTTTTTAATTCAGATTCTATAGACCAATTTTCAAATATTCTAATTTGATGTGTCTCCATGAAAGTTAGTTCACAAATGGTTCAATCAGAACCAATGCTTTAGACCTCCTAAACTTGAGTGGACCTTAGGTTCCCGCAGCACTCGGAGATGTATATCCAGTGCTGGATATCTCATCCAGTGCCCTTAAAAGTCCAAGTTAAATATTTTTCCAAAAACCTAATGAAAAACAAAGCACATGAACCAGGTCATGCCATGACCATAAATCTATCCCGCCATGGGTTTTTAGTTGGATATGAATGTTATAATGTATGAAATTAAAATGTATCAAACCAATATGATTTAATGCCAGCATGCTGGGGTGAGAGAGCATTGCTAGAACGAAGAATCATGGGCTAAATTGGTCTCTAATGGGGATACAGTGGACAATATCATAACATAAGGATTAATTTTCATGTTTGTTGGGGCTTCAGAAGCTGACAAAATTTTTACTTCTTATAGTCTTGAGGAATCAATTATGAAGCAGGATCCAAAAAGTGAAAATATCAATGCTGGCTGCAAGAATGGCTGCGCTACCAATGCTGCTTGTCCTTTGCTGCCTAGCAGTTTTCCTTCTTTCAGAATGACAACTGTAAAAGAACTTAATCTAACTACATGCTAGAGTAGAGGACCTGTGACTGGTTGTTGTCATCAATGTGTAACATCCCTTGGGTGACAGGTTCTCTCATTCATCTGAGTGCTTATGCATATTGACAAGGATGCTGCCTGCCAAAAATGACAATGCTGTACAGCATTTCCTTAGCTGTATCTTGCCTTCTAGACTGCTGCGTGCCACAGGATAGTCTGCTAACCCAGACTGGTTTTTGCACGTTGATCCTATACCAACTGCATTCTTTCAGGTCCTTCAGAACCAGAGTCCTTCCCTGGAAAACTAAATTTTTTTGCTGATATGAGTGAACGGACATCAAGGGAGTGAAGTCATGCATAACAAGGCTTGTCCTATTATAAGGCTAATCTATAAGGCTCTGTCTTTATTCTTTCTATCCTCAGCATAAGACCAGATTAGAAATAGCAACAAAAGGTTTTGGTTTCCTGACGGGCTAAAGTAGGCTGGAGGAAAATGGAATTGGCTGTTGCAATTTCAACATTGGCATCTGTTCTAAACTGGAGTACATACGCTGCTGCAAGCAGAGTGTAAAAATGACAGCATATCTATGTATCAAATTTAGTCCTGCAGTAGAAACACTGATATTATTTGCTAAGTGGTTAATCATTTATAATTCTTCTATTTGAGGAAATGGCCAATAGTATTAGCCATGCAGGCCTCTGTGGGCTAATGTAATTAGTCTTACGCAGTTTAAGACCAGATAGAATGGTATTAGAGAGAATGGAGGACTATTTTAATTGGATGATGGCAAAATCCCTCTAAGCACTATGGCTGTCTCCTGTGTTCAAAATCCTTTAAAAAGTTCACAGATTCCAATTGTTTTTTCCAGCAACAGTATTTCTATCTAAATTATATTAAACGTGTCAGCTCATTTCCAGAGTAAAAATGATAAAAGCACATTCAACTTCTGCAAAGCTGATCACTTTAAAGAAAAATATAAGATAATTAAAAGCTGTTACAACTGACAATACAACACTGCAGCTTCAAAATTCTCCCCTAATTACAGCTGCTAACTTTTAATAGCAATTGTAACAGTGAGTCAGACTTGACATTACAATAGCATCCCAACCTCTTCTTTGGGAGAAAGGCTCTTGGGAAAATACAATTACAAGGTGAGCATATTCAGCAAAGACCACTGCAAGTTTTGAAAAGCCAGTGATCGCTTTCATTTTTATTCTTGTTGAGAAATCTAGATTAGTTCCCCTTTGTTTGAATGCAGTCTTTTTAACAAGGTCATATGTAACCAGGTGGAGCTGATTCCCTCAGAACGTTAAGGGGTCTTCAAGGCACTGCTCCTTGAAAAGACCTTCTTTTATAGGTACTTTCTGAGCCAAGTATAGGGCTGATATAAATAGCTTTATACCATTCTTGTTCTTTTAAAGTATTTGCATGACAGGATAGAGGAAGGGCATTCTGAAGCACACTGTACTTCTTGGTCTGGTATTAATTAACCTTTTCTTAGTTTGGCATTAATGTGTTAGAGAAGGCAGAGAAATTCTGAAACTGCTATAGCTTAGAAACAGTGTGTGTTTTTGCCCTCTAAGAATTGTGTCTCCTTTGTCTTTAACAGGGATGAAAATTAAAATTAGAACCAGTTAGGCTTTTTCTCAGCTGTAGAACAGGAGCTGTTGACTCCTGGTCTCCCAGTCAGCCTGACTGAAGATCGGGCCAGTGTGTGACTCCTTTCAGCTTGTGCAATTGGCACTCTTTCCTATGAAAGAGGAAACAGCTGAATTTCTTAAGAGCACGAACTGAGAAAATTCCCATGATTGACATTTTGTCCAGAACCTGGGAAGTCTTGATAGGTCCTGTACTTTTACCCCCAGGTTTAAAGCCTTAAGGCTACACATCTCTATCCTCTAAGGACACTTACTAACCCTCATGTGAATTTAGGGGTGTGAACTGTATCTGACAGCTTTTAAATCAAAGTGGTTTTTAAATCAAATCAATTTCAGTGAATTTTATCCATCACTGAGAATTTGCTTATATGAAGAAATAGTTCCATCACATTGTATTGGTGATTTCAATGCACAGAGAAATTGCAAAATATTTTGTGAAAAGGAAAACACACAAAATTTAATCACTGGTTTACTGTACCGAAATGAATGCCAAGATCATTCTAAGATCAATACAGTGTTAGAATAAAAACTGAATCAAATTATTTTCTCCGATAGTCAGTGGTTTAGGTTTGTCAAATTAATGGGCAGTTCTTTGTAGACTTCATGCTTATCCTGTCAGTTTCTCACTTTAAGCAAAACTACCATGAAATAATTCTGAGAAAATCTTCCAGCTTAAAGCTAATGCCAACTTTCAGGTATGGGAGATTTATTTCTCTAGAGTTTGACGTGCTGCACGTCCAAGCAGAAGAAAGAGCATCAAGATGTCACTTGGATACTCTGTATCACAAGGGTCTGCCACAAGGCAGCTTCTATGCAGCGTTCCTGCAAAATTTCTATTACATTATAATTATTTTAAAATATGTAGCTATCATGGAATGAACTACATAGACCATTGATACAGACCCATACATTGTTGCCAGCTGCTATGAAATTTTCAGAGGACTTAAATGTGAACCATATGAAACCCTTTCAAGGCTACTCTTGGTCTGACTGTACTCTGTATAGACCTCACTTATTTCCCTGTTTGATTGGGCAGTCATCAGCTATACCAAACCTGTGACATTCACACCAAAGTTGTCATGGATTGGAAAAACTCTGTCGGTGTTGTTTCAGGTCTCATGTGGTTCTAAAAGTAATTGAAGAGGGATGTTCCATTCCATTTAAAGTATCCCAAGAGTAGAAGTTAGTAGAGAAGAACTTCTAAGAGCAAATGAGGAAGATTCTAAAAGAAAAATACCCAGGGGATCATATCTCAGACACAAGTTGTTGTTTTTTTTTAAATTACAGGTGCTCATAATTACTTGTAAGGGAGAAAACTAATTATGGCAGTCTTCAGGGAGCTTAAACATGGTAAATACTGAGAGAAAGCAGCCTGGGGCTTTGAAAGTTATTTGTATACATTGCTTACACTTTCAGTCCTTGCTGGCATGTAAGCCTCTCCCTCTCCTCTTTTTTTTTTGTTACACCTAAGTATTTTTATTTACGTTAATTAATGAGACATAAACCTCAGTACTTCCTGAGTTCCCTGCTTTTTAAAAGTTTTAAAAGGTTTTCCTCTTATAAACAGAATATTCCCGTGCTTGCTAAATGAACACATGAAATCTTATGTTCATCAACAAAAAAAGCTATCTGTATTGTCATTTAAGCCATAGTGGAAAAACATAATTTTATTTTTTTTAACATTTGAATGAATGTCTTCTTGTACTGAGACAGTAAACATTGAAATATTTTTCATACATTACTATGGAAAATTGCTGGTGGGGCAAGAACACCATATGATAAGAGATACAGATGTGGCTTAAAAAAAGACATTCAAACATTTAGAACAGCTAAATATGTTTTGAGTAAGGCTTTTGCACATGTCCTAGCTAGTGGTATCTTATATACACAATATATGGAGTCATGGTTCAGACTCAAGTTACCACGACCCCAAGAAAAATGTGTACAAGCCTCAAACCATGTGTCCCTTTCTATGTGTAAACTATGTTGGCAAAATAAGGAGCAGAGAAAAACCTCAGTTCTATTGCATATTACTTAGCTAGTTGATTACTACAGCATGTCTGGATTCATCAGTACGTTCTAGAGTTAATGATAAGAAATTAGAATTAAGTATGTTTTTCACACCATAAACTATGCCTGCTCAGCACTCTGGTTTATCGTATACAGTTACTGGTTGCATGTCCTTCAGGCAGGATGCTATGAGCTTTAAAAATCTCTTCCACTGGCTTTAGTAAAACAGAAAGGATGGAAAAACTGAATGAAAGAAAATGAACATGTTTTCTGTTAGAGAAGAACAGGAGCCCCCTTCTTCCGATCTTCTTCCTGGTTTTTATACAAAAATATTTTAAATAAAACAAAGCCTACCTCAGTATAATCCCAATAAAGCCAGTGGAATAGAGATATAATTAATTTTAAGGAACAATAGAGCCATGTACTGTATTATTTTGATTTGTATTGACTTTCAGTTGACTTGGACAAGACTTCCATTGCCCTAGTTCGATTGGAGTCAATGTTAATTTTGACATTGTGAGAGATTCACTGTTAACAGTATTCTGATCTTGCATCAGTCAAAAATATTTGCATAGTACAAATTCAGTTGTATAAAAGGCATAAATTGTTTCTAATATTATGGCATTAAAAATTTTGTACCCTAAATGCTAAGTTTGATGACAGTCAGTAACTTGCTGTAGTGACTAGTCATAGACTCGATATATGTATTTTTTGGTTTTAAAATGGCTTTAAAATACAGCATCTTGGAAGTGAAACCCTCTGAGTAAACAATTAAACATCATTTTTATTATAAGCTTTCTACTCAATACAGCTAATTATGTGATTAGTTACATCTAACTCTAATATTCTTGTTTGTGTACTTTCCATTTAGATCTAGATTTGTTTGAATTTGTAACAAGCATCTATTCCATCTAGATCCCATCTTAAATGATCAATCAGTAATTAATTACCAGAATAATAGCTACACCTCAATGAATTTGGTAAATGTGTCTAGTTACAAGTATGTTAATTAAGATATGTCTGTATACTATTTGATGAGTTACAGCAGCCTAGAAGTGATACTCAATCAAGATCCTGAGGGGACAAAGGAAGGCAAGTAGAGTACAGACCCTGGACTTCCAGAGGGCAGACTCAAGTTTAGGCAGGAACTTCTTTCAAGTGGGTGAGATCCTGTGTGAGGCTGTTCTGAAGGGAAAAGAAGCTCAAGAGAGCTGGCAGACCTTTAAGGGCAACCTTCTGCAAGCAGAATGCTGCATGCCGATAACCCAGGAAAATAAGCAGCTATACCAGGAAACCTGCTTGTTCTCACAGGGAACTCGTGACTGAGGTCCAGTACAAAGCGGATGTACACAGGACATGAAGGTGAAGACAGACAACAGAAATGTTCCCTCTTTGTCTTTGGGGAAAAGGTCTCTGTGCCTAAAGACAGAAGGTTCAAGGAGGAAAGGAACTACCAGCACAGCAAAAATCCCAGGAGGACAAAGCCAGGCCCTTTACTGACGTGCACAGTGAAAGAACAAGAGACGGGCTCATAAACTGAAATGGGGAAAGTTCTGACTGGATTTAAAGGCACAAAAGACTCATTTGGGATAATTAAGCATTGGAGCAGCTTGCCCAGAGAAGTGGTGGGGTCTCTCTGTGCAGGTTGAGAGCTGACTGGACAAGGCCTAAAGCAGCCAATCTGAATTCAGTGCTGACATGGCTCTGAGCAGGAACAGATTGGACTAGAAATTCCCAAGGTTCCTTCCTACGTGAATTATTCTATGATTCTATAAAAATTTAATCGCAAGGATAAGATACAAGTATAAGTATGAGCTTGATTTGTGGAATGCAGTACTTTTCATTTCTTTAATCTTGTGCCAGGGTAAAGGTATTAAAAAAAAAACCTTCACAGCTATTACAGTTGTGTCAGGTCAAGAAGTCTGTGTCAGTTTTTTAATATCAGCCAAAGATTACCAAAGACAAAAACTTGATGAGCACTTTGCATAATTGAAAAGGCAAAAATTGCTCCTCAGTACTATTTTAAATAATTCTTTGCAGTTCCAGGCTTATTGGGCATGTTTTTTCTTTTCTGCTAATGAAAATGATTTGAACCATGAAAACAGGTTCACCTTTAATCCCAAATACTGATTCAAGGGGGAAAAAAAAGAAAGTATTTTGTATGTATTACAGATTCATTAAACTATTCAGCACCCCTTGAAAACTGGAAAAATTCCTTGCAAATGGAAAAAATGCCCTATTTCTCCCGTGATGTAAATAGCACTTAATGCCATAGGGAAGCACACCATTTAATGTTCAGGAGCAGTGCTGCAGTATTTGTAACGACGGTATGTGTTTTCAGTGAGAAAGTATTCATCCTCTCCATCAAGTAAGTTAATGTCTGCATAAAACACACTTTCCACGTCTTCCAGATGTAAAAATGACCGATTCAAAGCCAGAATGCACAAAACTTTTATATGAATTTCTGCTTTCTGTGATGCAAATATACATCAATTCCCTAGCCTTGTTACTAGTGCTTTGAGGAATAGTTATTTGAACCCTCAAACACAATGAAAATTTCTGCCTGTTAACAGTTGCACAGTTTACACGCTGCAGTGCTTGTAGACACGCAGCTACAGGACTCGGTTGCGACCACCTAATTACTGTCACTGCTGTCCCATAACGATCATCTTAAGAAATTACATTTGTGTTCTGTGTATCTTAAAAACTTAGTTTTTTCCAGTGAGGAATGGCAAAATCACTGTACAAAGAAACTGTAATGGATTGAAATAAGTATATTGCCTTTAAAGGTGGAATTAAATATGGATCAGACACAAGTATCTGGTTTCCAAAACCCCTCTCAAGTAAATGTTCTAAGCCGTGATAAATTCAGATTTATTTTTAAACTTATAGTTGTGTAGTCATGAACATTTTTATATAATTTCCTTTGATAAATAGATTACCATCCTGCAATATCTCATAAACAACTATGTAATATAATTTAGTTTGTTGATAGATCAAAGGTGGTAGGTAACTGAAATTGATAGGTTTTGTCTAAATATAATTCCAAAGAAAAAAAAAATTCTCCATTTCAACTTCATGGCTACAACCTTTTTAAATGGATGGAATGTATAATGGATGCCATATCTCTAGTCATAAGCTAAAGTATCTCAGAAAATTTCCTTATGCTACAGAAAGAAAAAAGAAGACAGAAAATACATTTTTCCCCCAAACTTATCAGAAATTATAGCCAGTAGGCAGTCATGCTTCAACTTTAAAAAACATGCCTGAACTTTATGACTTTATGCCTTTACCTTCCAGCGAGGTTTATTTTTGGTTCTTTTCTGACTGTAAAATGGACTATGAGATTCTCTTCAGGTTTAAAATAATTAGTAAACCCTTAGAATACTCATTATAAATAGATCAAAGCTTCAACCCAACTTCAATACAAAGGCAAGCCTTTTAGATCAAACTTGAACTACCGCCCATCCCACATACGTCCTGCTGATATCTTACTTTGGGTTCTGTTAAATTATTAACACCAAAATACTGAATAATTCATTATTTAAAGAAAAATAATAAGGAACTTCATTTATACAACTTTTATACCAATTACATTTTCTCTTCTTTTCTTTCTTTTTTAATCTGGAGTGTTTTTTTTCCTGTGAATTTAATGGCTCAATCCCTCATTTATAGAATTGAAACAAAACTCAAAGTAATTAGGAAGTCAAGAAAATGCAAGCAGGAGGCATTAGGCATTAATTGAAAAGGTAAAAATAAAGATGTTTGTAATGATCAAGCTCTCTTACTCTGTGAAGTACATAGAATTCTTGATGACACTTCTAGACGCCCAGTTGCCAGAGTAATTCAGAATTAATGTAATCAGGTATACTAACGTGTCACGTAAGAGTAACAGACAAAAGTGCCTCTGCATTTTATTGTCATCTGCAATATCCAGTTGGATCTGAACAATAATATAGAAGCTGCGCTAGAAATCTGAACTGTGGAAAGGACTATATAGCATGTTACACATCAGAAAGTTCTCTTCTGTGCAGAGTCTGTAGGTTGTCTGAATGGAAACTGCATGTAAATTTTTTTTGCCAAATAATGCCAAAAATATATCAATGTTGACTACAGCACAAAGAATACAAAAGTAGCAGAATATTTGAACCTCTGTGCCTTTAAAATTTATAAACAATATGTGGTTATCAGACACATGATATCTAATGAAAACTAGTTTAAATTTATAAAAATTAAACCAAAAGGCAGTTTATCAGTCAGCTAGCAACTGAAATTGATGGCACGTGCTTTTGTGGTCTCTTTACCATAAACATTTCAGTATTCACACAGGTACACTCACCCTGCCTTATGTCTGGCTTGTGTGTTTAGGACTTGTAAATCAGAGCAACCCCTTTGATATCAAAGTAAAAATGCATTTGTATGAAGATAAATCTAGCTCTACAGATTTAAGAGCTATCATTTTCAATATGAAACAGCATGTTTAATTTAAGAAAAAAGCCAAAACTCTTACGGTCCTTATTTTTCTTTTACTCTTTTAAGCTTCTACCTTGACTTGGAAATGATTAAATAAATTATTTTTTAGGGCTATTGAAATAAAAAAAACCAAAACTTTTAACAATGGTTTGCTGCAGCAGCCTGTTCACTAGTTCAGAACGTACTGCATAGGTAATAATAAAAAGGCCCACAGTATCACTAAAAAGCATTTATTAGTGAAAGCGGATAACAAGTTCGTAAAAGAAGATGCCCTTTCACAAGGCATTAGTTCAAATTATCAGTACATGTCAAAAAATAGGATCACTCCGCATAAAAATGAACACACTGCAAGGTGCCTCATCCTTTATCGACAAAAAATGCTGAAAAACTGGTACTACAGGGTAGAATGTAAATTCACACATTTTGCAAGACTTTCTGTGACTTTATTGAGTAGGTTTCAGGCAGTTTCTGACTTGTGCATTGCCAATGTGGAAGTAGTCAATAAAAAATCCTGGTTTGCCAGTGATTTTCTTTGGACTTGGAGATACCTATAGGTAGAAAGGGTAGCTTTTCCACTAAAATGTAGAATCATCTAGAATATTTTTTTTTCTGTTAGGTTTTATTTTCCCTTTCCAAAGTGCTAAAGAAGTAGTAACACAGAATTATGAGATCCATAGGAACTCTTCTCATGCCAGGACCAGAAAAAGCACAGAAAGGACATACCTATTTTCATTTCTTACCTGTTATTCAGCAATAAAGTTATTCTTTGCACTCACTTTATATTCCTACATTCTTCAAGCCAGAATCATGTATTTCTGTTCGTATGTCACCTTCAGCAATCAATCCTGATGAGAACTTTTCAGTTCTCTCTAATATAAATTCTTATTATCAAATAAGTTTCATTTCCAAATGTCTTTTACTCCAATATTGTATTATTTATGTCAGAGAGAATATTTGCTATGGTGTCATTACTGTCAGAAATATATAAATGAAAATAATTTAAAAATAAAATGCAGGTTACAGAATTTGTCTAAATTAAAACAAAAAAAAGTATTTATTTCCTCCTTATTTATTGGGGTTTTTTGTCATTCTAAATAAATGTTTACAGTGACTCCACGGGATTGAAAACTTAGAAATAATATAAATAGAACATGCAGTGAACAACAAAGATTCTTCTAATTCTCCCAGATAAAAAATACAGCCATTCATGCTCCAGTACTGCAGTCGCAATAACTGTTTCTTAGTATTCTTCCAGTTTTATTCCTTCTACACTTGCTTGAATTCACCATATAGGTTTAAGCAGCTGCACAGTGTATAGCACACAGTATATTACTGTATAGCAGCTCAGACTAAATAAGCAGATCTTTCTTTGGGCTTTTCATCACCACCGGACTAAGATGCCTCTATTAATTCAAGTCCTCTGGTATAATGTATCTGGCAAAATGGGGCACCAAATGTTTGCCACAAGTTCGAGAGCAGTGAGGAAACTAGAAATAAATTATTCTTTGCTGCTACGCTAGAAACAGAAAATGAAGGGAGATTCTGGGACATTTTGCAGTTGGGTGGGTTGAAGTTGCAAAGTGTTTTAATTTAAATAGGAATGGGAGTTTTTGCTACATCACACTTATGCAACTGAGATGATATTGAGATAAACTGATAGTTCTGGCAGAAGGTATAACTCCTTAAATTGAAGAGTAGCCTTAAAAATCAAAGTCTTGTTATCTAAATAGTTACATTTTATTTAGGAAACGTTATAGTAATTTTAGTTGATACTCGTACAATTAATCTACTTTACATTCACATATATTCACATTCTTATTAAAGGTGTTTTTTCTGCAGAAAAATAAAATGTAAAAATTATTCAGCAGCTGAAGCAGAAGTCAAACCAAAAAGCATTTCCTCTGAGACATGAATAACTCATGGATTCTTACCCAACCTAGCTTTCAAAGCAGCTTCATACAAACCTTTCGGTCAATTTAAACATATAGGAGTGTAGTTGCACACACCTCTCATTAACAGTAAGTGACAACTGGAAAGCAAGATATAGTTTTGTTGTTTTTCATAAAACTTTGGGAATTTAATTACTCTTCCAGGATGGGAGATTGTAGGTAATTCTTCTAGTAATCTTAATGGGAATTCCATGCATAAAAATGTGCATGAATATAAAATTCTAAGAATACACTTTTTTGGTTTAAAAGTTTCTCATTTCCTTTTCTATGTGCATGCAAATCAGCATGGTTAAGCATAAATTGAAAAGGAATTTAGAGAGATTACTTTGTTAGTGGCATATAAAAGGATATTCACGTGGTAGCACAGAATCAGGCGGCACTGTGGAAGGAAGAGCTTTCCAAGGTCTGTTAAACTAACAAATGTGATTTCTCTTTTCTTTGATTTGCTTTGTAAAGAATACAAGATCATAACTTGGCTTATTGCCTTCGTGCTTACTGAAACTGGATTGCACACTAGTTGCAAATTCTACTACTTAGAAATGGTCTATCAAATATCACTTCTAGGATCTCTGTATTCTGTGTTTTTCCTTACATCATTTTCAGGACAAAGTTCTACAATTCACTGCAGTCATACGTTCAAGGAACAGTTCATTCTAAACTTCAGATAATGGGCTTCTGGAAGTTAATGTTACACAAAGTAACATTAAAGACAGTTTAATTTCATATTTCACCAGGATGGAATTTCATTTAAGTCTCTGTAAGTGACTGGTGTAAAAAGAGCATAAATGGAAGGACAAGCAGACAATGTGTGTTCACATCAGACTTCATGTACCAAAATGTATGTAAGATTTTACTTCTCCAGAAAAGCTCTCTTTGGGGTGCCAGGCAAGCTGGTATACAAATATTTTTATGAACCTTTACTTTTTTATTTGCTGTCCTGTGTTTGGTATTACTGTTGCTGAATTCTCGTTGTTTTTATGCTGGTTTTGGTAGTTCAGTTACTGATGCCTGTAACTGGCATGTTTCTTCAGCAGCAGCAAGAGCAGTCTTCTATACAAGCCCTTGCAGATAATTTTGGATAATTTCCTTCCTCATTTCTATTTTTGGAAACATATTTAGGTGATAGGAACAAACACTGATAACATGGATAAACAGCAAATGAATGTTATGCAAAGAAAATCTATACCATTTTCTCCATCAATTTCAAGTTATAATAGCAATGAATACTTCATTGCAGGTATTCCTGTCAATTAATAGCCAGATGAGTTCTCTTGATTACTGCAAGCTAGCGGTTTCTTTCAGTCTGTCATTAATCCCAACAATACTACACCCTCAATCGCTGTTGCTTAATCAATACTCATTTTGATGGAATGCCATATTGTGCCATGTTGTTGAATGCCCACAGGTACTGTGACTTTTCAGTTTTCCTTATCTCCCATTTAATTTTGTCCATTGCTGACTTTTGTTGTTGTCTTTCTTTTAAACAGACTTCTTCAGTTTGAAGTGCCCAGAGAGGGAAATTTCACTCTCACAATTAAAAATAAAATTGGTTTTAAAAAGAAGTGTCTCTCATATACATGTAGGTACGTGTCTGTACATCAAAGAAAGGCAATTGGAACCCATTAATAGAGACATTTACAACAAAATGTAGGCTCAGTTTTAACTAAAATGGCAACAATACAGATATTAAAGAGTGAAGCTAATGTAGGTGTACTTGATAGAGCATCAAAACCAATATCAGATCTCTGTGAGTAATTCACGTTTTCACTGTCTATGAGTCCATTCACCTCACAAGGAATGCAGTGTAGCTGACCTCAAATACCTCAGCACTAAATATTTGTATTTAAGATTTTCAAGTTGAAAAAACAAAGCGATGTATCACTATGAGGATCTGCTGGAGTTTTGAAATCTCCACTAGTTTATCAATTCTTCGCTGGCAAGAGACATTTTAATATTTATCTGCTTGGGAAGGTGAAAATAAATAATGGAAGTTCTGAGGTGTGAGAAAGTTATTATTTGCAACAAAATCTTATCCCTTTTCCACACTGTTTATAAGATTTAAATAGTCTGCAAGTACATATGTGAAAACAACTATATAGTGAGGTGTTTGCCATAGCACAGTTCAAGATCAAGACCCAGAAGATCCTTTCTAGTCTTCACATACTCATTTTAGGAGTAAGGCTAGATGTAATAAATAATCCCATTAGTAATGATTTTAACAGTCTCTACAATTTTTAACAGTCATTTTCAATCTACAGATCAGAGTTGCATCCTGTGGTACCCTACACCTATGGTAGAGTAAGACCCAGCGGAGAAGCTCATTATCACAACAGGGAAGCTGAAACTCCCGTGTCAGGTAAAAACCCAAAGCACTGCAGCAGTGCGGTAAAAACACCAGTGATTAAGATATGCCAATGTGGAATGGCAGAATACTGCACAATGTGCTTCCTCTGTATTCATTTTCTTTTTAATCACAGTCCAACAATAAAACTAAGTTTTACAACCTTGCAAACATAACACACAACTAATAGCATTCTGCTTAGTTCCCCAGTGTGACTTCATAGGAAGTCACTGAATCGTTCACATTGGAAGGGTCCTTCAAAGGGCTGTAGTCCAATCTCCTGTGCAGATACGCGTCAGTGCTGAATTCAAACCAGATTGCTTCAGGCTTTGGCCAGTTGGATCTTGAAAACCGCTAAGGACAGAAATTTTGCAGTGTTTCTGGGCAACCTGTTTGCCTGTCTTTATTATGACAGTGGTAAATGCACATTCCAGAAGTGAATAGAAATGAGTCATGAATGACTTACATTAAAATCTGAGAACTGTTCTGAGCAATTTGTTGGGCTCCCCCCCCCTTCCCGCTTAGAGGGGTCAAAGATTCATTTAGTCTGTTACACATACATGTTTCAGAACTATACAGTCGTGCTGGCTGGTAACTAGGAGTTGAGAACAATAATCACCAAAAAAACTGGTAGTGATTACACATGGGTGACACATGCAATCATTATACTGGTCGCCAGGTTGAACAACAATCTGTATGCATACTTAATGTGCAGACACCTTATAAATAGCTAATAAATGATTAAATGAAATTGCTGTTTTCATAATGAATTAGTGCAAGATCTGTTGTACATAATGTTTGGAATATTTAAATGGTTTAACATACTCCAGTTATAAGTACTCTGCAGCTAGCTGTTACAACACAGATTCATCACTTAAGTATTTTAAAATTGTTTATATGTGTCATTACAATATGCTAGAACTTGTATAATTTTTTTTTTAATCATTTGTAATTACTAAGGTCAAACCACAGGCCAGTTCTCTGTCAAATAACCCAAAACAACAGTTCCCTCTTTGGGCAGAACGGAACAGAGCAGAAATGGAGGCTTGATTTGCATCACACTTGAATATAAACTGCAACAGCTGCTGCATTTGATCAAGACAAAATTTCTTTACCCAGATCTCATTCTGGGAAGCAGTGTTGCTTTTTCTAAATCATTTCTGAAGCTGAGCCTGGTTACATAATATACACTCTCCCCAAGTTTCCAGCATGCTGTATTCGCCCAAGAGAGACTTGGATTGTGTACAAATTTTGTTCTGAATCTCCAGTAATTCTCCCACAAATTTCCAGTGCCTATGGAGTTACAATGTGTCAGTGCTACAGAGCAGCGCTGCAAACACTTGAAGGGTAAAGGGAAAATCTTGGCTACTCCAAGATGCTTCCCTTCCAAGCGGAGGGATCCTTCCATACGCATCTGAGTCGTTTGGCCTCTGAACATTTTAAAACCTTGTACCAGATCTCTCTCCTCTCACTCCTTGAAGAGGACATGATGGAAGATGGTAATCAAAATATATTTTCTGTAATTCATATTGAATCTGTGAGCAAAATGCATGCATCTATGTTCTGTTGCAATCAATCTGTCAGAATCTGTACAGAACACAAGATACTCTGTGCTCTGGAAGTGTATGTCATTTGCTGTCTGAACAAACAGATGAAGAAAAGTGAAAGAACATGGGTCTTACCGGGTAAGGTAGTACTTATGTCGTACTGATAACTGACACACTAATCAGAATTGTAAAAACCCTTAAACTAAAGAAAAATAAAAGAATAAACTCTCTTAACATCGTACTAAAAATCTTGCCTTTATAGAAAAGCTCTACAACTACTGAAAAAGTATCGCTGGCCGTCCCAGTCAGGCCCTACATAAAGCAGTAGTTTATACAACTGCCAACAGAGCAATTTCTAATGAAACTGAGTGCTTAGAGTTAAATGGCATTTTACCAACTCCACGGACACCAACATGCACATAGTGCATATAGTGCTCTTTCACGGTGCACTGAACCATGACAAACGTGCATTATTTTACATAGATACAATTTCACACACAAATTGTCATCACTCTGGTTCTTCAACCATTATTAGTGAGACAAGTTTACTTAGGGTCGAGTTGAGTCTCTGTGAATTTTATACCCATCCCCGCCTTTCTACAGTTTCATCACATTTTGCCTGAAAATAAGCTAGAAGGGCAGTGTCTTCTGTTCTGCTAAAATCTGCATCTCATTCATCTTCAGCAAATTTGCATTCCAGTCACAGGACACCATTTATCTTCCTACTTTTAAGATAAAGACATACTGATGGAAAATGCATGAATATTCACTGAGCTGAATATTATTGGGTCACAACAACCCCATACAATGCTACAGGCTTGGGGCAGGGTGGCTGGAAAGCTGCCCGGCAGAAAAGAACCTGGGGGTGTTGGCTGACAGCTGTCTGAACATGAGCCGGCAGTGTGCCCAGGTGGCCAAGAAGGCCAACAGCATCCTGGTCTGCATCAGGAATGGCGTGGCCAGCAGGACCAGGGCAGTGACCGTTCCCGTGTACTCTAGCCCTGGTGAGGCCACACCTCAAGTGCTGTGTTCAGTTTTGGGCCCCTCACTACAAGAAGGACACTGAGGTGTTGGAGCATGTCCAGAGAAGGGCAACAAAGGTGGGGAAGGGTCTGGAGCACAAGCCTTATGAGGAGCGGCTGAGGGAACTGGGGTTGTTTAGTCTGGAGAAAAGGAGGCTCAGGGGAGATCTTGGTGCTTTTTGCAGCTGCCTGAAAGGAGGTTGTAGCCAGGTGAGTGTTGGTCTCTTCTCCCAAGTAACAAGAGCCAGGACAAGAGGGAATGGCCTCAAGTTGCACCAGGGGAGGTTTAGATTGGATGTTAGGAAAAAATTCTTCACCAAAAGGGTTATCAAGCACTGGAGCAGGCTGCCCAGTGGTTGAGTCGCCGTCCCTGGAGGTATTTAAAAGGCATGTAGACGTGGTGCTTAGGGATGTGGTTTAATGGTGGACCTGGCAGCATGAGGTTAGTGATTGGACTTGATGATCTTAAAGGTATTTTCCAACCTACACAATGCTATGATTCTGTGATTCTGTCAGTCAACACCAGACTGAATCATAACATCAGCTTCCCCAAAAAGGTAGTTTCCAAGCAAAGAACTAGCTTGACTACTTCAGTGGTTTCTCCGTTCAAGACGTTCAGTTTGAAGCTATTCAAGTGTGTACTTTTGCTTTTGCCTGTTAAGCATTCTCCATTTTATCTGAACATTTTAGCATTTTCCTTCAGCACCTGGATGCTTTTCCATGAGAATTTAATGTTTTGCCTTGGTTCTTGTTCTCTGCTAGCTTGGCAAAACGTCTCAGGCTTTTTGATACGTTTCTCAGTACTTCAGTGTATTGCCTCAAAGCTTCTCTTTATTGCGAGTCTCCAATCCCATGGTTTCTTTGAACACTTTCCCTTCATCTTGGCACTTTGCCTTGGTATTGCAGCATATTCATCTCACTACTTTGGTGTTCCAACCATGTACTTCTGCAACCATGTCTTCACGTCTATGAAATTTTCCTCTAGGACTCTGCTCTAATTCTTCCCTGCATAGGTGGTTCTTTTCAGCTCCGCTGTAAATTTACCAGGCTTAAGGTGGGGTCCGACATATCTCTGACAGCAGCATAACGCAGTGTTCCTAGGTAACACAATGTGCTCTCCTCCATCTGTCTTCCCCACCCAAAATAAAATGAGCAAAAATAAATGAATGACTGAGTGATCATCAGCTCCTGACACAGAAAGTTAATCCAGTGGGATTTGCCCGGTTTGTTTTCTTATCCTGATACATCAGAAACTCCTGGGAAGAAATTCTCATGAGAAGGTTGTTGCTCCTGGTTGGGTAGTCTGTTCAGGTACTACTGTCACCAATACTACTGGTGTAGCACTGTTGTTACTACTAGTATTATTTTATGTCTACTTGGAATATTTTCATTTTCTACTTGGAACTTCTTCAAATCTAATTATACGATGTTTTTCTGCATTTTCAGTCAGGAAACCCTAATAGAATGACATCAAGCTTCAGTTCTTTCCCAGTATATGCAAGCCTAATGTCTCGTGGTGTTGGTGCTTTCTTTTGGAAAGAAATGATCATGTAGAATTCCAAATTTCAATATACTAACTCTTCCTGGATCAGTGACAAGTTCGTACTGATTAATGAGAAGAATATACTAATAAGGATTCATTTACAGTCTTCTTCCAAAGTTGGCCACTTCACTGAGCAACACATGCAAAAGTTAATACATTAGACATTCTCAAAAGCAAAGCAAGCAGCTCTTAAACGCTGAAAATATTTTGTTTCATTAAATACACTAAGCTGAATTTTTATCACTGAATTTATTTTTGTAGGGAATAAACTTCAAATTACAGATGCCTTCCTGTAAATAATTCTTTAAAAAGGACAGTGGCAGGTTTGGGTTTGGTGTTTTCCCCTCATCGCGGTGATCTGCTTGTTGGAGTTCTGTCAGTAACACGCTGGCCAGTAAGATGAAGGAATTACATCAAGACCCCATCACAAGGCATCCAACTTTTAAATCTTACTCTTCAGTAAGTGCTGTGCAAGGGAAGGAAAGAGACCAAACGAGCAATGAGCAACGAGCAACATTCTTATTAGAGTCCTCATCATGTCCTGAAAGCAGCAGGGTTTGGAGGTAATGGCAACATGCAGCTATTTACTACTTGTTAACCTTAACACCGGGTTCTGAGCGCCAAACTGCCTGTGCACTAGCTGGCCTTTCTCCTAAACCGTTGCAAGCCTTTGTGAAGGAAATAGTCACAGGATTTTGAATCATATTTTGGAACCTATTGTTTTCAAAACAAGAGGTGTTCGTTTTAGGGCCCATATCTGTGGAAAAGTAGGAATCAGTGGGAGACAAACAGGCACAGAAAGGCAGTAGTGGATGGTGGAGTCTAGAGAATTGTCAGTCCGAATGTAAATGTGTAAAAAAGAAATGTAAAGAATGTAAGATCTACCATGTTGCAACGCTGATATTTAAGACATACCCAAACACAGTGCTGTTAGAAAACATGTCACAAAACCCTTCCATTAATCTTCCAACAGGCTACATCACAAAAACCATTCTACATGACTGAGTACGTTTTGTGATGTTTCAGTCTTAAGCTAGAGCAGAGGCGATGTCCTTATTCTTGTCTTGATGTACCTTCGTTGTCAGTCACACTGTTAGAAACGTCGTGACTGAAGTCTGCTCAAGAGGATTCTGCACATGGGTATTTGAGATCAGAGATGAATTTTACTGGGACTGCTTCATGAGGAAGCGTGCTCAGAACCTGTAAGCCCAATGGTTAACTCAGACCAAGGCTGTAAGTTTCGACTTTCATGACCACAGCATGTCCGTGCATATACATGTATGCTTTCAATAAAAAAAAACAAAAAATACAAAAAAAAACCAAAATCCACCAAAAAACCAACACCCCACAACCAACAAACACACACACACACACACACACACACCCTCTTGAAAAAATACTCTAGTGGGAGGTAATATTTACAAAAATAATAAGAAAATTCAGCTGAAGTATCAATCCTCTTGGCATGACAGTGGTTTTATTTTGGAGTCCCAAATGTTTCCAGTATGACAATAAGACCAGATTCAGCATCATGTACTGAACTGGTAAAGCCCTGCTGCGAATGGCAGTGTCAGCTGAAACACGCACTATTCATAGCGATGAGGCTCTGTGAATACAGCAGTTTGTTCTGCATATTGTTTGCAAAGGGTGCGACCTCTTGGAAAGCTGAATGAATGCAAAACTACTGTTGTCGTGTTCAACAGATGCGGTTAGGACACAGTTCACGTTTTGTTGTTATCCAAGTTTTCAGTACATTTGTGCTTCATTGAGGAGTTAGACCAACAAAACAAAACTAATGCCAAAATACACCCAAACTACAAAGAAACTGTCGTCTTCATGGCAGATCTAGAGCTTTCTGAAGAAGCGGGAGGTAGTAACTACAAGAAAATGTTCAGAGCAATCTTAGATGACCAGTTTAAAAGTTTGAAGGAACAACTTTTGATGAATTAGTTTAGAAATACTTATCTGCATTTAAACTTGTAGCAGTATGTTCAGACCTCTTCACTGCACCTGCAGTACTTCAGACAAAAAACCCCAAAGATTAAACAAACTGTTCCATCACAAATTATGAGTCTTTACTGTATGCTGCTGGTTCAGTCAAGCTTGAGTGAGTAATCAAGGGCATGAAGTGCCTCGTGGAAAGGCAAGCCTTTTAGCAGTCCTGTGCTGTCACTTTTTGATTTACCAAAAAAGTAACTCGCCAGAGGATTGAGCTGGGGTTTTTTGAATTTATTTATTTAATCTACAGACCTTTTATTAATTCATTTTTATTTACTTTAGAAAATCAGATTTTCAACATAAGGCCCTCCAAGTTGATTAACTATGCAGGAAGGATTTTTTCTTCCACTCTAATGCTTTTTCTAATCTAAAAATGAAGGAAATACTAGTCTCAGGCTTCTTCCCTTCAGATTCAGATCAATGCTGTCTTACCTATAAACTTCTCCAAACAAAATCGCAAAACTGCATCTCATCTTGCAAACAGCCTTACTTTTAATCGTACTTTGTATTTCATTAAATAACGCAGCAGTACAGACCATTTAAAGAGAAACAGCTTTTTGGTTTGTAAATAATCTTCAGGATTTCTGTTTTGTAAGAAATATACAGATAGCTCACATTCATCTTCTCTGTAATGACTGCTCCCAGTAGAATGCTTCCAGCTTTTTTAACCTGTAAAGCTGACGAATCTCTCAAGAGATTCATTAAAAACTTGAACGGGGTTTTCTTCTCATACAACAAACAATACTCTGGTAATACCCCTAATAATGAACACATTCCAAGGGAAATTGAAAATCTGTGATTTCCCTACGGGTGTTACAGCCCATACATATTATCTGTGATGGTAACTACATTCAAATTACACTATCTTGCCTAGCTATGATTGCAGTGAGGTATCTTCGGAGAATTTTTTTATGTTGATTCAAACAAGGGAAGGATCAGAACAACTGTCTGCGTTCTGAGTTTGTGGAGACTGTCTTATATTTGCATAACACTATTTTCTTGTAGCTGCACCAACACAAAACAGAATCTGTTCATATATATGTGCCTTAGTCAGAACACTTAATATGGAGTTTCTGCAATGAACACTTGTAGTATCTTAACAGAGACAGCCTGGATTAGCATTAGAATAGTGTAAGTAGCTCACTTTAGATCCAAAGCTGACCACGTATGGTTCCATGTCCTATTCCTCACCATCGGTCAAGGCACAGCTTTTGCTGAACTATCACCAGTTCTCACTGCTGCATCAGGGAGTTTCTTTTAGTAAGATTTGTCTCATAAAATAGCCAGTCCCTGAATATAAGACGGGGAAAAAAAAGTCATTGGTCCATGTTCCCAGTTAGTGGCAAAATTAGAAGACCTAAATGATAAAAAGTAACTGCAAATCATTTCATCCCCTCCTCCAGTGAAAAAAAGAAACTGCAAAAATTATTTTCTGCTGGAGATGACAAATGATATTGACATTTTTATATTCAGCACCATCAGGGCTGATCATCTCAAAGCATGTCTAAGCCCCGTGTCTAAGATAAGTGCTAACACGCATAGAGTGCATTTTGCAGACCTCTTTCTATGGCCTACACTTTACAGAATATTCTGCATATTTAGGAAATTCCACAACATACCCTAGATTAGCACTTTACTATTAAGTTTCCTAGTGATGGAAAAACAGTCCCTGCATAGGGTACCTCCTGGAACTCAGGGAAACTGATTTAGCTTCTTGGCCTACCAAAGGTTTCCCTGTACACCAGCTGCTCTTTTCATTTATTTAAAATCCGCATCTGCAGCGTTCTGAAAATACCAGACTGAGAGCGTCTAATGGTTCAAATGCAATACAGCCCTTAACACGCATTCATTAAGATAAACAAATAATTAGGATAAGAAGCTTTCCTCAGTGTAATCTGAAGGGAATAGTCCATCACTGTGGAACAACTATGTTTAGTGACCAAGCAACTACAAATAAACTGGAAACAGCAAAAATGTATTTATATATTTTAGTAATGCCTAAGTAATTTTCAAGGGAAAGAAAACGTTTAGACAGCAGAAACAAAATGGATAGCGAGATGGTACAGCAGGAGTCAAAGCTGGCAAATACCGAGTGAGTACATCCCGTAGCCTGCTGAGCTTTCCGTTCAAACTGGCCCAAATAACACGAACCCATGGAAGGAATTTTTAACCTACATTTCAGTCAAATTTAGCATACGCAGTGTTAGGATCCTTTGAGACATTTAAAAAACGTAGCAATGACATCGTGCTATACAGACAGCACGCGTAGCAAGTGTAAGGACCTGAAACGAAGAAATACTCTAACCTAGTGTTAACAACAACAAATCATGAAACGCTACTTCACACTCAGGCACCCCCATCACTGCTTCCCAGTGCACAATTTTTGTTTGCCTGCTTTGACAAACAACTCCATGATAAAACAAAGAATATATTGAAGCTTCTGTAACAGTAAAGATCCTTTTTAGAGAATTTTTAAGAACCTTGATTTCATTTACAGTGGCCTTTTACATCTAGTGAAAGTACTTAAATTCCTGCCCATAAAAGTACTGTCTGTTCTCAGCCTTATCTTACTCGTCTCTCTGCACGGTCCGTACGTTGTTCGGTTCCCCTCTAGAAACTGCCTTTCTTGCATCTTGTAGTGAACCTGTCAATCAACCTGCAGATGCTCTTGTAGTAAAGAGCACTAAACCATCAACGTGAAGCATCAGCAGAACGCTCTTCACAAACACAAACAAAATTACACTCCACCTAATGTGTCCACTCCAGAAAACCTGCAGGAAAAACTGCATTAATGAGTTTGTCCTACAGCTCTGAATGCCAACTACCTGAGGGCTTGCAGGACTAAGGGGAAAGAGTCAGCCTCAGGTTTTCTTGCCCTCAGCTCAGTTTATAAAGCTGAGGCTTCTGCTTTCCAGTTGGTTTTTACAAAAGAACAAAAACATACAGCAGGTCTTCCTCAGAACGAGAAATGAAACTAAAAAGTGTTTCAAAGATCAAAAGCAGCACTTCAAACTGTATTCAGAACAGCACTGTAGAAGGACAGTGTATAGGTGACTTGCTAAAGTGGCAGCCTGTCTATGTAACCACAGTTCAAGGAGGCCTCCAAAAATTGCACCAAATAGCACACGCTGAGACAGGAATAGCCAACAATGAGATCCAAATCCTGTAACAAAAATAACAGCTCTCTTCTGTTCACTGGCAGGTTCCTCTTCATCTCCTGTTCCTGACTTCTTCATTACTCCTTGAACAACTAGAACAGCAAGGACATAGCAAGCTCCTGAGTTTGAGCACGAAATCGCAACCAAGGCAAAGCGAAAAGGTATGGCCCGTATAGAGGGGTCAGCGTCTTTCTGATAGAACCGCAGAGACGTTCAGACTGGAAGACGCGTCTGGAGATGCTCTCGAGCCAAACCTGCTTATAAGCCTCTAAGTTGCTTTAGGTTGCTTAGGGCCTTAGGTCAAGCTTTGAAGATTTCCAAGGCTGCTTCTGAATATTAAGTAAACTTTTTTGTAGTATTCAAAAAGGAGAAACTGCTTCAAGCATTTATTTTGGGTTACTACCAAGATTATCTTATGTGCTCGCAGCTTCAAATAATTCACACTTTCTGTCACTGGGAAACTCAGACGAATACAGTTTAGGTTCAGGAAAATGGAAAATGGCAAAGGATCTAGTGCAGATTAGTGAGCATAACCCAGCCTGAAATCACACTGATGTCAAAGACATCAGGAAACTCTTCATTTTCACAGAAATATGTAACTGCAACTAGGGCTCCCATTTGCAGGGTCCTTCATAAAACTGAGTAGGATCCCCAAAATCTGGGAATCAAAGAAATGAGCTGTTGCCAACCCACAAAGGCTTTGACATGCTTCTCCCTCCAAAACAGTTACAGCTGAGGTAAGAACTACATCAGTCAAAGCTGTATGTATTAAAAGAAAAGGAAAGGAGGAAAATCTGCCATAACTGTGGTTCACAAAATGATGGATGGCATCCTTAATCTGTTCTTATGGATCACCAAATAGTCTATTAAAAATTATAATTCCCTTCTGAGCACATCTAACCAACAGGTATTTTACTACCACAGTAACTTACTGAAGCTGTTTCCAAGAGTATTTTGACATTTCATCATTTCAGCTTCACTGTCCCTTAGACTTTATCTGTCTTCCCCATCAGACATATTTGTAATGTCACAGTGCCACATGTTTATTACATACACATGTAACCACAGGCACAGCAATTAGAGATGTCCTGGCCACAGTATCACTTCAATCACTGCAGCATCCCAAATCTTACAGAAAGCACTTTCTGTAGGTTGATTAATATCTCCATCACCCCCTGTCTTGCAGTTCAGCGCATCCACAAAGGGGCGACTTTTGCCTCAGCAATGAGTAAATCAGGACACAGATCCAACACTCTGAAGTGACTGAATTTTCGGAATTTAGTTAATCATGCAATGGCCACACTGTACCACCTGCCAGCCTTACCTAAATCACTTCCACTAAACCTTTTTTCAATGATTTCTTTCAAGCTTTTTTAGTGTTTATAATACAACAAAACCTAAAAGTGCCGTACCTGCCAAAATGAATTACGTCTAAGGAACTGAGACCGTACGCATTTTTTGCAGACTGATGTTGCACTATTTTTGATTCAGACGTTATTTTCTAAATACTCATTTTTGTTTAGTGCAGTACAACAAAAATAGAAACATTGACATTACGGGGACCCACAACTAATGGCACTTACATGAAGCCAGATTAAGCTTTCATCAAACTTAAAAGGAAAATATTCTGGGGTTTTATATTTTCCCATTGATGTTAAACAATAAAATGAAACCTGCTTTAAATTAGCAAGATAAAAAGATATCCAAAGAAAGCAGCTACTGAACAAATTGTATAACGCAGTACATGAGGCTAAGCAGTCCCAAATAGCAATAATATTTTCTTAATTAAGATTTTCTGGTAATTTAAAAATACCCTGCATAGTGATTCCAAAGAGTACAGAACTGGAGCCAAATTCCACTGACATTGTTAGAAACTTCTTCCTGAATTTGAGTTGTGTAATGCAGGACCATCACAAAAACACTGTCCCATCACAACAAATTTACCAGCATATTTACCTTTTTCTCCACCTTAGTGGACAGTACAATGGATTTCAGGTTTAGCCCACAATTCTATAATGAATAAAAATAAACATTTTTTTATCATAAATCCAGGGAAAATTCAGTCAGTTCTTATGCTTTTTCCTAAAATCTTCCTTCAGTGTTTTAACTTGCGTTTACTGCCTCGGTTTGTCTGACTGGATTTTAAAGTTTAGATGAGCGGAAGGTAAGAAGGCTTTCTTTTTCTGACTGCAATTCAGGCTTAGTGTCATTGTCTTAAAATACAACCGGGTCTTTTCCCAGTGCTGACGGTTCAGCTCAGCAGCAGTTAGTTAACTGCACAGGCTGGTTGATGCTTAACCGCATCTGCTTGATGAGCCACAAAAGACAGACTGTTAAATACGGAGTAACAGGCCCCAAACTCAACCCCCATCATGACACTGTACAGCCTTGTGCTCACGGCTTCATTTCCGTGACAGCTTTTCCAGTTCTTCTGTTCCTCCTCCTCCTCTCTACTTAAGTATTTGAAATCTGTTTGAATAAAGTAGATTAAAAGGACAGAATCATTCCTTTAAAAAGTTTATTCTGTGCAACTCTGGTAAAAGACTGCAAGTTTGTAGCTTAAGTTCATAGCTTGCTTTTAGGTTTTTGATGGAATAATCATCATTGAGTTCCACCATATTTGGAATATTGGATGTGACTAGTTTGAATGTCCCTAATATCAAAAAAAAAGTAAGAAAACATGGATGAGGTACAAGCTATTACTATGAGCAGTCTTTAACAAAAACGGTACTGTTTGCCAAAACACTTGAAAGATTCCTGAAAGTAGACGAGCTTCAGGCTCTTTCAGCGTCCAACTC
This sequence comes from Psophia crepitans, assembly GCA_013399095.1. Classification (NCBI taxonomy): domain Eukaryota; kingdom Metazoa; phylum Chordata; class Aves; order Gruiformes; family Psophiidae; genus Psophia; species Psophia crepitans. The sequence goes on along the minus strand of VWZZ01003496.1, from coordinate 166,031 downwards.
ACTTTGAAAATGGGACTCGTACACCCAAACTATGCAAGTCCTTTTGAAAATATTAGTACTGCTTTTAAACTTCAATTAACGAAGTTAATTCAAAGACACTTTGTTTTCAAAGAACCAAAAGAAACTGAGTTTCTGTGTCATTGAAGAGGAACATGAATTCTTTATTATTTTATACTTCTTTCCTCGTTGTTAAAAGGAGGCAGGGGTTATTAACCAGTTTTCACCTGCATGTTAAAATGACTCTTCTATTAGGAAGCATCCTTCCACTCTAGAATATTATGCTCTAATAAACAATTCAGCCAAATTTAAAAAGTGGGAAAGAGTGGGCACTGCGTAAATTCAATTTTCTTTGTTTCCAGGGACAGGAGAAGAAAGCCAGAATCTTTCAGCATTTTCATTGAAACACTCAAAAGCGACACAGGCAACACCCAAACTCTTGAGTCACCAAGAGTATCTCTTCCTTCAGCGCACGAGCTCTGGGTCGCTCAGCGCCGCTCATGGCTCGGTACTGACGCGGCACTGCAGCCAGGAGGTGTCACTGGTTCAGCTCTCACCGTAAGGGTGCCAGCGCTCCCACATCCTACCCTCATGCCTCAGCTAAGGAAACAAAGGTTTCTGACCACACACACACGTGATACGGTTCTTCCACACAGACTATTAACGTCTTTGCCTTCTGACGCACATTCACTTTTTTTCAAGTGGTCAACTTGATATGCCAAATTCCCCCCAGCCCCTGCTCTGTAGCCTCAAACACCTTGAGCTGATGCTCCGTGAACTCATCTCAAACCTACTTTGTATTGTGCTTCAGGGTACTTCCAGAGCCGTTCCTGAAAGTAGGAGGGGGCTGTATATGTAGACAAAGCTAAACTGTGAAAGACACAAACTGGTACTTGACTGAACATACTGTCAAAAAATAAATAAATATAACTGATGGCCCACAATTCTGTAGCCTTTTAAAGAGGTATTTTGAAGGTAGTTTTTGTTAAGAAAGCGTGGTGTATGTTGTTCTCCTCGATGTATTGTCTTTTTAAAGAGCATATATATGAAAAAGCGCGGAGGAAGAATATGTCAATACCAAAATGTTACAATAGTTCCATTTTGTAGCCATCATTCTTCCAGACCGATTATATGAAACTAAAATACCCTTATTTGCCAGTATCTGAGGACCCTTCTATAACTGTCATTCCTCAGATTTAACTAAAGGCATAAACAGTGACACGTGGACACACACGTGATTTTTCCCCTCATGGAAGATGAAGCAGTAATACCTGCTACTTCAGCTGCCTTTTGGCCAGAGGAAAAGGCCATTCTCAGTTATCTCAGAAGACTAACAAACGCACTTGGACAATGAAACCCCTGATTTGCTTTCTAGCCAGTTTTCTTCAGTAAGTCATAAAATTACAGATCTCTTGAACATGAATTTTAAAAATAATTCTCTGATAATTAACACGAATGTACACTTGTCTGACAAGCACTTAGCTGATCTCCTGTACTAGAGTCCCGATTACAGGAAACTATTATGAAGCCCTTAACTGGAATCCATTTATTCTGGTGAAGTCTCACGTGCAGACAAGGCAGGGAGAAAATTAATTTTATGCATCTCATTCCCAATTTTCCTCCCCAAAAGTTAGCACTATGTTGCCCTGTACTCTCGACCTTAATTTACAACACATTGCCACCTACATTTTCCAAGGGTCAATGAAATGACTGACAAAGCAAAGCCATTACTCCATTTAATGATAGCTTTAGTTTCATGTCTTATACGTTGCATACATTTATAAATTACTGGCAGCAACATTAATCTGAACTAACTACTACAGTGAGGTCCCAAACTGAGTCCAGAGTTACGTTTGTGCATCATAGTTCCTATTAAGTCAGCATTTACTGAAGCCCCAGAACGTGAGAGTTCCTCTGCGCTTTTCCTTCGGGCATGCTGTGGCACGCTCTTCGGCTATTTAACAGGGACAAGGCAGGTCTAGGTCTGTCAGCGTAAACATGACACAAGTCCGAAGAAAATCTCTTTCCAATTTGTGAATCCAACCTGGACTGTGACATGACGCTTCCTATTGAAGCTGCTCTCTGTTCCAGGAAGAGAACTACCAGCACTCCCAAGTACAACCAACGATCCAGGGAACCGTGTGCCTGTCTGGGCACACAGTCCCGTACCCGACAATCACGAAAGCTGCGTAAATGACTGAATGTGGGTTTACACTATGACTTCCATTTGCAGAGATAAAACTCCGTTCCTTCCCAAAGCCATGGAACTTCCTTTCTCAGGAGGATTACCAAAAGTGACCTTCTGGTGACATCTGAGTTACGGGCTGAGGGCAGGCAGTTCCCTGCTTTAGAACGGGTCCCTACGCTGCATTTTAATGGCACCTGCAGTCCTGTCATCCCCCACAGATTTTTCACGTTTCTTTCAGTGGGCACGTATGCATCTTACGTGCCAGGGACTAAAGCTGAAAACAGGCCTGCATGTGGCTTCAGTGTCCCCACGTATGTGCTCACAGAGCCAGCAGATCATAGATTTCCATACGGATAAATTAATTTATTTGAGAAGAGAGCACAGAGCAGTAACAGTGATGGTGTACGTAGTTGGGTAAATGAAATGTGCTGTGCCTAAAGCATTCCAAACTTTTACTTGGGTTTTTTCCCGTCAGCATGTATTTCCTGCTACTTCAGTAGACAGCATAAAGCACACAAAATTACTAATTAAATTCTTACAAAAATAATAAAACTATGTCCTTAAGGATGTAAGAGAGAAACACTGATACACAGACTACATCACCAGTGACATCTTATTTCTAGACCAGCTTGGAGGAAGAAAACCATCCCCAAACCAACCACATCACATCAAAGTAGTACCCAGTGCAGGATGTTCCCCTGGCAGGAAAAGGAAGGCAGCAAAATTTCTTAGCACAGTGAACGGCCTCATTCCACCCACAGCGATGGGGTTTAAATACTGTGGGCTACCTCTGCTTACAGTTCCACTACTGAACTTGGAAGTCTCCAACAACTTCAGTGTCCATCTGGCTCTCTCAAAACACGTTTGGCTCTCTGCTGCTCTGGTTATGTAGGTTCCCTTGAAGTGACACCATCCTGGCAGAGTCTCACGCAGCCGAGTGAAGGGGACCAGCAGTCGTTGTAAAAGAACTTCCCTGAGCAGTCGGTAAAGCACTTGCTGTTAAACAGGCCAAGGTCTGCCAGCCGGGCAGGCAGAACCCTACAGCAGCACCTTCTATACCACATCGACATGTTGAACACCTAAACAAGTGGCAGGAGTTGAAGTAGGGACGCGATGTAACGCAAGAAGAAATTCCCTGTTCTGACAGGAATTTGTTCACAGACTGTAGGAAGCTTTGGCTCAGGCCACGTTGGATCAAAGGCTAAATCCCACATAATCTATGGGAAAACATGTATTTTCTAAGTGTATCTGAAATAAAGTAATTTTCAACAGGATATTTATTAAAGACAAAAGACTTCAAATACAAAGAATGCTTAATTGTGATGCAGCTACAGAAGACCCTTTACAGTTTCTTTTTTACTGTCAAAACTACCATGATTTGATTGTATCGCAGACCAAATTTCACAGGGTTTTTTATCTGTATTCTAATTTTTACATTAACCTGGATCTTCATGAAACCTCCCAGGCAAGCAGGGTGGGTTTGGTGGGGGACTTTTCATTCAAACACGAAATCCTACTGCCCGGTGGTGAAAACATTCTTCATTTTCCTTATTTGGAAACAGGATTTTTTTTTTTAAATCTTTTGAAATTTTTTTTAAAAATACAGATCTTCCATTCACTTGTGGCAGAGGTGGAAAATACAGTTATTATCACTCAAAATGTACTTTCCAATAATCCCACTCTTATTCACAAGATAACACCTTAAAGACAGACTGAAGGACAGTTTAAACTCCTCTTTGAGTGGAGCTTTTAAAAGTGCAAAAGTTACCGAAGCTTTGATGCTTCCTGGCAAGTCACTCTACTAATTTAGAGACCCTAACTGAAAAAGACTGTTTTAAACCTCTTTTCCTTACTTTACCGCTGGATAACGAGAATGGGAATTTCCCCACACAACTTAAGGGATCATCACATTCCTATTTCCACCCTAAATTCCCTTCATATTGCTTGCAGGGAGCATGGATTTTTAGAAGACCCAAGAAAGATGGGCACCACTACTTCGGCGCACTGAAGAAAGACTGCAACAAATTCCCTCTCAGTGATCTCGTTGCAGAAAGAGGTAATTGGGACAGAAGATTATTAATCTCCCTTAGGAATTTTTATTTAAATGATAAAACTTTCATTCGGACAATACTCATTTATTTCATCCAATCCAAAATACTTGGAATACAGCAAGTAGGATCTTGCACCTACTCCTTGAACATAGGTACCATGTAGCTCATGCAACTGCAAGACTGAATCCACGTGTAGTTTTAATTCTTCTCTTTTAACTTCTAACCTGAAATATGCACAAAGTTGTTACGATAAGCGTTCACATACTTTATGGCTACCTGAGGAGACAGGCAACGGTAAAAGGGCTTGGGTGCTTTAGAAGAAATGGTTCTGTTAAGTGTAAACTGACCATTGGTCAGTACGCGAATACCTCCGTGGCTGCCACTACCTGGCAAGTGCATGCCCCACATGCTTTTAACAACTTTATTCATAAATGTATAGTTCTTTTTAGCTTACAGAAAGGATCGCTTGGCTGGTTAAGACCCAGAGGTTTGGGGGGGCGGGGGGTGGTCTTGTGCCGTAACCCTCAGCAGAACTGACTGGAACAGTGCCAAAGGCGTTAGTCCTAATGCAGCCTAAACCTGAGCCACTCAGCGGAGAGCTGGCCAGTTCCTGGTCAGAGCCAGTGCTGTTCTCCTTTAAGGAAAGCCCAACTGCCTGCCTAACAACCACAGGCCCCTCCACAGTGCAGGTGTAAACACTTACCTGGATCCACACAGGGCTTTCCAAACCTGAAAGGATTTTTTTTCCCATTTCATCTCTTAAGTTTTTCAGGCAGATGTTATTTTCTGCTAAGCTGTCTATAAATTCAACTTCACAGTGCTCTGGTAGCAAATGCCAATTGCTGCTGTACTTCATCGCTTAGGATATCTTTTTTTTACTATACGAATGTGTTTAACTTAAGCTTAGAGCCCATCTTTAAAACTAGCTGTTATATTACCAAGCAAATGGGTGTTTTAATGGAAAGACTGACGTATTCTTAACTATGGGAGTGTGAATGGCTCCATATAAGATTACTCAAGTCCATGTAGAATACAAATGCAATACAGGACCACAGGTTCAGATCTTTGATCTCCTTTTTTGCAGAGGCTGTGATGTATAAAGCCAATTCCACTGAGCAGACAGTACTACACTGAATATAAATTATCCTTTAACTATAGCAAGGCTCACATTTAAAGAAATGCTGCAAGGATGAACAATGCAGCCATGAAGCAGAGTTCTTCTGTAGCAAAAATACAGACCAAGATCTGCATGGATAACCATGGTTTTGAAAGACAAATTTTCCCTCAGCTGTTATTTGATAAAAAATAGAGTCAAATCTGGAACATTTGTACATACAGAAGTACAATTAAAGCACACTGCTTGCTCCTATAAAAAAGTGAGCTAGGAATACTTGCTTTATTTTCCAGATGAAGCATCATTCCCCTAAGCAGCATAACAAATGATTTTAAAATGTGGAAACCAACAGTCTCAACTGAATATGGCTTGAAATTTAAACATCTTTTTCAGATACCTCTTTAGAGGAAGAGCCTTCTGCCTACTGAGCTAACGCTAAGCTCCCTGGAGTTTAGCCATGAATATTCTAAACTCATCTCTTACAATTCACTGAAAGTCGTCTTTTGCCAAAATAAAATGCTTAAGAGCAATTCAATACGCTTACGCTGCTTTTCTTCATTTTCTTTGAAATAAGTCTGTCTGTCTCAACTTTACGCCAAAGATACAGCAAGAAAGAGACTGAACTGTGGAGCTGTTACCTCAGGTTTTGTACACAACTCAGATGGGAAAGCAGATTACTTCTGAGAACATCAGACATTTGGCGTTGGTTTATTCTTTTTAATTTTGTATTTAACCGGCTCTTCCACAGTTGCAGATAGATGCTGTTGAGTATTTGTACCGGCATTTCTCTGCTGCTTACACCAGTTGTAACTTAGGTGGTTCTAAGAAACGGTGCTTTCCCACTCTGTGCTGTTTATCTGTATGCCAACTTTGTGTGTGTGTGTGGAAATGTTAGCAAATACACAAATAACTTTTTTCCTATCTTACCTCTTTTGACCTGTGTAATCTGACAGATCAATGCTACTTCCACTGCTGAGAAGTAAAAAGTTACAATTAATCTTTGGCTTAATCTTTTTGTTCTCTATGTTTCCTTTCAGAAAGGCTTGAAGAAGGTGCTCTTTGTGCCTCAGTTCTCAGTGCCAGGATAAAATTTAGCACAAAAAACTGCGAGGGTGAGTTGATAATATCTACTGTCCTCAGCTCTGCTCCGGTTCAATCAGCTTGAACATCATCTCCCCTCCTTTGCCAATTGAGATAAGCAGCAGCAATTGCTGGAAATGTATTACCAGCTCAAGCTCAGAAAGGCAGGACCAGATGAGCTGACTCCATCTCTCAAGCTTACAGCTTCTTCCAGGGTCTGAGAGGGGCCAACAAGTCCCTGTTGGCCCCTTGGCACGCACCTCGCAGCTACTTCTTACAGGCAACCACGCCAGGGTTGCAAAAGGAAAGTGAGATAAATCCTCGGCTTTCCAGATCGCCTACAAGGTCTGAGCGTGTAGCCAGCAGGTTGTAAGCTTGGTGCCATTATGGCAAAAGTCAGGAATGAACCATCCTTCTTTTCCCCAAACGATAAAATCCTTTCCTTGCCTTTCTGTGGTCTCCATAGCTGAAGCCAAGTATTCATTGGACATCACTGCAATGCCTCTAACCAATTCTAACTGCATCCAGAGCTTGAGCAAATTAAAATATATTTCAGCTTGATCTGGGGTTTATCCCATTCCAGTACTCCACATATACAGCAACTTTAAGCTTACAGACATCCCTTCATGCTTCAAGAAAATCCTTCAATCAAAGAACTTCATTTACAATCCAGCATAGTTTTTGCTTTCTCCTCTCTCCACAGCAGCTAGGCATTTTGATGCAATCCTCATTTAATGCAATCTCCATTACAGGATTATGATCACATCAATAAAATGTTCCGTATGGTGGATTGTTGGTTTTTTTCCATCCCTCTCCCTCTCTGTTAATACTGGGCACTATATCTGCAAACCCCACCACATCAAGCAGGATGATGAGATGCTCCAGGGAGGTGGTGGGGGTACACATTCAACAGAATGCAGCAGCCAATGCAAACTGCCCATCAGAGACCGAGACCGTGGATCTCCTCATTCCTGAGCTGTGTGAGTTAGCTCGGTGTCCGCGCTGTGAGCATACACCATGAACGTGCCGTGTTACCAGACTAAAAATAAAGGCATCTTTTGCAATCAGTTGTGAGCTCCGTGTACTTTTCACAGGAGCAGACTTTCATTTTACTTCACCAGTCCCAGCCTATCGATACCGTTTGGGATCAGCTGCTGATGCTCAGCTGAAAGGGGATGCCGGACAAAGATAGAACATAAAAGCATATCAAAACCCCTCTTTTCCCAAAGCCCCCTTCTTACCTTCAGTGCCTTCTCTGTGCACGATGGCAATCTACATGGGCTCCTCAGCACATCATCGAGGCGTTCAGAGTAGTGAAGGCTGCCCCGCTGCATGGAAGTTAGACCGCTTTGCAACAGCGAATCCTCGATCCAAAACACAAGCCGCTGCTTCCCATGCAGTGTGCTGAGCACGACTCATAAGCGCCTTCCACACAGGGAATAGAATTGTAAAAGAAAG